>CADDXX010000798.1:160696-204595 GCA_902810485.1 Alauda arvensis
CCCACAAAACTAAATCCCACACAAATTTTGGGGAACAGCTGAGAACCAAATGAGCAAAACATCTTGCTTAGCTTCTCTAAAAACAATTTTGAATTTAGCTGGCTCCCGTTGTCATGTGATTTAGAAGGTGAGCACAAAAGCCTTTATTTAATAACATTTCTTAGTTGAAATTCACCAGCATATCTTCAGTCTTATTTGAAATTCTCCAAGTGCAGTGATACGATTTCCCAAATGTGGCAGGACCTTGCAGATAACTTTCCCAAATCTGAATCTTTCCCTGGACAAGTGGCTCTTCAAATACCCCTTCTTCTCTGCTTAGCAGCTGAGTTTTCTAATTAGATTTAAATTATCTATTTAATTTAAATTACTAAAACTAGATTTAAATTATCTCGTTTTAGTAATGGTGAGACTCTGTGTCCTGTTCTGGGCTTCTCAGTATAAGAGAGACATGGAGCTTCCAGAGCAGGTCCAACGTAAGGCTGTGAGGATGATGAGGGTACTGGAGCATCTCACTTAKGAAGAAAGGCTGAGGGAGCTGGTCCTGTTTAGCCTGAGAGGGATCTCATCAATGCCTGTGAATATCTGGACAGAGGACAGAGCATCTCTTTTTGGTGATGCTAGGCAATGGAGCAAGGGCAACAAGCAGAAAGTGGAACACAGAAAGTTCCATCTGAACATGCAGAAGATCTTCTGTGTTGTTCAGGTGACCAAGCAGACTAACAGGTTTCCCAGAGARGCTGTGGAGTCCTGCTTCACTTGAAACATTCAAAATATGTCTGTACCGATCAATCAGTCCTGAGTTATGTGTTCTAGATGACTCCACTGGAGCAGGGAGGATGGGCTGGATGGCATCCAGTGGTCCCCTTCTGATCGTAACCATTCTGTGAGACTCGGGGTGGAAGCGATGCTCGGGCAAGGGGCTGATGGGCTCTCCGTGAGCCCTTTGCAGCTTCGGAGACCCTCGGGCGGTTTCCGAAGGGCGGCAGAGGGCAGGAGCCGGCCGGCATCCCTCGGCAGGCCCCTTATCCTGGGCGGCTCTGCCCGATTGCAGCACCAACCTTGACACGCAACCCGAGCCGAGGGCGGCTCTGTCCGGCTGCGGCTCCCACCTTCCCCGGCAGCCGAGGCGAGGGCGGGCGGTGCCGCCTCTATAAAGCCCAGGGCAGGAGCTGGGTACCCGCCCCGCAGGGACCGGCCGCCGGGGCCGCAGCCACCCACGCGTGGGGGAGTCAGCGTGGGGTGTGGAGGTGAGCTGAAATAACGAGAGGGGGAAAGCACCGTCAGAAACTCAAGAGGGTGTTCTTTCTTTTTTTTTTTTTTTTTTTTTTTTTTTTTTTTTTGAGATTGATTAGGCATTTTCTTGTCAATGTTGTTTCAGGTTTCATCAGATTTATATGTGACTTTTTGCTTGGAAGTTTGTTGCTGTTGTTATTGTTCGATTGTTTTGTTCGATTTTTTTTTTAACCAATATATTTGATAGATCAAGAAGGAAAGCCTTGGGAGACTTAGAGCATCAGTCATTGTCTCTAAATACATCCTAGTACCACATGGCATAACAAGTGCATGTCTTTTTCATTGTACTCATGACCATGTTATGGCTGCTCATGTAATTCTAATCAAACATAAGGTAATGAGAGAAAWTATCTATTCTGTAATTGTTTAAAATATAGATTAAAATATTGTTTAAAATAACTTTTATATGAATGATTTCAGGACTTAGCATAAAAGTCACCTAGTAATAGTGTGCACTGTTCTTAATATCTCATYAATCGTAGCTCATTTTCCATGCAGTTACCCATTTTATTTTGTTTTTAGTCTTTCTATTTAAGTAGAATAATGTTGAAACCAAAATGAGATGAGTCATGGAAAAACCCAGAGATGTGAGCTCTTTAAATATTTACTAAATCAAAGTGTTTTGTTGGGGGTTTTATTGCAGGTTCTAATTAATGTGACCCTCTCATAGGCATTCAACAAAAAGGACAATGAAGGCTTATTCTGCAAATTCCACAGAACAGGACCTCTCTGATCCAGGTAAGAAGAAGCAACATGTGTTTGAAGAATATGTTCCACAGATTTGGATCTAAAGAACATTATAAAGCTCTCATGATTGCCACAGTGGTTTTGTAGGAGATAACATGATGARTTTCCTACAAATGAATTAAAGCCACACCTATAAAACATTTTCTGCATGACTCATTCCATCAAGTTCAACAAAATTAATTTACACTGGTAAAACTATTCAGTAGGATCCTAGCCTGGGCATGAAAATTCTCCTGAGGTAAGCTGGAAGAATGCTATTGCTTTCAAATGGTTGTCTAAAACAGTCATTGTAGGCTAACTGAAATTAAAACAGTTGGTAGAAAATGCTATTCATCAGGATTCAGCAGCTAAAGTTAAGGTAAACATAAATTGGGAGTGGCTGGTATGGGGAGCACTTTTTCTTCTTTTGCTTTACAGCTGATTCCCCACTGTGGTTATTGATCTGTTTCTTTATATATTTATTACATCTTATTTTATCATTTAGAACTATAAGCTTCCTGGGTAGAATTATGCTTTCATACATGTTTCTGAAGAGCCCAGCAAAAGGAAGTGTGACATGCAACAACTACTGCAATAGAATAGCAAAGATAATTATTAGAGTCAAAGACATGATTCTTTGCTTAACTGACATCTATTCTGTCACCTACAGCAATTATAACCTTCACTATAAGCAATTCCACTCATTTTGTTAGGACTTCTCTTAATTTGCAGTCAGTTATGTGTTTGAAGTGTTTGAAGGAAGAATTGATTCTTTCTTTTTCTTATAGTCCTTGATAATCTTTCTGTGTAAATATATTTTAATTAYAAAAATGAAGTTGTTTCCCTCTCAGAAAGGGACATGGGAATAAAGATGAACTGAAAAGAAAGAGTCTGGTGATTTTTTCTTGAAACTTCCTCCCACAAACAYGAGAAAAACTAGTCTAGAAAAAAACTAGAAGGACACAAGAAGGTAGCACAGTAGATAGATCATTATGCTAAAAAAATATATTTTTATTTCACAGAATCTGGAAGCAAGGGRTGTGATGATCCTTCTTTCCAGCATGAAGAACCTGTAGAACAAACTGACCAGTCAAAGTCCAAGATGAAAACGTAGGTATTTTTTTAACTAAAAGTTAACTGCATGTATGGGGAAGTCAGRGGGGCAGGAGAATGAGGAGAAGATCTTAATACAGGTTTGCTAAAAACCCCCTCATTTCAATTAGTGTTTTGTACTTTACTCTAGGAAGGAAGATGAGAAGCCAGAGAAACGAATGGTTGGCATTCTTGAATTGGTTAGTGTGCTGTTTGATGGTCTGCTTTATACCTTCTTTTCTTTATTTGTGAGTTGTTTATGAATTACAATTCATAGGCAATCAAAAGCTGGAGAAGAAGCCTGAGGATTACTGATTCTAAAGCTGCTCTCTGARAACCAGTGATACAGTTTTGTGTCAGTTTTCTATAGGACAGCTATTCCCAAACAAAAATAAGTCTTGCATGTGGACTTGCTTACTCTGAAACAAGAAAAGTTTTAGTCTTCTCTGGTTTATTCCATGTGTATTTACTCTTCATGAGATGGTTAAGCCAGTCAGGAATAAAATGCTCCAATTTCAGATTAACCACATCCCAGGATATCTATAGTAGTTTAAATTCATATCCTTCTTTGAACAAAACAAAGTTTCAGACAAGTCTTAAAATACAATCTATCTCTGCTGAAAACATTTTCTACTGGTAGRTATAAGCCAGGTGCTGGTCAATACCTCGCTTTTGTTTACATTGTAGAGGCATTATCTTAGTAAACACATAACTCAATAGAACACAAAATACAGCATATTCTACAAAGGTCATCATCACTYGCAAACATGTAGGGCTTTTTTCCAGACTGAGAGTCTGTGTCCTTCCAGTATTCTCTTAGCAACCTRAGTACTGATTTAAAGAGGTGTTGGACTACTACAAAATCCTTATGTACTGAGTTTACCTTCAAGTTTTAATGTTGCTGCTTAGAATATATGAATGAAGTATATTTTGCAAGTCTGCTGCACTGTAACAAATGCATGAACTGTCAGGTGTAATGTCACTTTTTTCTCTTTTTTTCTTTTTAATGCTGACATAGTTTTGCTATGCTGATGGGGTGGATGTCCTGTTGATGGTAGTTGGTTTGGTCGCAGCGGCTGCAAATGGTACTGGAATGCCGCTTTTGATCATTGTCTTTGGAGAGATGACAAACAGCTTTGTGCTAAGTGGCATGCAGTCCAATGGTAAAAAGTTTAATTTAAATTTCTCTACATAGTGGTTGTGCTTTGCTACTGAGGCTAAGATTCTTTTTTTCTCCCCAGAGAACATATGTAAGGTACATATCTAAGGAAGTGTATGGTGAGCAACACTCATCCTGCTGCAAATAACCCAGTCATTTCAACCCATCTTTAATGACTAGACCAGGACACTTCATGAAAGAATTTTAACTTTGTTGAGATGGGAGGAAGTACAAACAACCTCAGTTACCAGGCACTAATTGCTTAAAAATAAAAGTGCATTTGCCAAATCATTTTGCATTTAAGTTCGTGTTGCAGACCCCACTTGCAAAATACAAAACATTCCCAAACTGAYGACCCCATATTGCCATGAATCAACTGCTCAACATGACACTTTCACACATATTCTTACTTTTTATTTCCCATTCACAGATACGTCAGCAAACAGTTCCAGCTGCCCATCAGATCCAGGTGTGGACATAGAAGGTGAAATGACAAAGTAAGGATTTGTAGTTATCCTGTTAATAATGTATTGGAGGATTTTCTTTTACTGTGTTGCCTGTTTGAGCAGAAGCCACGTTTGCCTTTCCAATAATGCATGGCAGGCTTCAGTATTTATTTTGGTGTGATTAATGAAGACTAGTTGCTGCTCTGTGTGTCTAACTTATCTCATCAGATGCAGTRGGATCACATGGGCTTTTGTTCCCTTATCCCAGGTTTGCCTACTATTTCGTGGGAATTGGCTTTGCTGTGTTTATCCTGAGCCTCATCCAAGTGTGGACATTCTTGGTTGCTGCTACCAGGCAAACCGCAAGGATCCGGCAGAAGTTCTTCTTTGCAGTGTTACATCAGGAAATGGCTTGGTTTGATACTACCCAGATAGGAACACTGAACACCAGACTGACAGAGTGAGGGCTCTGGTTTGGCTTTTTTTACACACATACACACGCCCCCAAGTAAGGCATTTAAGAGAAAACTGACATTTATCTCAGCAGAATAGCCTATAGAGAGTTAAAAAAAAACCAAAAAAACCCAACAAACTTGAAATGTGAAATATTACAGCTCAATGTGAGAATTTCATTATCCTTTTCAGCTTCATTTGTGCAGTTTCTGTGATATGTGCATTGGAAGGGGTTTTTTCATGAAATGCCTGAAGCTGGCTTTCTGAAGTCCATGAACTACGTATCAACCTCTGCTAAACAAACTCTGCTAAACAGCTCTGTTGTTTCCACCTAGTTTATAAACACCAAAAGCTGAAAATTGAATAGAAATGAGCTTGTACTTGCRCCCAGTCAGATCTCAGGCAGTATTCTATCTAGCCAGTCAAAGTCTTCGGAGGCTTTCCATAAACTTAAAAATATTTAGGGATAAGGACTGCAATGCTCACGTGCAATGGGATTATATGTGTGAGCACTACTTTTAAAAAATATTTGTTTCCTGGATTTTATAGTAGCTTTGGACACAGATCTGTCCCAAAAAGTCTACAAGAAGCTTAAATGAAATCACCCTTTAACATTTGTATGTTCTGAGAAGAGAAAATAGGAGAGAAAATTTGTATGGAAAATAGAGGTTATTCCAAATAATGATATGATGGAATGGAGGTAACTCTTCATCTGAGTCAGTAGCCAAAACTAAGAACATAAAATGCATCACAGAGCTGAGCAAAAGAAGTAATTTAGAGATGGTCATGTTGGGTGAAGAGGCTGCTTGATTGTTTGCTTATATTTCTTCATTTGGATGCCAGATCAGGAAACTAGGTCATTGGTGACCTCGTGGCATGGCATAGAAACTGCAGAGAATGTTGAGAAGACAGAAAATGAGTCCTTAAAAACAGGATGTTTCTGCTGTGTTTTGGCCACAGAAGACCCTAATGGTACAGTTCAGTAGCTGTGGTTAGAAATTTTCTTTTGCCAGTTAGGAAATGGCAAAGCTCCTGACATGAGGCCACACAGCATGAAAAGAAGAGGGGGAGGGAGTCACAATGAGWGGCATTCTAAGCTAACAAATCTTTTTTTATTGTTGTTATTTAAAGTGACATCAACACCATCCGCGAAGGCATCGGAGACAAGATCAGTATATTTCTGCAGTTTTTTTCCACGTTTGTGTCAGGGCTTATTGTAGGATTCATCTATGGGTGGAAGTTGACACTGGTGGTTATGTCAGTCAGCCCACTTCTTGCTGCATCAGCAGCAGTTTGGTCAACTGTAAGTGTGTGGGGATTTATAAACAAAGAAATGAGAAAAACCTTACARCTCATGCACAGAAAAGAGGGAGAAATCTAGTGTGGTTTCTAAGTTGGGAGGTTGGCCTCACTCTTACTTTGGTTTCTGCTCCTCCTGTAGCTTTTCTCTGGGTTCCCAAGCACACATTTGTAAGTTGTGTTCCTTCTGTCTGCATTGCCTGTCCTCATGCCATGTTGCAGGGGGGTAATCTGCCTCAGAGCATCTTTCTGGCACAGCAATTTCCTCGTGGCAAGCGCTGGGGAAGCTCTTGCTTTTCCCTCCTACAACAAATACCTTTCAACCTCTTTCCATCTGCACGTGCATGTACCACATCTCTTGCAAACAATTTACCAAGTTTCATGGTGTGTACAGAATAGATCTATACTGCTATGCAGGTGCATACAGCTGCTGAAAACTGAAGTTATATAAATCAGTGAAAYGGCTGGAGAAGTTTCCCTTTTGGATAGGAAAACTTTTTCCCCTTATGCACTGTTTAGCCATGTTAATGTGTATGGGTCATACTCCTGAGTGGCTATTTCTATGATTCTATGGGGTTTTTCCTACCTGAAGCATTACAAATAAGCTARGAAAAAGAATGTTAGAGGCTGTAACTTGCTTACTTCAATATCAGCTGGTGCTCTAGTGTCTGAACACCAGAAACTCAGAGCAGCTACAGCACTCCCTCCTTCACTCTTCCTACTGTSGTTTATAGGCTGTCCTTAGCTTGGGAGGAAAGTGGATGGGYCAGGAAGCTCACCTGAYATTTGTGTAGMCTTTGATTGTAGTGAGGAGACAATGGATGATAAAYTGAACTCTATTTGAGGGAAATTCARGGTATGGGGAGGAGCTGAYCCCCCACCTAGCTAAAGTCTGATCTTGTGCCCCTTATGTGATTGTTCTTATTCACCAAGAATAAGAATGTGTGTGTTCTTTCAGCAGGCTGCAATAACAGCTGTTTTCCAACCTTTCAGCTCCTGGCATCCCTTACTGCTAAAGAGCTGTCTGCTTATGCCAAAGCAGGAGCTGTGGCAGAAGAAATYTTGACAGCAATCAGGACTGTTGTGGCTTTCAATGGACAGCAGAAGGCATTAGAGAAGTAAGTTTTTAAATYAATAATTATATTTAAACTATGGCAAGGAAATTTAGTTGTGGACTTGATATGTGGGGAATTTTTTTTTTTTGGAAGGGCAGAGGGCTGAGATTCTCCTTAGTGTCATTTTGTCTTTCTATAAGTGGGCAAATCAGCTGAAAACAAAATTGTGCAAATAGACCTAGTCAGTGAATACAGGCTGCTTTGTGTTGTCACTACAGCATAGATGAAAACTTCTCCTTTGATTGAGATGTGGGGTTGAACTGAATGTGAAAGTGGTGGGAAGGTTACCTTCATCTGTGAGTCAGATGCAGCAAAGCATGCAATCAGTTGTTTATCTTCTAGAGCATTTGTGCTACTGCTCTGATCTTTGATTACTGAGCTTATTTTTAAACTACACTGGATAACAGCCCTGGGTAAAATCMTATTACTGGCTTTTACAATGATTTGTAACTTTAATGATTTGCAAATAACAGGTGTGGTTGCCCAGTGTTGGCCCTACTCACACACACAAGGTGAAAGTATTGTGGGTGACCACAAACTTATTGACATGCATATCAGATAACTCAACAAGCATAAGCAATAAAATTTTTAAACAAATACAAGGCAACACTGATTCCATCCAGTTGTGAAAGGTGAAGCAGATGACCTGATACATATGCCCCATGAAACTTTCCTATCTTTTTCAACTCATGTTTGCCTTCATCTTGTGCAGATTTTTTAAGGTGGTGTCAACCCTAGCTTAGGATCCTCCAGTCTGTTCCTGCATTTGCTTCCAGGGACTGAGCTCTGACTATCTTATAGCCCTGTCTTCTGCCTACTGGAATTTGTTTTTAAGATGCAACAGCCTTAAAACTGTTCCTACTTGTACAGTAAAGGAAAATGAAGCCCTAAGATGACCTAGATAAGTTGCCCCATGCTGCCGCCTCCCACCCCATCTTCTGCAATTGCCAGTGTCTGAAAATTAAATKACAGGAGCTGTCAATATTCATTCAAAATACTTTGTCTAAAGACAAAATAACTGATACCTGAGTCAAGTAAGGGCTTTCCTTTTCATTATTGACCAGTCAGCCTCTTCCACAGTTCTAACTCTATTTAATTTAAAATCCCCAAACAATGTGGCTCTCTTAGGAACATCTTCTACTAGGAACAAAGTCCTACCAGGGAGTGCATTTTTCAGATAGTGGATTGTGACTCCTACACAGCCCTTGAATGCTGACCTCAGAGATAGGAAAAGTATTCTTTCACTGCACAGTGCCTCCACTGACTGCAAAAGTTTACTCTTGCTAGGGATCTTCAGTCACCTTTAGTTTCTGGCAGTGGCCTGGCTCTTCCTCAGTGTTTGAGTGATGACATGCATTTATCACACTACTTAAATGCACTATCCATTCCCCTGGAAGACCTATGATGCTGCTGACTCAAAGGCAGGGCCTGGTTTTAAGAGCACATTCAAGTCAAAATATTTCAATATGCTTGACTAACAAATGCTGCATCGGTGGCATCTTAGAAATTAATATGGACAAAATAATGCAGTTTTTTAAACATTGTTTTCCAGCTGAATGAATTGCATGTCTTCCTACAATGTGGCTGTACTTTGCTGAAAATGTGTATTGGCAAAAGAGTGCAAGTTACTGACCATGTTGAATACAAGTAGAAAGTTACACTATTCCTAGGCTACACTTTGCATAATGAGCTTGAGTAAATGAAAACTATTTGCTTTCAGCTATTTGCTGAAAACTATAGATGAGTGAATTAATTTGAACCATCCTTAGAAGCAGTAATTCTCTAGTTGAACTTGTCAGTCTTTATGCTGATATTCTGTGTCCACTGGTTGTATATGTTAATCAGTAAAGTGGCCTAAGGGAAAGATAGATACTTGGCACCCCAAAATGGCCAGTAAGAGAACAACTTTGCTGTCAGAGGGAGCTCTCATTTATCTACCTCCTTATTGTCTGGGGTTGTTGGAGGATTTTATTTTTATTTTGCTTGTTTTAAATGAGAATGACTAACCTGTATCTCTGTGGTAAACAATGTTGCTAAAATCCTTTCAATGTTTCCATTCAGAATAAATGGAAACAATGAGTTCAAGAGTGCTATTGTGTCTTCTATTATCATTACAAGTTATGATGCTTAATTGTTTTCTGAATGTCTTCCATAACAGTATGCCAATACTGGCGGCATATGTCAGAGCAGATTTAGTCAAACTAATTACCTCCCTAATAGTCCTCYGGAAAAAACAAACAAACAAACAAATCTGCATTCCCTTTGAGATTTTAATTGTCTTTTCTTACATAAATCCTGTGAATTAAGAAAAGGGCACTAGGAAATATTAACCAGAATGGCATGTGGTACCTGTCAAATTAATGGTTTCCTTACCCACTTTCAGATATGATGCTAACTTAGAGGTGGCTAAACGTGTTGGAATGAAAAAGTCCATTACCACTAACACATGCCTAGGTCTTTCACAATTTTTTATCTTTGGATCCTATGCCCTTGCATTTTGGTATGGGACCAAGCTCACTGCTGAGGATCCACATTATGACATCGGCCGTGTGTTAATTGTAAGTATACCAATGCAGCTTTGAAAAGTGTTCTGCATCTTCTGGGAAAGTTATGCAAGTGGTGTCTCTGTTTTCTGCCATGTCCTTGCTAAATTAGCTGTTAGAGACTCACTTAGTATAAAACAACTGAAAGGTATTTATCTTGCCTAGCTTTTAACATAACAAGTTTGATTGTCTTGGACTCCCTTTGTAAGGTGGGATGAATAACYTAGAGCTGGTTTTTCTAGTGCCCATGTGGGCACTGGTGGCACTGTAATCAGTAATTGCAATGCTCCTCTCCATCTCCCACAGGTGTTCTTCTCTGTTCTTGTTGGAGCTTTCTCCCTGGGCCAGGCAGCTCCTAACCTGGAGAATGTGGCCAATGCACGTGGGGCTGCCTATGAAGTATATAAGATTATTAATAAGGTAAACACCTAACTACATAAAATAGAAGCCTTTCAACCAACTTAACTTCCACTCCCTTGCCTTTTTAATTTTTTTCCCCTTGAGAAATGTAACAAAAGCGTTCCAAAGCCCCAAACCATCAACTCTACAGATGTTTATTACAGAAACCCATTTTCATTCATCTAAAAAAACCCAGCCTCTTTGTTAGAGGGAAAGCAGGAGAACCTAGCATATCTGTCTGACATAATGTTTGAGGTTTGTCTCCATAATTAGACTTTCAGCTCCAGAGGGAAAGTGTTATGGCACTATACTAATTTTTTTAAGTGCATGTATGCACAAATTCAACTGAGATGAGATTTATTGGGGAAAGGGAATTGGTGAAGAGGGGATTAATAATGCTATTAAAAGTTATAACTGTTTTACAAACCTCTTTCCAGAAACGGCTCATAGACAGCAGTTCTATGGAAGGTTACAAGCCAGACAAACTGGTAGGAGTAATTGAATTCAGAAACATCCATTTCAGTTACCCTTCCAGACCTGATATTAAAGTAAGTGTTCTGTTTAAATTCCTTAGCCTATGTTCATACTGTTTGTCTAATTTTGTTCTTGAACTCAAAATGCATTTCTGTTTTGGGGGATGGGGCATAATTTCCCCTCCRGTGATGCACAAAGACACAGCTCTAGATCTACTRTCACTGTGTATCTCATTCTCTTCTGCAGGWCAAAYCTAATATGTTTGAATTTCTATGGACAAGAGCTTTGATAAACTAAATATGATTTTTCAAAATCTTTTATCAAGGTTTCCAGACTTTAAGGAGTTAAACCAGAAAGTTACCTTTTTCCAGTTTCTTGGCTCTTTGAAGTTATGAWACCCCTTGTAAAAAATTATTTGAGATAGACTTTACAACTGTATGCTATCACAAGTATCAAAACATATAATCCTAAATGCACATTTGGAAGTCAAACATTGTTTTGGGCATGYGTTAAAATTTCTGTTCAAGAAACTGCTGTCCCTGTTCTAATGATGATGAGAACTAACACTAATGCTAGTTTCCATTAGTGACCTGTGCCACTACATCATGTCATGGTGATTATTTTTTTGGTGGCACAGTTGGTTTGACCTCTTTGCAATATTTGTTTATAATCTTTTGAACACCTTGATAAAGGTGAAAAAAAACCCAGGTGCTGCTGTTGTTTCTTGCTTGATCAAAAAAAAGATAGAAATAGAGATTTCAAATGTCAATAATTACAAGCTTGATGTGCTGATTAAATGGTGAGAATGGGGAGGTTTATATCTCTATATCTGTTTATTCAGGTGGCTTTTTCCAACTTAGTCATCTGAGGTCTGTCCCATTGTGCAGSAAATCTTTTTCCAGGACACTGGGATGGGTGGAGAACAGATTCGGAGCTAGGCTTTCTCCTTAACTGAATTTTGAATTAAAGACAATGCATCTTCTATCCCTCTTAGCTCAGAAATCTGAAGGGACAGAGCAGAGTCTTCATCTTTCTTCCTAAAAATCCTATTCAGGCTGCTGAGCTATGTTGTGGTTAGCACACCAAATGGGAGGGATGTAAGAAATATTTCCCATCCTTCCCAAGTCTGAGTCATCAGCTCTCCCTACCAAGAGCATCAATGTTATTTAGAGCCAAAAGGAATCAGCAAAGCTGTGTAGAAGTTACTCACAATCTCTCAAGCAATTGATGCAACACAGTATGATCTTCCCTSTCCAGGTTAAAGCAAATCAAAGGAGTACAGTTATTGTTAGTTTTAATCTTGGCAATACATTGTCTGGTGAAAGAGAGTCAGAACTAGCCTAGTATGTAGTAGTGATTATTTGCATCTGAAGATATCATGGTGTCTAGAATAAAGCTCATTCTTGATAATGCAGGCTCCAGGATATCAGCTTCCTGGAGGTATAAAACTGGATAGATGTTATACAGGGAGAGGAGAGGAATATTGCAACTATTTTAATCTCTCATTGCAAAAACATGTGTAGGCAAACTTATAAATCAGCCTGGTATAAACAACAAGGGTTCCCATAGCAGCCAAATATTTTGGCAACTACACAGCATTACTTGTAATGACATGGACATCCTCTGAGGTAAAACGTTCTTTAAATGTGAAAATAGCAAAAATGATATCATTAATCTGCAACTACTCCCCAGGTTGCTGAGGCTGTTAACAATAAGGAATGGGATTTATTAAGGACTTCCCAGCAATTATTCTGTCAAAACAGCCATTTATATTTCAAAAATAGAATGAAGCAGGCTTGGTTTTCAGTGATAYTCTTTAGCACCTGAAAATAATCTTCTGTGAGATTATGTTCTGGAAAATGGAGGACAGCAGAAGAATTTAAGACCCCAAGTCTTCTACAAGATCACACAAATTGGAGAAAATGAGCTATGAAGTTCAGAGTAGTGTGGTTGTGTCTATATTAGTTTATTTGAGTGTGCTGGGGAATTTTCCCAGGCAATGGAATGCAATGGCCTRTGCAAGGGAACTCTTAAAATGTTTCTTGGCATAAACTTGGCCTGTTCCAGATGTCAATCTTCTCAAAAAATTCCCAGGCTTGTTTTGGTAGCCAGAAGGATCTAGGGGCCATTCCCAAAAGGCAAGTTGCATGCAGCCATYCTGTTTTGAAGGCTAATACATTTCACAAGCATAGGTGAAGATTTTTTCCTATCAGTGCTTCAGGATATTCCCAGGTACAATAAGTTATTAATGTTGCCATATCTTCAGACTGTGGCCCTCACTACTGCCTTGATATAACAACAGCTACAGTTATMTTGGCAGACTATGCTTTAATAAAATTTGTTAAACTAAGAAATAATTTAATTTTTTTATTTCCAGATCCTCAAAGGTCTAAACTTGAAAGTTCAAACTGGGAAGACCATTGCTTTAGTTGGTGCCAGTGGCTGTGGAAAAAGCACTACTGTTCAGCTGCTGCAGAGATTCTATGATCCTGACCAGGGAGAAGTGAGTGTCTGAAAAAGAATTGTAAAAACTCAGAGCTATTAGGGCATGCATGAGTTTCCTATACTGACTGAACCTTGTTTTCTATCTTGACTGAATTTGGCCATATATCTGCATAGTTCATATTTCCACAATTTAAATTTCAAATAAACTATCTTCTCTTGTTGSCTTGACTTCATTATTGTGCTCCTTCTTACAGGACCGTGTCACAAATAGCAAAAGCCACAAGTCTTGGAATAGACTTGCAAGCTCTGAATTTAAAATAATTCTTATCAACTGTTCCTTTTTAAAATTCCCTAAACTTTTTTAAGCAAAGCATAATCCAACAGAGTCCTGCTGTATTTTCCTTCCTTTTCATTTAATGTAAGCTAAAACCTGAGGAGAGTTTTCCTATTTTAAATGGTTGTTTTCTTGGTTTGTTTTTCACTATCTGCTGATCCACAACAGAAGTTTCCATCATTACACATTGTATATGTTTTACCACATCAGTTTGTAAATAGTAAATACTTCCCACATGGAATTTCTCAAGGGAAAAAGAAAATGAGAGAAATGAAACAATGTATTTTAAAGAAAATTTGCTTTTTATTCTTGATATTTGAAGGGTGSTACTTAATAGTTGCTATTGCTAGTTGAAAGTAGGTAAACATTTTAAACATGAAAAATCTAACTATCAGTATATAAGGTATCAAGGCAGCTGTTTTCAACACAGTTCTTTCTTAAACTTAGTTKTCCTGTGGCTGTTCATTCCTGCCCSCATGCCTCATTTTGCTGTGTCAATRCCACTGTGCATATGACCACACTGCAAATTACCTAGGTTAAAAATAGCTTTCCCTTTCCTTTTAATCAACTTGAACTCTCTTTGATCTGGTGTAAAGGACAGCCACAGAGATGATTGTGTAACCACAACTGTGAGGACATCAAACTGGCATAGGGGCATGAGAATCATGTAAAAAGTGTGCAAGGAAGCTGTAAAATTCTTAAACCAACGCAGACAAGATGGTTATTTGGGAAAAACAGGGGGGAAAAAAGCCCCTGGTGTCTTCTCTGTTTATGCCTCTCATCATCATCTTCCRGCTTGTGCAGCAGATGGAAAGACTGCAGGTGTAGCTTCTCCCCCAACATGGTTTTCTATTAAAGACCATATTTTCTTTTCCTTGACCTTCTGGCTGATTTAAGTAAGAGTAATTCRTTGCTTTCTTATGAACAGAGTACATTTCTTTGACTTCTTTGACACACTCTTTTCCTCTCAGATTACCTTAGATGGTCGGGATATTCGGACCCTTAATACAAAGTGGTTACGAGAAAATATCGGCATTGTGAGCCAAGAGCCTGTTTTGTTTGCAACCACAATAGCTGAGAACATTCGCTATGGCAGAGAAGACATTTCTGATGCTGAAATTGAGCAAGCAGCCAAGGAAGCCAATGCTTTTGACTTTATATCTAGACTGCCTGATGTAAGTTCATTAATTTACTTTGAGAGTAAGAATGAAAGGTCCGTTTAGGCTGGTGTCCTGTTTTCTGAGAGGCAGAGCATGGGAATCCAAGTTATACTACAGCTTCTCAAAATATACTTATTGCCTCCAGCAGCTTTCAGTTTAGAGAGTTTTTCAACTAGATACTGTGCCTTTGGTTGCTCTCAAAGGACTTGTGCTGGAGTCTGGGAAAAATGTCAATGCTTTAATGCAGGAGAAAGGAAGCTTCACAGCTGTATTGCCATCCTTAYCCATCTCATGAGGCATAGAGGAGTTGGCTTTGAAAGAGAACCAGAAATCCAAAGCCCTTTGTCAGGAGCTGCCTGTTCATTCACAGGAAATGGGGGGAGTGGGTGGAAGTAAATAASTATGCCCTGAACCAAGATTCTTTTAGCAACTACAAGCATAAGCTCTCCCTCTGCCTGAGATTCACAGCTTTGAGCCCTTCTTAGCAGTAGATGCCTTATTTCTTTCAGGATGGGGCTGAGAAGCAAGGTCAAGCATTCTAACACATCCTCAGTAATGGATAATATGTCCTTCCCTTTGCTCGTGAAGTAAAAAAATGTGGGAAAAGTGTCCACCTGGGATTTGATTTCAAATCCTTTTACTACTTTTGAGACCTTCACCCCATCTCTTAAGCATGTGCCATTTCAAGCATGTCAATGTGTTCCAAGGTTCCTCTTTCTCAGGAAGAGTGATTTGATCATATTTACTCTTAAACAGCTATATAATATAAAACTACAGTACACTTTGAGACTTGTTGCTTTGTAGTCAYTGATAAGGTCAGTAGGAACCAAACCATGGCTCTAAGGGGGAGGGTCTCAGAATCAGAGGAGGCACAGTTTTGGTGCGTCTTTATAATTCCAGCTCTTTTGGAAAGGTAGGCAATCCTCAGAAAATATAGTGACCCCTTTTACAGGTTTGTCTTGAGAAACCCCAGGGTTTAGAGCACTGACTGAGCAACAGAGATCTTTAAAGATCCAGAATTTCAAAGTTAGGCAGGCAAAACATGGTGGGGATTTGGGTAAGGGCCAGTTGGATGGATGTCCTTCCATATTTGTTCTGAATATGCTCAAGTCAGCTGGAAGAAGCTGCAGCTTCTAGAAGATGAGTATTTGGGGTTGCACTGAGAAGTGAGGGCTTGAGGTGTCTAACTACTTCTGTTCTCTCCTTTTGCAGAAATTTAACACCATGGTGGGTGAAAGAGGGGCCCAGCTGAGTGGAGGACAGAAGCAACGAATAGCCATTGCCCGTGCCCTAGCAAGAAATCCCAAGATTCTTCTTCTGGATGAAGCTACATCTGCATTAGATACCCAGAGTGAATCCATAGTACAAGCAGCTCTTGATAAGGTAGGACTCACTGAAGCTAGCAGCTGCCATGAAAAAGTGCAGCAACTGCTTAGGAAAATTAATGTACAATTTTTAGTGAAGGTTTCCATCAGAATCAAGGAGATTGGAAAATAAGATTTGTATTTAGGGGTTTTGTTCAGGTTTATTTTCTAGGGATTTTTGTTTTGCATTATTACCAATTATGAAGACACTGTCATGTGGAATTGTAACCTCAAATCTCCTGCACTCCTTTTCTCATATCATAATCACTCATTTGCTGATCAAATATTAATATGCTGGCATCTTAACAAAGCAAGGTATGAGTATGGCCTTTTTCAGCTGGATTAATAGAAAAGTGYATGTTACTGATATCCCTAGTATTTGCTCGTTACTAAATTGTTGCTCCATAATTTTCAGAAAGCTCTTGGGATTTAGCCATTTTCATTCTTTTCCTGCTTTTAGCAGCCCCACAGCTCTAGGGGTGGGTATTGCTGCAGAGCAGAGCTGTTAGAACTTGTACCTATGTCTCTGATCAGCACATAATACCTTCCTCACAGCCCACTTTCATCAGCAGTTTCCATCAGCACACAGTAGAACACATAGACTTTGACTGAAAAAGAACTTCATGGTTTGGCTTGAATGTTTTTTATTTTGTCTGATATTTATTTTAATGTTTTTTTTTATTGAAGTGAAAAATCCTGCCTTTCATTTCAGTAGTTATGCAGAGAGATACAAATTAYCAGTATGGGAAATTTGTAAGGTAATTTCAAGGGAAATACAGAATTTGTTGTCTTCACTTGCTAGTCAGTTTAAATCTGAAGTGCAGCTGTTTGTTATATTCATGTCATTCCAGTGATATTAGTATTGAGGCAACATGTAGATGCGAAAAAAATATTAATATAATCTTTCTTTTGCATGTTTCTTTGGTTTTTTAAATTTTGTTTTCAAGCACTTAGCTTTTCCAGAAGCTTGTTGCTTCATTTAACACATGACAGAGGGAGATCACTCAATTAAGTGAACTCTTTATCATCCTTCTTCATGTTCTCAGAACACACCAAAATCATAACTTAGCCATCTTTTCACAGCTTTTTGATGTACATCAGTGTAGTCCCCTAATGAGATTTCCAAACTTCTTTTCAACATCCCTGAGTGGAAAAAGCGGTACTGCTATTGTTCATTATTTTTACAGCTGAGGAGCAGAGATATTAACCTCATGAACACTCTGTTCCTGGGCATTCRTGTGCAGCTCCTTGTAGCCAGCTGTTTTTCAGATAACTTTGCATCTTATGAAGAAGCATTTTGCTAGTTCTGATCACAGCTCCCAGCTGCAGTGGRGAAGGCTTTGTGTGTTAGGCCAGAGGCATAAGAACCACACTGTGGCAGACTCCTGGGAGTGAGATGCAACAGGCCCATGAGAACGGCAGGTGTAGGGGGAAGAATTCAAATCTCCATGGAAGCAGACCTCTCCTGCAGATGGCCTCATCTTCTTCATGCCCCTGTTCCTGTGCCCATATGATGTACAACTTCTGCAGCAAGAAACTTCCAGCAGGTTCCAGCACCACATAACATACTTGCTGCATGAGGTTCTCTTGGATCTCTCCTCCTGCCAAGCTGCCATGTGCTCCAGGCATCAGGGTGGAGGGAAGCCAGCCTCCCCAGCAGTCACAAGGTGGCCTTTGTCCATTTGCTGCATGGGGGCTGTGTGTGCTACTGGTTTGTGTAAGGGAGCTGGAGGGGCTGGAACATAGAATCTGCCGACTGAAACTTCAGCAGCTCTTCCTGCCAAATCCCAATAGGATCATTGTCAAATAAATTTATTTCAGAAGGGAGTGGCTCAAACCCATTTTTGATGCAAATTTGCTCCTCTATGCTTTYCTGCTAAGTCTTGTCAGAAATTATGCTGATGCTGTACTTCCAAAAATTTTCAGGGACAGTATTTAAAGAAAATACCTGTTCTTTTTATATTTGCTATCCTAGCTTTGTTTTCAGAAAGATCTRACTATTCTCACAGCATTTCCCCCTCATGTTGGCATGCACATGGAAACACTTTGTGAGTAACTTTTGCTCAAACAGTTCGAGTGTCATAAAAAGTCAAACAATAAATAAACTATAATTATGGTCCTTAATATTTGTTGCATGTCTAAAATGATTAATGTGCTTTACCTAAATTAATCAAGCAGAACTGTCCTTGGACTGCTAAACAAGGACACAMAACCAGGAAAAGAATAATAATCTTTGCACTTAAAAGAATGAAAAGTTTTTTAAAGTTTTGATTTACTATGTTTCACAGGCAGCTAAAATACTTTATAATCTGTGCTACTTTCTGGCATGTTTTAACTGTAACTGGGTTTTGTGTGTTCTGTAAGGCCCGGGCTGGACGTACCACCATTGTGATTGCTCACAGRCTGTCCACCATCAGGAGTGCCGACACTATTGCTGGATTTGAGAAAGGCATTGTGGTTGAACAAGGGACACACAGTGAACTGATGCTGCAGAAAGGAGTCTACTATTCCCTTGTAATGCAGCAGGTACGAGCAAATTTATTTACTTTCTTTCTCTGTTTCACAAAGTTGTCAAATGGTGGGTGGTGTCATTTTCTCTCTCTAGCTCCTGCATGTTGTCCAGCTGGCAGCTGCTCAGTTATTCCAGTCTGGGCACAGCCTCAGGTTTGGAATTCTTGGGGGTTTTACCCATAAGTGTTTCATATTTATGCAATCCAMTATGTCAAAAACATAAATGAGTTTAAGGCATAGGCTGCATAATTATGGCATAACCACAGAGGTGTTAGATTTCAGGTGAATTCCATAGACTGCTTTAAAGGAAAAGAGGGGTAAAAATCAGAATCAAATAGGCTACTGCTCTGCAATTGCAGACTGAAATATATGTGGCCTATAGACAACTGCAGTTACTCAATTCAAACAACACTATTCATCAGGAAAAAAAATACCTTTTTTCTTTCTACTCAAAATGCCTTGTTACCTTGTATCCTGAATTCTCAACTAGGGTTGTAGCAGTGATGTTCGAGATGATGGCACCTCAGAAGACAGTGAAGGCACAGGAGCTGAGGAATATGAGGAAAACATAAATCCTGTGGAAGAGCAGAKTCTTCAAGATAATTTTGAAACGTCTGTGATACCAGGGAGAGGCAGCATTCGAAAAAGATCCAGAAGGTGTAAGAGCAAGAAGAGTTCATCTAAAAATCCCTTTGGAAAAAAGAAGAAAAAAGAGGTGGAGGTTAGTATTACAACTTCAGTTTCAAATTTTAATTRTAAGATGGAAGCATAAACAAAAAGCACTGATTACTTTTAGATAGCTGGCTTTCATGCAACCTTTACTCTGGYACTATTGCAGCTGGTACCCACCAGACTGCCAGAGTATCTGCGGGCAATTTGTCTTAACAAAGATCTTCATTCTAACACTAATGAGTTAATGTGGAACTGTATCATACTACATTTATGTCAAGCAAAAAAGAAAAAAAAATCAAAACCCTGATATTTTGAAGAGCATTTCCATTAAAAGAGCCATCACTCTCTCTATTTTAGTATGTGCTTCAGTTCACAATTGTTTAAGATAAAACAACTTAGTTGGCATATATCATACACCAATAAAAGTCATGTGGGAAGTTTGAGGTTAAGAAAAATTATTTTGCTTCATCAAAGTTGAATAAAACTTRCTCATAGCATCCAAAAGAGCAGATTTCTAGTGCATTCTGGATCAGACTTGGGATGAGCAGTTCAAACAGAAACTTGATTTTGTTTTCCATTTTGTAGTCCATTTTTCATGAAACATACTGGAAGTGTGGTTTGGTATATTAATGTTGCYTGAGTTTTTTGTTTAGTTTTGGGGTTTTTGCCTGATTTCAAGGCCTTTGAAGTGAAGAATTAAATTATAAATTCCAAAGTGAAATCATTAATTCTTCTAAATATGTGGAAGTTAGGATCTCATGTGTAATAAATAATATTTTAAACAATTATTAAATCCTTAGTATAATTTTATCTATAGATTTTCCTCCTCTCTAAAATCCATCTYCCAGCCAATGAATATTTCAAATAGCAAGAATGAGCTGGATCCATTCCCATTATCATATAAAAAGTCATGTAACTTCAAAAGATCCTTTTTGGCTGTATATTAATACTGCTTAGGAGTATTAATACCCTAGAGGAAGTAGTGGGTGTTCATGCTCAAGAATACAATATTCATCACATTCAGAAAAAATGAAGTCAAACATCCAGCAGTTGTAATTATTTCAGAAAAAATCAGCCCACTTTTATAGTTGAGGCTTAGCCACCCTCATTCAGCATCTAAAATACAGGATAAAAAAACTAGGAAGCAAGAGCAACTTGCTTATAATCCTGACTAATATTTTGTCTCATTTCTGATGTKTTCATTATTTGCTTTTCCAGAAACATCCCTTTGGAGGCACAGGCACTTTATTTAAGTGGTAAAGCAAGACAGAACCTTTTTTGTGCTTTCAAAGCACAAACAGGCGAACTGACTCTAACATATGCCTTGTTCCTGGTTTTGGTAATGATTCATTGGATACAGTTTGCCAAAGRGAAAAATGACCTCTCTACCCAATTGTTCCAGTGCCAGCCCACTGGCATTTAGCTGAACTGGAGGGATCTCTTCTGTCCTCTGAAGTGTGAGGCTTTCAGTTCTTTATAATGATTGAAATGWTAGTTGCCATTCATGGTGACCAGTCCTATCTGACTTTCAGTGAGCTGTCCTGGCCCTCTTCCCTTCATGACTTAGCCTTTTGTTAAGTTTTTTGCCTCCACATTCTTACAGTGCAGTTGCTGTTCTAGGAYATGAAACAGCAAAGTAGCAAATCTCCAGCACGTTTGCTTGGTCTGAGTGCACTGAGAGGGCTCTCAGCACTTTACCAAGAGAGTTTACTGCTCAAGGYCTAATGAACACCCACTGTCTGGGGAATTTTATGTTCTGCAACCTTCCAAGGAAAATTTACAACTTTTTTTCCTGCAGGAAGAAAATCTCCCTGCTGTGTCTTACTTCAAAATCCTGGCTCTGAACAAACCTGAGTGGCTCTATGTACTGCTGGGAGTGATTGCTGCTGCTGTCATAGGTTCAGTCCATCCTGCATTTGCTGTTGTATTTGGAAAAATCATTGGGGTAAGTTTTTTGGAGTTTTTCTTATTTGTTTTTCTTATTTTTTAGCAGGAGGTTTGTTTTTTGGTTTTTTTGTGGGTTTTGTTTCTTTGTGGGTTTTTGCAATGGGGGGGTTTAGTGGGGTTTTTTGTTTGTTTTGTTTAGTTGTTTTTTGTTTTTTTTCTTTTGCAACTGGATGTTCCAGTCCTGAGCTTTCCTCATTTTCAACCACTCAGTTCTTTCCCYGTAAGTCTCTGAGTGGGATTAACTTGTATAAATACATCCACTGARAAATGTTGAAGGGACTCTCTAGAAGCAGAGGATGGTGGAACTGCATCGGACCAGCAGAGCAAAGGAGGAACATTGATGGATCTGGGAGAGCAAATTAGTGTCATGTAGGTTAAACAGAAAGCTGGACTATCTACTGGGTCCTCAACAGAAAGTTGACTGCAGACTGATTTTAGGATCCAGGGTACTTGCTAWAAGAAATYAAAGKAGACAARCTRCTTGAGGTGAARGCTGGCTTATGTAGTGGATGCTTGYCTGTGTACTCATTTTTGTGGGATTTTTTCTTTTTCTAGGCTTTTCAAGAAAGAGATCCAGTAAAAAGGAGTAAAAACACTGTGTTGCTTTCTTTAATATTTCTTTTACTTGGAGTGATTATCTTCATAGCATACGTAATCCAAGTAAGTGTCACTACACTGAAATCTTAGAAGTTCTGAACTTTCCAGCAGGCTGCAGATATAACTCATATCAACACAATCTGAGAAGTAATACACCAATAGAGCTTATAAAAATATGCACAAGTGCCAGGGTCTTCCTGAGATTCAYAGGTTTAATGTTAATATTTACCTAAATATATATGTCTATATTTGCTTTTGGTTTAAATAATCCACTGAAAGCAATGTTAATTCAGTTAAAAGAAGCTGAGGGTCTGGCCTTAAAAGTCAAAATATAATACTTATATTTCTCACCGACTAGTCTATAAGCTCTTGCCAAAGTATAAAGCAGACTCACTCTCTCCATTGCAGATGGTGGYTTTCATGTCATCGAGTAAATTCCATCATTTGCTGTCCTCTTATGACTGCTTTAAAGCTTGCAGGAAACACTTGGTGCCCACTGCTGTCCATATCATACAAATCCATTGGTGTGACTGCTGTGAATGGATGTCTCTGGTCACAGTCAGGGCAGGGAGGCCAATCACKAGGCAGGTTGAATTATCTTGTAGTGCTGCTGTCTGTATGTGAAAGGTTGACCAGRAAAGTTTAATCTCCCTTTGCTTGGGTGGTTGTGATGCAAGTACTTAATATATAGATGCCTTCTTTGCTATATTGTTTCCTTTCTGTAGAAAACCAAGTTTCAGATTCAGGAATGTGAATAATGCTTTTTCCAGGCCGTATATATTCACAGGGGGTTGTAGGTGGGATGGCTTTTGTTGTGCTTCTTGATGTGACTGCTTTTGTTGTGCAGATTTACAACCAGAGTTACAGCATCAGATGAGAAAATGTGACTCTTTCCTCCCCAGGGATTCATGTTTGGGAAGTCTGGGGAAACCCTGACAATGAGACTGCGCTCTTTGTCCTTCAGAGCATTGCTTCAGCAGGTATGAATCAGGCAATTAGTATGCTGAGAGAGCAGTGGGTGTGGACAAGAACTTGTGTATTCATAGAAACATCTGAAAGGGCCCAGGAGACAGTTAATTGGTGATTGGAAGAAAAAAGAAGYCTACCATAACCTTTGCAAATAAAAAATCTTCCTTTCCTTTCTGTAGGTACAAGTCCTCWTGGGTCCTTTCCARCTCAGGATATTRTATAGCTGATGGGATAGGTAATTTGTAAGAGAATAGTTAACCTCTTCAGGACCTAAGAATGTCTAAGTAAATAGGGGTTATAATAAAAGTTTCTATATAAGCATGTTCAGGAAACCATCACAGCCAAGAACACTTTGATTATGAACAATTAGAATAATGTCTTTTAAGCTTTTCATTTACTTAGAAATGCTGACTACACAGAGAGCATATTCATTTAGCCACCCTGTTTTGCACTTTCATGTAATTTTTGGAAACGTAAATTAATATATTTTCTTGCAGGAGATTGGATGGTATGATGACCAGAAAAATGCTGTTGGTGTTCTGCTAACTCGTCTTGCTACAGATGCTTCCCAAGTTAAAGGCGTATGTTGATTCTCTTATGTGTATTTTTAAARTATCTTTTTCCTTACAAGTATTAATTGCAATTGGCAAGGAACTCCAAGATTATTTCAGAAAACAAAATAGGAGATCTACCCTGCAGACTGGCAGACGCATTTACATATCATGCCACGGACACATTGGAAATTATCAGCTGTTTCCAGGTGGTAATTTACAACAACTATCAAAAATCCAGCAGATGTTCATGTACYTTTTATTTGCCTTTCATGTACCTCCCTGCAAGTCTTTAAACTTAATATATAATAACTATAGGCCATTTCACCATGGAAAGTGAAATCTGCATATATGCTTGGACCACGGTCACTGGACCCCAGGTTTTTACACCCCATTATGGGTGTCACCTGAATGCCACAAAGAGGTTGCATTTTCAGAGGATAGAAACACTTGCTGATCTCAGTGAAGAGACTTCTTCCCATTGCCACAAAATGTGCTTCACAAACAGTAAGAAATAGACCAACATTAAAAAGCACCACAGAGGKCAATGGCCAAGGAAGGGAACTACTCAAGAAGCTGGTATGGGAGAGGTGGCCACTGGACACTGGCAAGASAATATGGCAAATTCTGCACACTTCCTAAAACTGCTCACCTCATCAGCAGAACCTGACTATCTGCCAAATGTTTCTGTTTCTTCCTGACTCTTTGTGGGGAAAAAAAAAATCCCTGCAGGTCTTGTGAAGAAGAATTTACTAGTGTCTTTTTTTCCCTTTCATATTTGTACATTGTTAGTCCTTTAATCCCTGCACTTTTCAGTCTCCCTAGGTTTTTGTTTCTCTCCAGCCCTCCTTTATTGTGGGTTTCATTGAGGGATAAAATAGTCTTTGACAAAATTTAGTCATCTTCATCTTTTAAAGTTTGTTTGCTTCATAGGCAGTGAAGTCTATCACCCTGTCAGGCCAGTAAAAAGAAGGTGTGCACACAGTTCCCTAACTACAGAAAACAACTAAGGTCATGAATGGGTCTCCAGAGCTATTTGGTTTCCCAGATGTCAGTAAGTCAGTACCATGCCTCATGCTGCACTGGTTGAAGTTTTCAAATCCGTCTTTATGCGCAACCCTTAGAACACATGGCAACAATTCACCTTGATGTTGGTTAAATTATTAATGTTCTAAATTAACTGAACAAGAAAAGTCTTTTCAGGGCAGGAAAGCCTTTGGCAAAAGAAAGAAGAATATTTGCTTCCCACCCAAGAGTTTTTGCTTTTACCATCATGCTGAGTTCTGGAAGATGAGCTATTTCCAMAGGGCTATTTGCAGTACTTTCTGCAGATCAGAGCCCACCCAGATGCTGGATGCTAATCAACTCTGAAYTTTAAGTTTTTTATGAAAAGGTTATACAGGCTGGGAGAAGGTGAGAATTCTTCAGTTGGAGTTAATCTTTCCTACTCATTATCCCACTGAGATAAAGTATTTCTGCAGGGTGGCCAAATTCAGATTTCTCTAAGAACACAGCCTCAAGTGCAGCAATGTAAGGAGCTGAGGATGAATATTTTTCACCACTGTTAGTGTGGAGGGTYTCAGTGGATGGCTGTTGCTAGAACCAAGCCCCTCTTGCCTAAAGTTGGACATCTAACTGCCARCTCACCCTACTGTCACAGAGGTCACAATTTTCTCTATCTTGGGTAGTACGTAAAGTCCCAAATACATTTCATTAAACAACTACCACATCCAGCTCTCTAGACTACATTAACACCTCTTGAAGGCCTGAATGCTGGCAGGTGTGAGGAATCTCTAGGAATGGTTACAGAARTTGGTGCATAATGTACACACATATGATCACACATGGTTTCATTTTCCAGCCAAACCTTTGGCCTTGACCACAGAACTTTGAAGTGGTGAGTTAAGCAACAAAAACAAAAATCTAATGACATATATTTGGGGGGTTTCTGGGGTTTACTTAGGCAACTGGAAGCCGACTTTCACTGATGACTATGACTGTCTTTACCCTTGTGACTGCCATCATTATTGCATTTGTATACGGCTGGCAGCTAACTTTGCTTATCCTGGCCTGCATTCCGTATATTGTTGGTGCAAATGCTGTGAGTGCCAGCTCTATGTCTGGTCATGCTGCAGAAGATCAAAAAGCTTTGGAAGAGGCTGGAAGAGTAAGTTCTTCAATTTTAACTACAGAGTGTGAGATCACTTTTAAGGACGTACTATAGCTGACTCAATTGTCCAAGATAAACAAAGGGTGTTGAGGGGAATGTTTATATATCTTCAAGAAAAGCAAAACACAGATAACACAAACCATCTGCAAATTAGAAGATAAAAATGCATTTGAAAACCTCCATAGTGGATTTCTGGTCAGTAGCAGCTGCAGCAGAAGCAACCCCAGCCCTGGTGCACCTCGTGCCTAGGATAAGCAAGGTGGTTCTGCACTGCTATGCTGCAGCCAGAAGTGTTGCAACATTGATACCTTTTTTATTCTGTCATAAAGGCACAGCATTAATGTGCTCAAGAGTTTCTGGGTACTGCCTTCATTCACCTGATAGTGCTCTTCCAAGAGACAGAAATTGTCCATGCAAAAGAGCAAGCTGTGTCCAGATTACTTGTGTTTGTCCCCCTTTTATTAAATTGGGTTTAATTCATGAGGGCCACAGCCCATGGGTTAAGGAAGACACTGCTGAGGAATGATTTAATTGCTCAGGACTTTCCTTCACCTTGATCCCTACTAATCATGTTCTGATATAAATAATAAATGCTAGAGCAGTAATCAAGTGTTCAGAAGATATCTTGGAGATTGCAGTCGTAAGAGATTACCTCTTATTTGTTTTCTCTCTTTGTTTAGATTTCAACAGAATCAGTCGAAAACATAAGAACTGTAGTTTCACTGACCAAGGAAGATGCATTTTATGAAAGATATGTTGCTAGTTTGAAACATACATATAGGTGGGTGTTTTTCTTTACAGTACACTTTAGTTTTTCAGATTTACTGTAAATACCTTTCTTGGAACCTAACCAATGCCCAAAATACTGGGAAGAATATCAATAGCTGTTCATATAGCTTTGAAATTTGTGTAGTCTTTATATTTTAATATACATTCTTAAGTGCAGAGTGAAAAAAACATTTGCAGGATTTGTCTTTTGTTATGCCAACACTTTATAAACTGCATTCTCTGCATATGTGTTACAGAATATTATGTTTGCCTGCAATATAGGATATATATATATATGTTCACTCCATGGCAGTGTATTGCACTGATACTGCTTAATTTAGGAACTGACAATTCCACCACACCCTTTATAACATAAACCTGTTTTATTCCCCTAGTTTGACTTTCAAACCTTGAAAAGAACTTCATACATTTCCCTTGTTTGATCCACTACATTGCAATGACTTTTCTCCATTGAAATGCATTTGAACCACTATGGTTGCCAGATTTTTCTAGCTCCATTTTATTTAAATAAAATAGCCCAAAATCTAAATTGCTTCAAATGTAAAAGAAGAAATTTAAAGTGATGTATTGCACAATCTGTCCTTAGCCAAAATGTGTTAAAATTCAATGCCTGATGAACTGCTAAGAGCCCAGATTTGGACAGGATGCTTGCTTAGACTGTCATAGGTCTGATTTACAGCTCAGACTAGAAAGGAGATTTCCTCAGAGAGCATCCTAAACAATGAGGACAGAGTTCACCAGATTCTTATTCAGTGTGTGTTCAATTAGCTRTACAAAATGAAACCTTCCAGAGGGATAGGTTTAGAAATAGAGGCATAGTCTGAATTCTTGTGGGGATACCCGCAATGCATCCCTGCTCTCCACAGGTGGGATGAGCTGGTGGAAGCCTGCAGGCACCTCTTAGGCCAGGCTGGAGCCTGCTTATTTCCTTAATAAAATGGGTCACATGGAGTAGTTATTAACTTATTTCATTTTAACTAACTTCTCTAGTGACCTGCCCTGCTATAAAAGCAAAGGAAGGGATTCAATTTAGCATAACTGAGGATCAAGGATTTCATTGCTTTCTGTCCTAAGGGTGGTTCCRTGTCATGAAGCCGGGGGCTCTTGGGGACTGGCAAGGATTGTTTGTGAGTGTGTGTGTTGTGGGCTGATTTTTGTGGTTTTGGGAGGTGAGCTGGATTGCTTGAAAATTTTATTCCAGAAGTCTGGCTATCCCCCAGCCAGTGTCTGTTGTTTCTCTTTTACAAGTATTTATGGAGTCTCTTCTTTTATCAGAAAATCTCTGAAAAAAGCCCCTCTCTTTGGATTTACCTATGGAATAGCTCAGAGTTCAGAGTACATTATTAATGCAGCAGTCTTCAGGTTTGGAGCATGGCTCATTGCTAATTGTATGACCAACTTTGAAAATGTATTTATGTGAGTATACTTTATAAAACATAAAAAAAAGATAAAAATCAGTACACAGTGTTGTGATTTCAATGCATGCAAACTATTTTATCAAATTACAGAGGTAATGGGGTATGGGAATCAGTCTGGATGGGAGTGTTCTTTGGGCAAAAGAACTGTTTTAGGGAAAGGCACCCATTTGGGCAATGAAACATCACAAAAGAGAAGCAAGCTCAGCACATGTAGTCTGGAGAAGCCTTTGCCCTTTGACATCCTTTCCAGGCAGAGGGTGTTAAAAAGAGAAGTGATATGATACCACTATTCAGCTATAAAGTAACTATTGGAACAAGCTGACCTTCCTAATACTGGATGACAYCTTGGGTGTGTGAGGAGCTCCAGAAATATCATCACCTAAAAATGCTAAAAAMCTTTATTCTGAAGGTATGTTTTACACAGTAGGAAAATAATGCATTTTTATACCTGGAATGAATCACACTTTGTCCTTTGCTTTTTAGAGTCTTCTCTTCTGTCATGTTTGCAGCTATGAATGTTGGTCAGTCTGCTTCCATGGCACCAGACTATGGAAAAGCCCGAGTGTCAGCCCAAAGAATCTTTCAGCTTTTGGAAAGAAAACCTCTAATTGACAGCTACAGTGAACAAGGTGAAAAATTGGTAAGGGTTGGTAGTATTTTAAATGAGGGGKTGGGGGGATGTTGGAGACCTGTTTCTTTGGCGTTTTTGGATGTTTTTTTCTTTTCTTTTTTTTTTAAGTGTTCTTTTTTCACAGGAAAAAATGTTGTAACAAACTAAATTAGTAATTATCTATTATCAGCAATTGTATTCACAGGTGCCTATTTCTTAGAGTGTCACARAAGAATGCTGAATTAGGATGACCTAATTCATCTTAAGGGAGGGAGACTACAAGAAAGATGGAGAGGGACTTGTTACAAGAGCATGTAGTGATGGGACAAGAGGGAATKGYTTYAAACTGAGAGAGAGTAAACTTAGATAAGATACTAGAAACAAAAGCCCATTCTTTGCTGTGAGGGAATGGGTGGAATGGGTTGCCCAGAGAACTTAYGGATATCCCATCTCTGGAAGTGTTCAAGGCCAGGTTAGATACATCTCTGAGCAACCWGGTCTAGTGAAAKGTGTCCCTGCCCATGGCAGGGGGGTYTGAACAGATGATATTTAAGGCCCCATCAAATCCCAACCATTCTACAGTTCTGCTAAAAGACAGACACTACACAAGTAGTGGTACTGACTTATTTAGAGACCATATTATTTCTGAGTTTCAGATAAAAGTGTATGGCCTTTAAGGTAGTTTTTATCGAAATGATTTAAAAAAAACATTTTCATTCTACTAATTCACAGTGGCTTCAGGAAAACACTGATAATGTCATTTCMAATAAAAGTTTTGTTGTCTTCCTACGGGTTTATAGGAAAACACAATACTAATGCATTTTTCTAATTATTTTGTAAATAAGAGATATTAGTTCCTTTACTACAGACATTTTGCCAAAAGACATCCTATTCCATCTGTGGAAACTTTTATAATTAATAATGTGCTCTTGGGAAGTCAAAACAAGCTTAATGAATAATTTAGTTTGCTCTAAAGTCAGGGSAGGAAAAACACAACCAGCAAAAAGCAATAAAAAGTAAAAACAAAAAAAGACCCAAAAATTCCCCAAAGAGCCTTGCTTCTAAACCAAAATTGTCATTAAGGAGGCTGGCCTCAGCACTTGTCAAATTTCTACATGCAATGTTTTCAATTTACATGTTCTGGAAGGATTACAGTGGCACATCCACATCCACCTAAATTTAAAATTAACTTCCCATGTAGGTTTARATAGTAGCTCCTACTCAGGAAGCCATAATCCAGTTTTCTATAACTTCAAGCTTATCTACAGGATTTTCAGCTTTTAAACTTCTGARCATACTTGCATATTTTCTTGTGCCAGGGTTCTCTGGCACAGACTTTGGAAGACTTGGCAGAAGGTCTCCAATAAAATAAAACTTAAGTAAAAACATTTTTAGTGTAGACTGGACTTAACTGTCAGTGATGCCTGTGACTTAGCAAAGCAAAGCTTTAAGTCCATCAAATTAGGTTATTACCTGCTGTGAGAGCATTATATTAGTGGTGCTGCTGGCATGTWCAGGGGGCTGGCTCATACCCCAAAAAGCAGGACAGGCAATAGCCTTGGCACGTGMCCCCTTTCTTCCACTTGTGCTAAAATATCAGCCTGGCTAGGAGAGCTAATTAACAACTATCACTGCTTTTTAAAACACAGCTTGTCCTCTGTGCCCATGAATAACCTASTGAAGAATTTAGCTCTGCTATCTTAATCTCTGATTTGGACCTTTTGTTACATTTGTTCAAATTGTGCWACCTGCAGGGTAGGATCAGGAAAGCAAATTATACAGTTTATATCATGAGTGCCTCAATTAAATGTATTAGAAATGAAAAATCTGGRTATTGTCTATTTTCCTTAAGAGGGTGGTTGGGCACTAGACCAGGCTCCTCAGGGAAGTTGTCACAGCACCAAKCCTGACAGTTGAAGAAGTGTTTGGACAATGCTCAGGCACATGGTGTGACTCTTGGGAATGGTGCTGKGCAGGACCAGGAGTTGGACTCTGATCCTGGGGAGTCCCATCCACCTCAGCTTATTCTGTGCTTCTGTGATATTATTTTCAAAGATGAAGTGAAAAATAGGCACAAGAGATGCAGAAAACTACTCCAAAAAGATGTAGAGACTTGCAGATCATCCTATAAGTAGTGATACTATGCTCGGTCCAATATGTACTTTAAAAGAATTTCAAAAACACTTTTGAAAAACACCTTTCCAGACTTTCTTGGATCTCTCACTTTAATAACCAAGTCTTAACAAGTGTTGTAACAGTAAAGGCTAATAAATGTTAATATGAGCATGTTACTGCTTTTCAGAGTCATTTTGAAGGCAACATTGAATTCAGAAACATCCATTTTGTATATCCAACAAGGCCGGAAGTTCAGGTTTTGCAAGGACTCAATGTGAAGGTTAACAAAGGACAGACTCTGGCATTAGTAGGAAGCAGTGGCTGTGGCAAAAGCACATCCATTCAGCTCTTGGAGAGATTTTATGACCCTGTGGGAGGACAAGTGGTAAGAATAGACTTGTGTGGYTATTAATAGTAATTAAGTCTACAGAACTCCTTATCTGCCAAGGTTTCACAGGCTTTTGACAAGCCTGGCAGTCCCTCTGTTGAGATTCTCTTTTTTTAGAGTTGTAAGTTACTGAGGCTGTGCCTCCAGTGGATCTGTATGCAATCCCCAAAGCCCTGCCATTGCCTGCCCTGTCCATTTGCCTGGTTGTACCAGCAGTGGCATTCATGCTGGCACAGTGTGCTTCCTCAGGTCACAGATCTTGCCTGGAAAAGGAATGATCATGTCTGACTGTATTCCTTCCCAAGGCTCCTCACACCCTGGTCAGACACAAGCATAACACTAATGTTTCTTGTTGTCACTGTCTAATTTTTCTTGCTGATGTGAATTAACACATTAGGGATACAGGCACATGCTTCATATAACACAAATGTAATCTCACATAGAGGTTATTGTGTCACCATCCGGAGGTCCCAAGGGGCTTTTTGATGCACCCCCTGTTAATGGGTATAAAATGTCAAAAGAAACCTGCTTTGGAGGTTGTAAGATTGAAAGGCCTACAGCTGAGAATACTTATTGTTGTGTTCAGCTTCTTAAGGGACAGGCTTTCCCATGAGCCTCCTGGTGCTCCTTGTGGTCAGCAAGGCTGGAAGGACCACAAGAACAACCTGTTACCTGCATTGTTTCTTCTTGATAGCAAATGGAAGCAAAACAACACAAAACTAAAAACAAGTGTAGGAAAATATTTCATCTATTCTGCTGGTTCTTTTCCACTTAGCATGCAAAAAATTTATTTGATTACATCTAGTAAAAGAATACATAATGGGCTTTCTCTTCATGTTTCCTGTTTMCAGCAGGTATGTGTGGATGAGCTCAGTAGACAGCTTGATCTCTGTTTCTGTTGCTTTTTCTAGCTAGCAGATGGATGTGATACCAAATCTCTGCATTTACAATGGCTGAGGTCCAGGCTGGGCCTGGTGTCACAGGAGCCCATATTGTTTGACTGCAGCATTGCTGAAAATATTCAATATGGAGACAACAGTAGGGTGGTTACTCAGGAGGAAATTGAAGAAGCAGCTAAAGCAGCAAATATTCATGCCTTCATTGAAAAACTGCCAGAGGTAAGAGACAGTGACGTTCTCTTCACAATGAGTTCATATATTTGGAATGATACAGAGATATCAAGGTAGTGCTCACTTGCACAGATCAAATTAAAAATAAACACTTTGTTTCCCCTAATATAATACCCTTTTTGTTTTAAAATGCCAGTGTGTTTCAAGCTTAAAATCCTTTTTAGTTTGTAAAAAAAAAAAAAAAAAAAAATCTTTCCATTTTTACAGTGGTAGACAACCCAGAATATTTGGAGGGTGGGGGGAGGTGGGGAGGGGGAGGTGAGAGAATGTTCTATGTAAGTAAGCATCCATAATATTGTTTTATATATTTTTCCTTTGACAGCAGAAGCTCTTCAAGTTACTCTGATAAGRCATTTTATTTTTCTAAAAATATTTTGTAAAACAAAGTATTCCATTTCTAATTGAATGGATATGCACAGGGAGTGTTTTTAATAAATACAAAGGGGCAGTAAATAAAAAGTGAATGGCATGGCATTTAACATTCATGCCTGACAAGAATTTGGTTCTAACAAGGAAAATGATAGCTTGTTTCCACTGTAGTTCTGGGTACCTGAAACCGAGGTAATAATGCTGAAAAATGTTTCATTTTCATTACTRCTAATAATGTTTGAGATTCTTAATTCATGAGCAATGCAGCATCAAAGTCTTCATGTATYTGTCCATAAGCATTAAATTGTTAATTAATCTAATGACCATACGCTCTGTGGATGCCTCACTGCTGGTACCAGTCCAAACCTATTCCAGCGTTTGAGGGAGTAAATTTTCAAAGTGGGTATGAATATGTGTGGCTCTATATATAACTGCTTGTACCAGAGATGTTTATAAAGCCTTAGCTTTCTTAAAACCACTTGCMCTATTCTTTCTTTCAAGATGAAAATGCTTAACTTTTATAGCTGTGAAAAAATTTTACTTTTCTAATCTTCCTTCTCTGAGAGTATTCACTGGTGATCTTTTTTATTTTTTAACATCCAGAAATATAATACCCGGGTGGGTGAAAAAGGAACACAACTTTCTGGAGGTCAAAAACAAAGAATAGCAATTGCCCGTGCTCTGGTTCGTAATCCTGCGGTTCTGCTTCTGGATGAAGCTACCTCTGCTCTTGACACAGAAAGTGAAAAGGTGAATAATGATTATTACGTGAAATACTTATAGCTATGTACATGGCTAGTTGCTTTCTGTAGGATAATATTAAAGCAAACATGCTACAAATGCTCAGCTGTGAAACAAGTCAGATGTATCACAGGAGCTTTTCCACCTGAAAGGTTTGAATTGATCTATACTAGAAAGCTGTTTGTAGTCACTGAATAAAAGTAGAAAAAACCTGAAACCTTGAGTATGAAACTCCGCATTGATCTGATACTCCTCAGTTGTCTTCCTATCAGATGTATTTGATGGTAAATACTAAATTTGTGTTCTGAACCAAGCTGGATGCTCAAGAACATACTTCTCCATGTCTCAAATTTGTTTGATCAGGGTCACTGACCTCAGTGAGAAATCCTGTTGAGTAAAGATCTCCTGTGCGCACTGACGTGCATATCTGTGGGACATGTGTTCAGGTGATAAGAGAGTGAGAAATCAAATGTAGTTCCTAGGRCAAGGGAAGCCTTTTCAGGTGCTAACAGTATTGCCATGTTATGTGTGTACAGATTGTCCAGAAGGCTCTGGATAACGCCCGGCGGGGTCGGACCTGCATTGTCATTGCTCACCGCCTGTCCACCGTGCAGACAGCCGACACCATCGCGGTGATCCAGAACGGCAGGGTGGTCGAGCAGGGCACCCACAGCCAGCTCCTGGCAAAGGAAGGGCACTACTATGCTCTTGTAAATGCACAAGTCTCTAATTAGTACTACTGCTGAGTTGTTTTTGTTTTGTTTTGTTTTTGGGAAGACATTAAAAGCTCTGCAGAGGATGACTGTTGGCTGTGTCTGTGCTGATCGAGCAGGAACTRTGTTGCAGCCTGGTTGCAGTATCCAGTGAACTTGGCACACACTTCCATGGGGATGAGCAGTGCCTGCCCGGTGCTGGGTCACAGAAGGTGCATGGAGGAGTCCTAGGGACTGAATGTGTTGAGCAGTTTGGTGTGTCACATACTTTGGAGGGTGTCAGACCTAGCATGGTCTCACCCACAGCTCAAGTGGGTACCCTGCTCTCCCTGTCCCCTCAAACCCTGGCACACAGCAGCTGCCATAGACAAAGGTGATAACAGAGTATGACAGCAGTTAAGTATCATGGATAAATGCTCACTGAAAATTGAGATTCCAAAAAAAAAAAGGAAAGATTGCATTAAAGAGAAGGAGGTTGATGCATGGGTTTGGTTTTCTTCCCTACTTTATGCCACATTTCTCGTATCACTGTGCTTCACACATTTCTTGGATATTCAATACTCTATTTCAGACAATAATTATAATATTTACAACCTTTCCATATCAAGATAAACTGCATGAAAGATACCATTGTTTTGTTTAGTTTTTTTTTTTCAAATGCTGACCTAATAGAGTTTAGTCATTCTTTGTATCCATCAAGGTAAGTTCAAAAGTTTTGTGGGACCTAGGATGGCATCTATTGGAGTGGACTCCTGTCAGCTATGTAAACAGCTTTACATTAAAATAAAGAAAAAAGGAAAACTTTTTTTCACTATATGTTCCTTTCTTTTTAATAGGCATGGTACTTAGGGTCATGGTTTAGTAGTGGACCTAATAGTGTTAGGTTAACATATGGACTTAATAATTTAAAGGGTCTTTGCCATTCTAAATGATTCTATTATTCTATTAATAATTTCAAAGGTTTTTTGAAGTGTTGACAAAGCTTGTTTRTACATGTGCTTTAATAGTTTGTTATTCCTCTGATATATTCCTGCAATATATCCTTTAACTGTTGAGGAATATGTACTGTGTAGTCAGAGTGACTCAGCAGCTGGGCTTTTTGGCTGGTTAAACCCAATTGCAGCATTTTCATTTTCCAAGGCTTTGCACGTGGCTTTGGGTTAGGATTTATAGCCTGAAGCAACCTGCAGTACTTTATAATTTCCAGATTGTAGCAGACAAACTTACAATAATTTCCATCTCCTTTGCTCATTTCAATTATTTTCCGGCATCAGGATCTGCAAGGRGAATAAAACACACAAAACAAAATCTGATCTCAGGTTTGCCAAAATAAATACAGTTGCTCTCCCTCACAGTTTTTCTCAGAGACTGTTTCAYGAGGAATTTTTACTTATTCAGACACTCCTCTTGTGTGATCTCTTCTATTTCTTGTGATAGGCAATTACTATGGAACTGCTTCCGTTATTACATTTCCAATTATCTAATGTGGGCTCCCACTAATTCCCTTTATGCCTGTTTTGTTTCTGCACTGGAGTTAAAATTACAAGCTAGATTTTGATTCTCAGTTTTGAAAATAAAATAAAATAAAAAAGGGAAGTAACTTCAGTATGCTGTATCCACTACTTTTCTTAGCAGTGGGTAATTTTTACCCAATTCCCTTTCCCACAACCAGTCTCCATATTTTTTGGAGCTTTCCAGTAATGGAGGTTGGAAAGAGCTCCCCACTCTGAGGATYTTACCTGTCCTCAGCCTCTGTGTGTAACAGCCAGCCGAGGATGCTGCATTGATGGTCAAGGTGCTGAGGAGGTGTAAACTGCTTTGATAGTTCTCTTGTTCTGCTTTGGGGTCACTATGAGCAGAGAACACTTTGCAAGGGARCCCTCTCCTTGGTGCAGTCTTCATTCTCTTTTCTGGGAAGTCATATCTTAATAATTCCATAGGAGACTTAAAATCAGTGCTGGCATTAAGCAAGTGTCTGAGCTAAGTGCTCCTCTTCTARTCATGAATGAGGCCTTTGGTGTTCCTTGACAAGGGTAGACCAATGTGTTGCCTTCACCCTGTGGCGGTCATTTTAGGGGTGAGGTCCCCAGTGATAGCAGCAGTGACTCAACGTATTTTAGGCATATTTGGAGAACACCAGCACTTGTGCAGGGTTAGGGGAGACTTTTAACTCTGACATCTGTGATATAAAGCAGCAGAGAACAAACATTTCAGAAAAACAAAGTAATTATGAACATATCCTGGTTCCAGCCTGGACAGGGTTAGCTTTTGCAGTAGCCAGGAGGGGGCCTGGCCAGGACCCAAAGGTTATTCTAAGMCACCTCAGTGGGGCAAATGGAGTTTCTTCTGGGAAGTAAGGGTTCTTTTCAGTSAAGTAATTGTGGTTTTGTTATAGCAGTGCCCCAGTTTGGCCCCCATTTAGGGCTCACCTGCTGCCTGCAGCCATGGGCACTCTGCCCAGGGAATTTGACTTTTCTAAGGAGAAACAAGGGAGACTCTCCTAAGGGAGACCRACRAGAAAKCTGGAGAGGGACTTTTACAAGGAAGYGCWGTGRTAGGCCAAGKGCTGATGGCCTTAAACTGAGAGAGTAGATTAAGAGCAGATATTAGGAAAAAATTCTTTACTGTGGGGGTGGTAAAGCACTGACATGTGCTGCCCAGAGAAGAGTGGATGCCCCACCTCTGGAAGTGTTCAAGGCCAAGGTGGACAGGGCTGTGAAAAAAGTGGTCTGTTTAAGGTGTTCCTGCCCATGGTGGGGAGGCTGGGACAAGATGATTTTCCATATCMCTTCCAAYCCAAAYCAACCTGTGATTCCATGGAGTGCAAAAAAATYCATACAGTTTATCTGGAGATGTTGTTGTGACTTGCTGAAGCAGGAAATACAGCAACAGCTTTTCCAARGTATTTCAAACTCTTCTGTTTCTTATTGGATTTGGATAATATTAGAGGAATGTGGTCTGGCAATCACTAGAACTATATCCAAACTGCAAATAAACTGGACAAAACAATGGATGAAAGCTTGTACTTTACCGCTTTCTGTGTATCTCTGCTGCTGTATGTAGRCAAACCAGACTTCTGTAAAATACATCTTCTCCATGTCTGAGACAATAAACGTAGTAAACGTTGAGACAATCAACGTAGTAAAAAAGAGAAATAGCTGGGCAACAAGGTCACAAACAGCACCTGTGTAATTTCTTCTTACAAAATGCACTTGAAGGGCTTATTTTGTTTGGTTCTGATCCTTAGGTACTTGCAAATGACTGGTAATTTTAGATGCAMAGGCAGAAGAATCCAGTTGCCTTGTTATCATTTATCACTTTCCAGCTGCCMTCTATATAAGCTTCACCACAAATTGCCCATCACCCTGACATTTTCTAGGGTTATGGCTCTCCCTGCCTGTTCTCTTCCAGTTGCCTGGACTGYTTTTCTTCCTCAAGCACCTTGCCTAGCTCACACAACAGATGCTGAACCATGTGATTGAGTGCAAAACGCAGAGAGAGATAAGARGGGAAGTAACAAAAACAACAGGAAAGCTAAAGGATTGCTTTCTAAAATTAACAAAAATTTCTCAGCAGAAAACTGGTCGCTACATTCAGTAAATCAATAATTTACACTGGATTGCTTTCATCTGCCTCTGTGCTGTGCTTTGTTATGCAGTGTGCAAGCAGCTCCTATCTACCTGAAACCCTAGAAATTATCTCATTTTATCATTTTATTGCCTACCTGGTTCATCAGCAGTTAAATCCAGAAACTATTTTCTGAAGCATATCTTTCCATTTAGAAATAATAATTTGTTTTGCCCTTAGGGAAGCTCACACATCCGCTGGAGTTATCCCCAGCCTGCTCAATGACATCAGTATCACAAGCTCCAAAGCAAACTTGCTAAGCCTTCCTGTACTTCTCCTGAAAATGCCAGTCTTCACTGAATGCTTTCACAGAAGATGTTTTAAAGTCATGTTAGCTCAACAAATAGATTTTGTGGACTTGTTTAAATTGACCAATATWCTTTTAATTGCACTGCTCTTTCCGTAGGAGTAACATTCTTATTTCTTTCAGCAGATTTTTGCTGCCCTCTCTCTCCTATGTTGTCCAAAGCAAAACCACTTTGGAGTYAATCACCACTGGAATAGTCCCTTTTGTTATGGTCCTTGAAGTTTGAAAGAACAACTATATAAATATGGCTATTTTTGTGGAAATAATTGTTCTAATTCCCCCCAATAAAAAAAAAGGATATCCTCAGTATCTGATCCACTGAGAGCAGCATTCATGGAGAATGTAAAGGTTATTCTACCAAGAGGGTAACAAGGGGAAAGAGGCACTGCTGTGGGACAGCTACCACTTAACTGCAGACATTTGGGTCTGAAGCAATCAATAAGATTGCCTTTAATGTGCTCTAAGACGTGGCTCTTCTATTTACAAATATCTGCCTGAACAGACATKGAACTACATCAGGGAAGTAGTTCTTACCATAAATTGAAATGAGAAGTATCAGTTTTTAGTCAGMGTATGCATTTACATTCACATCAGGTGAAGGTTTTATCTTTCTTAAAGAGATTGCTAGGTTAGTTTATCAGTCCCACAAGTAATTCTTGGAGATCCTTACCTAGGATCCCCAGGCATCTCCAGACAGGCACTAGGGAGCCCAGTCTTGCAGCCACGTGCTTTGAGGAAGAGGAAGGGCCTATGCAGTAAACAAGAGCCAGTTTTCTTCATCTAGATGTTAGCAGTGCAAGAAACTTTAGATTGAAGGAAAAACATTCAGAAAACAGGAAATATTTATCCTGAATGTGCAAAAATGGAAAGGAAACATACAGGTTGCAAAAGAACCCAAACCAGGTTTTAACCATGACTGAAAAGAACTTGCTTTTTTTCCCTCTTGGATGGCATGTGGAAAATTTTAAACAAGGAGTTAACATTTTCAGGAATCAGAATAGTTGATGTCTCTGACATCTACATATAACGCCTTTTATGAAATCGCACTAAAAATGATGAGTTCCCATTTTCACATCTGTTACTCATATGAACATATCCCTGACAATGCAGTGTGTGTGTTTCTTCAAAGCGAACTCAACAAAAAAACAATCACTTTATACAGCACTGATAGGTTTGGTTATAGACCCACCATGTGATTACTACAAATGAAGTGTATATCAGCAACACTGAATATGGAAACAAAATTATAATGGGTGACTTTTATTATTCTAGAGCAATATGAAAAGATAYCTGCAATGTGGTTTCCTTTTCAGAATTCAGTAATGTAGTTTTCGTGGGAATAAATAGGATTCCCAATACAGACTTACACTATTTTCTTCAATTTCTTATTTCACACATACTTTGAGGCCTGGGACAACATTTTTCCATGACTTGATGCCAATTCTTTTGGGATTCTTCCAGTGTCATGTTTTAATGCTTTCTTTCTTTCTCTCAATCTCTCTCTCTTTTTTTTTTTTTTTTTTTTGGGGGGGGTGCATTATATCCTAGGGCCTCACTGCAATTGTTTTACACTCATAAATTCATAAATTTATATGCGCACAGTGATAGTGAATTTTTGATTCTGATAAATTTGTTTTCATCCACTGCCATTATTTAATCTCTGGAACTATCACTTCATAATTGTTTTCAACACATAAAAACAGTTATGAATATGCTTTTTCTAAGAGGAAAATGTCTAATCCACTCAATTTATAGAAAAGATGAAATCATACATTTTTCAATAAATATATGAGAACATATTTAAATGGTTATATAGTTCTATATTTATAAAATATGTATTATTGTATACTTATATGAATTGTAGATTGCTTCATGATAAGAAGTTTGAAAATAATCCAAGAAAAAATTGAAATTAATAATGTAAAAATTCCATTTGCTGTCAGCATTTTAGTTCAATTTTGCAGAGTCAAAACTAACTTTTTCTCCTGAAAATCTCTCTCTCATCAAACTCTGATGATGCAATTTCTCTTTTCAGCTTAGTCAGACTCTTAAGTTATCCCTTGACTAACATATTGCACTTGCCCGCATGATGTCAGTGACTCACACATATTTACTCAATTTTTCAGTAGATAAAGCATCGTTAGTTTTATGTCTAGGCCTTTTAGCCATACCTCCTGTGAAAGCAATTAAAATCCTTACTCTTGAAAGGCCCAGACAGCTCAGGCTATGAAAGCAGCAGAGGGTCTGTCCAGCTGCCCCCGGCTTTCATGAGAGATGGTATTATGAAAAACTACACGACTCAAAACAGCTTTTCTGAAAATACTTACAGCAAAATTAAACCTTTCCTCATCTCTCTGCTTTGCCAGAGTCTTCATTTCTTCCAGAAAGCAGTTTTCATGGAGGYTTCATATTTTACTCTTCCCCCATCCATCCTCCAGTTGCACATCATTCTTGAACTAATGGGGAACAAAAATGAGCCACTGCTGCTCAGGACACCACACTCAATTTTAGAAAATGCTCAACACAGGCTCAGAAGGAGCCTAGAAGTGCCACCCACCATGGCCAACACCCTTTGAGTGTCCTTAAAAATTATGTYGAGCCAATGGCAGCACAGCTTATCCCACCCTAGTCATCATCACAGTACTGATAAGCACCAGTGAAGAAATGTGTTGTGTAGTGACATTTAAAATATATTGCAGCTTTTGCTGCAACTTCTTTAGCTTGTTTTCATCTTTGTGGGGAGCATAGTATACATAATACTCCATTTTGTCCTTTTTCATGTTAAGTACACTCAATCATAATGCCACCAGGAGTGGCATATTGACATAAACATCCACATGTGTTTATAATAGATTTGTACTGACACTAGTCATATTTTGTCTGAATCTCAGTTTTTTTAACAAAAAAAGCACAAAAGCACAAGAACAGACCTTTTTTTTTAATGTTGCATATAAAAGTTTGTGTACTTCGATTACAAGTGATTTGTAAATAGCAGAATGTTGCTAAAAACTATCTACTGCATTGCAAACACTTTTTAATATCAGTAGCTCTATTAGTTTTCCCCAAAATCTGATGAAATTTCCTTCATCTCCACTATTTCTTCTCAGATTGCCCCAGGTTTTAGTCAATGCTTCAAGTGGCAAAGCTGCCACACAGACAGAAGCTAAAGTATCTTGGTAGCTCCATCCTTCACTGAGACTAGCAAGGCCCCATTTAGTGAGGCATTACTTTAAATAATGTGTCTCTGGAAACAGAGGCACACAAAAAGTTGCTTGGTGTGTTTTATCTGCTGTGCAGGGAAATAAAGATGTCCTGATCAACTGTCAGAACTGGAAATGTCTGGGAATTTCCAATACTTAGATGCAGTTATTGCATATAAACCTAGTTTGGTTGCAAGCCATAGTCAGATGGGACTTTATTATAATTGTTACCACATTTATTATTKGGACAATTGCCTTTAAAGTATGCCAGCCTTGTTCTGATGAGGCAAAGAAAATCCTGTCCCAAATGAGATCAAGCTAATAAAAAATAAAACAGGAAAAAAAACCCCAAACCTTAAACACTTGAAGCACATGGATAGGTAAATACACATGAACAAGCGTCTCCAAATCTTTGTCAGGACTCTGCACTATTTTAACATTCCATAAAACTTGGCAACCATTCAAGGTTGAATTGAATAATAGTCAGATGTGGTTGTTTTCTGGAAATATTTCATAAGTCTTGAGGCCTTTACAAGGACATTAACCATTCATCTTTTGCATGGCCTTCCTTCTTTCAGCTCATCATATTCTCTTGTCCTATCTTGCTTCAGAATAAATGGCAAGAATGTCAAGAGAGGGGGAGGAATTTCCCCAAGTTGTTTATGAAATGACCAGCACCATCCAGCTTCAGTCCTGTCAGAATACTTTCAACCAGAAACACAATCATAAYCCTCAGTGTGCCTCTCTCAGTGCTCGCTACACAAAAACTGGTTTTGTCATGATGAGGATGTCTGTGCCACTCTGAACCTGCCCAGCAGAGCCCCCACCTGCACTGTCCCAGGGAACCCTTGCAGTGCTGTCCAAGGTGGGACACTCCTTCCTCATCCTTATCCCATGGGAGACCACTGGCAATGCTCTGGCAGTGCCCTGTGTGGGCCTTCTGAGCAAGCCTTGCCCCCTGGGTCAGGAGGAGGAATATGTCATCTATGTTTTCATCCTGAYTTCATTTGGTTATCTGATTTTAACACTTTTACTATTAAAAAACCAACACCCAACTTCCTCGTATTGATAAAGTGCCCCCTTTCCTCCTTCCTTAACACAGACCCAAAAACTCTCAGGGCCTTTTAATGTTTCAACTGATAGTCAAATATCTTTAAGTTGCCATAAATCAATGTTTTTAGCCAAAATAGATCTTGAGCTTCATTTTCAGGAGAAATTATCTGGATCCTCAATGCAGGATGTATCTGAGATTCCTGAAAAAGTGCAGTATTAACAGAGCAAGGTGATGATACTCAGTCTGCAGCTCCTTTTGTTATTGGGRTGAGAAAGGTTTCAAGGCAGCTTGAGCTTCAGGAAGTCTGGCTTCTGATGTAAGTTTAGTAGCTTTGGTCCAAGAATTAAATTCTAATAATTTACCAGAGAGGTTTTTTAACTTGGACAGAGAAAAGTAGAATTGGAAATAATAGCCCTGACTTAAATCCTCATCTACTTTTTTTCTTTTCTTATTTTTAAGTATATATCTTGTGAGTTGCCTCACAAGCTGACTGGGGGAGGAAAGAAAAGGAAAACAAACAAAAAATTCAGGAGAGCAAAACCTCTCACCCATTGGGCATTTTTGTGTAATTTACAAGGCAAATTCCTCAGAGTCTCATCTTTGGGGATTTTCAACTTCCCCACTCTTGAGGAGAGCAGAGGCTATTGCACATCAGCACACTGACCCCCCACAGAGAAGTGACCTGTCAGATAAGAGATTGCTTTTGTTSCCTCCAAGCTCCCAGGAAGGTACACAGTGCACAGAGCAGTGTTTGTATTACTGCTGAAGGGAAGGATTTCGGCCAAAAGAAGTTGCCAGCCCTGGCTCCTTAATGAACCATGTGCTGACAGGCCTGGTTGTGAACTGTTACAGATGTGCACCGGACAGTCTAATGAGATTCAGGAAATTCAGGAGGCCGGAAAATCTCTTTGGGTTTTCTGCTGTGGTTGTTGTATCAAAACTGCTTGTGTTCTACCTGACATCACCAAGCAAGGGGTATGCTAATCAAAACATTTCCATTTGGGGTAAAGGCACTGATGTGTGTTGATTGCCATAAGGGGGAATAAAAGAAGGGCTGAGTCACTAGTCAAGAATGAGAGCACAGGCAGGACAGGATCCTGCAGTGGCACATTAATTATAGTAACATTTTTTGTGATTCTCCTGCTACATAGCTACAGATGCAAGAGTGTGAGTGGGGGCTGTAGCAGAAAAGGATCAATGATGTGGCAAGTAAGGAAAAACAAACCCTTAGTGACAGAACAAAAACCCCTAAAAATTCTCCTCCGTGCATAGTGGAGTCTCGCTGATGTGTCCAGTGTGGAAGAGGCACCTTTTCCCAGTGCTTTAGCAGAGGAGTGCTCTGCTATTTCTCTTAGAGCATGAGTCAGACCCAGGGGTTGCCAAAAATACATGCCAAGTCCTGCTCTCAGTTACGTGTGCCCACAACAACTCGGCACATGAGCAGATAGTATSTGCACCAGCAGAGCCCTTGGAGCAGCTGTGGGCTGCTCTCTGCAGCTCTGCGGCTCCTCCATTTCACCTCTSTTCTCCCTCTGAAGCCTGATTAGCAACTGGATTGCAGATGGTATTGCTAATTGTCTGGCCTGCAAATTTAATCAGACCAGTGAAAAAAGTCTGCTTTTGCTGTTGACAGATAGAACTTATAAATAGCTATCTAACTGATGAAGTACCAGCAGGCAGATGCCCCAGCTTGCTTGCTCTTTGTCAAGTGAACCGGCT
>CADDXX010000798.1:205142-242117 GCA_902810485.1 Alauda arvensis
AAAAGAAAAGAGAAAAGAGAGAGAGGAAGAAAAAGGGTTTTAATCCAACAAAGCTTCTGTATAAAGTTGAGAAGATATCCCACTGAACTTACGTTTTGTCTGACTATTGATTCTATGCTCAGGTTCAAATGCCTCACTAAGAAACACAAGTAAGATACTAAAAAGAAAACCCTTTCAATACATCAATTGGAGAGCTGGCAGAATTACTCTAGGAGTCAAGGGTATTGATCTTGGGGAAAGGACAGGAAAGGTCTGGGTGGAATCTGTTCAGAAAATAAACATAATTTGCTGGCATTGTAAAGGAAAAGTGCAAAAAGATARCACTGCTCATTAGTCAAAAGCAAGTCTGTAAACACAACATGAAAAARTAGATCACAGCACTTATTTCAAACAAGTTATACCCTAAAATCAAGGATTTAATTAATTCATTAAKAAAACACTGACCTTAATCTCTGTACTTTATCTGGAGAAACATGTATATATATCTCCAGATAGAAGAAAATATTAWTTTTATTACATATACATGATATATAAGTATATATCATATGCAGTGATGCACTTAGTACATTTAATATATTACATGTCATAAAAGTATATCATAAATATGCGGCAGTATTTATTTAATTGCAAATACATAAAAGTCTGTAAGTGGGTTCATCATTTAAAATACAAAAAAAACCCAGTAATTTACAGAATTTTCATAGAATCATTAAGGTTGGAAAAGCCTTTTAAGATCATCTGGGTCTAACTGTCAATCTAGTTAAAAGAACACTACCATGTTCACCATTAAACTATGTCTTCAAGTGACATTTCCATACATTTTTTGAACATCTCAAGATGGTGACTCCATCAATTCAAATAGAAACATTTTTCAGGAAAGGGTGTTCATAACCATAGCTCTTTGTAAATCAGGTTCTGTTCTCTACACCTCATGTGAGTTGCACCACTTATGGTGTTATATTTATGTATGTGTAATTTATAAAKTAGCAGTCCTATAGGTGCTCTAACACCAGATAAAGGCACCAATCAAATAATGATTTCTGGTCTGAGCATCTGTTTTATATCCAAGAGTAGTGGTATGAATTACTAGCTTTAAACAGGATCTTCACATACTATACACTCTCTGAATTTAAAAGAGTTACATATTTCATTTTTTCATTTCTTATGAGTGGGATATGATGGTGGCAGTGGCCAGTCTTTACTCCAGATTTTTTCTGGATTTACAGATTATWCTCATAATTGGTCAAACACAGAAAATTTGCACAACAAATCCTGCTACGTATTGGAAGGTTCTCTTTATCTAACCTAGTGATTTAAAATTCAATTTTTGCTGATGTGGGAAAAGTTCATTAAATTAAATTACTGGTCATCAATTTGAATACAAATTACATTTTCCCTTGATTTGTYTTACACATATTTTAGTCAGTAAAATAAATTTAGGATTGCCTAAACTGTTCACACAACCCTAGAATATGACTCAGTCATTTCTAATCAGTTTCTTCACATCCAAAAAAAGTTGTGATGTCTGTTTTCTGCCAAGTAAAGCATGCAATGTACCTCAGATGTACCCAGAATGTCCCAGGCTGGCTGCCTCTGGGCAGAATCCCAGATGTCATTTCCTTTCYGGAGCAGAGATTATCCAAGCTGAGCCCACAAGCTCCCTGACCGTGATCATTTCCATTTCCATGCTGTCTGACCCCTTTGTGAGTCTGCCTTTCCCACATACATGACATCATCAGCTTCCTGGGAAGCTGAGACAAGGTAATAACTTTGTAGTTACCTAATGCCTGCATTATGCAGTCSTGGTGGAGGCAATTACACACAGTGGCCTTGCTGCTTCTTTCATTTTCTCTCCCTGTGTCTTGAGAACTACTTGATACTTGGTTTAATTTTTTGCAGCATCCCAGTCTGCTTGACTTGACATTATTCTAGCTTCATTTTTATGACCATGACATCCAAAACACACCTACATTTGGTGATAAATATATTTTTGCCTTTCCCCAGGTTCTTTGTTAACTTGCAGGGKTTTTTTTGAGACGTGTCTTTGGCCTAAGGCAGTTTAATTCTTGGTAGTTTTTGCTTCTTCTAAATAGAACAACCTTTCAAGTTCAGTCCCTGAGCTCTACAGCCCAGTTGACTTCACCAGATATTCAATCCACCTGAATAAAAATTCATAATAAACTGCTTCAGTTAGCCTATTTATGATCCTGATGACAGATGAACTCAATGGAAGAATGGTACAAGATGGCTGGAAAGGATTACATCTATCTTTCAGTTTTAAAAACATATCCCATCTATTGCTAACTTTGTGTTGCCAATCATCCTAAAATTAATTCAAGAAAAATTTTTAAAGACTACAATCTTTTCTATGTTAGTATGGATCTGCAGTACTTAAATGGTGAAATTAATGAATTAGGTATAGTCATATATTTTTAAAAGCATCTTCAACCACTTTTTAGCCTCTGTCTTGGAGATTTCATCACATGTTCATTTCCCTTCAGTAGAACTGAAAGCAAAGAGATGTACCAGTTTTTCTTACTCTGCAATGCTTGTCATTTTTTATACTGACACACTTACCCCTGTCAGTTCTTCACCTCTGACAGTTCTTTACAGCTCACAGGTGTGTCAGCTGGTGGCATCACCGCGCCTCCTGGCACAGCTGGGATAAACAGACTCCATGAAACAATGCTGTAGAGTGGTATTGTGGCTTTATTTGCTTCCAGAGGTAAAACACAGAGATAAGAAAATACAGATCTGGACGTGCAAAAGGTCTCAAGAGGTTGATTTCAAGGAATCCTTCAGCCCTCAAATTTATATTGTCACAGGATAGCCTCAGGAATTCTTAGGGACCCTCAACTACTGTCAGCAGCAAAAGCTCAGAGGGCCAAAGAAGCAAACTTTGTGAGTGCCCCCTTGTCCACCACATGCAAAGCCAGCAGTTTGGCTGAAGGCTTTTATTTAAATTGGGTTTTCTTAGCATTGATGGCACAACAGGCTATATGTGCCAGAGAAGTTGGTCTTTGTCTATGTTTTTCTTATCAGTGCCTAAGTCTTTACTTTCATGATATTTTGCACCAGGTCTTTCAACATGTCCTTTGCTATGATTTTTCTTGTAAAATAAAAAAATATTTCTTCCTTTATATACAGTCTGAATAATTCCATTTTTCCAAGTCAACATTTACTTTGATAAACTGAAGGCAGTGCGCCTGCAGCTACCACAACATAGTAAAGAAACAACCCAAGTTAAAAATAGATTCATGCAAAATAGTGTCCCAAGGCAAAGGGCAGGAAATTGGTTGCAGTTGAACTAATATTTCTCTTGAAATGATCTATAGCTGCTATTTGCTACACAGCTTCTGCTCATCCCTGGGCAATTCCGGGTACCTTTGGAAAACCCTCTCAAATTTCCTGCTGCACTGCCTATATAAGGTGTGATTCCTCGTGTTTGCAGCCCTTTGGTACAGAAGAAATGTYTGTCTTTATACGAGGAGTGCAGAAAGTGTCTRTTGTGTGAGATGACTCATTCATAGYATTTCCCCTTTGAGTGAAGAATAAAGGAAGTGCATGCCAAAACTGGGAACTTCCATTCAGGCTTGTAAACTCCTCTCTCCTGGTTGTTTGAAACAGATAAACCCAGGGAAAATTACACAAAAAGACATGGATGGTCCAGTAAAATGTACATTACTATACAAGCTTGGAACAATTTTTGGAAATAGATATCATGTTCTCATACATAAGTGAAGCTTGATTTGTCAGTTGATTCAAGATTATAGATGAAATAATGATGTTTAAAATGTAGCCAATGTAAAACCTGCTGTAATAATAAATACTTTTTGCTGTAATAATAACTACTTTTTTAAGCTGATAAATATTTCAGAATAACCTTCTTGTTGTCTTTTTTGTGATAATCACTTTTTCTCCACAGGAGATGAGTAATCCTGAATTACTCTTAACATTTCAGCCTATAAAGMATTTTTAGTTTAAACTTAATAATTTTTACAATTCGTGTGGGCATTATTTTACCTGACTTTAACCATCCAGCCAGAAGTTCAATGTCTAACTACCTGCAGGCATATTTGAGCACCCACCTAAAGGAGACATTGCTTARTGATTTGTTAATCTGATATCAGATTGCCCTATGATCCAGAGGTGAAAGCCCATAAAATGGAATCTTGTAATTTGATAGAGAGTGTGATGTTTTCTGTAGATCATCCTGGAGGAACATGACCTAAATATCATTTTACAGAAGAGGTTTCTGAGAACYCATAGGCATGGTCAGACAGGCAGCCATCATTTTTGGGTAATCAATAAAACAAGTGTAAGACATGGCAGAGAAAATGCAATGTATGAACAAGTTGTAATCAAAACAAGAGGAAGATGTGTTTATGTTAACCTAATGCATCATCTGTTATGATATTCAAGTCTTTTTCTTCCTTGGAAATGAATTKGCATAAAGTTCAATACTGAATAGGAGCTGGGGGTTTTGTCACGTGTGTAGTGGAGTTTTGTGTGCTTGTCTATAAACCAGTTTATCTCTAAAATTTAACTTTTCTCTAAACTCAATGAAATTAAAATGAAGGTGTTAAACATGCACACTGGGAATGGAGAAATTAAGATCAGCCAGGTAATAAGAACAAAGTCCAGAGCTACAGAGTGGCTGAGTGAATGTAAATGCAGTAGAAATGCTGGAGGGACATTGGAGGGGGGAAAGAGAGTTATATGCCACTCCCAAGTGGGTCACATCTGYCTCCCTGCAAATCCAGTAAAACACGGGAGGGTAGGATATGAGTGTGGGCATGAATTTAAACCACAAACTGATTTTCTGCAGCCACCTTGTGTCGAAAATGGAAAATGCAGCTCTCGAAAATCTGTGTTTGAAAACAGTGCCCTGCTTCAGCAAGGTGTTGCACCCAAGGGAGGGAAAGCTCGTAAATGCTGCTGCTGTTGCCAGGAGACCTGCTCACACATGAGGAGTTTTGTCAGTGGGAAAACATCCTGAATTAGAGTGGATTTTCACTGACACTCAGTTTTTAGGAGAAAATGTCTTCTAGAGAGAAAACATTACTTTTAGATCCCATTCCTTTGCACCCTGGACTTTGTAGAATTAAAATGAATCTTGACATTTCTCTTTATGCTCAATTAGGTCCTATTAGACTTTATTTGTTCACAGTACAGGAAGTGAAGAAGTGATAGCTCTCATACCCTTCTTCTCAAAACATGCCAGCATTTTGGTTGAAAGAAGAAATCTGCAGAAATCAGGGATCAGGAACCAGAAATGGCTATTGATTGAGCTTTAGTGTGCAATCCCAAAATATTCTTAATAGATAACACTGCATCTGCTCTAGACATAGGTGAGACATTACTAGCTCATATTGGACTAGGAAAAACAAGTGCTTTGTCATTGATATGGCTCTCATTTTYCTTTTCTCCAATCATGAATTTAAATTAAATTCAGAGAGAAGACACAAATGTCACTTATCATTTTCCTTGATAGGTTTGTAACAAGGACAAGGATTATTYTCCATTCASGGCARAAAGYTGCCAACTGTTCTTCTGTGACAATATTCTCATCTCTTCCACCTCACCAGCACTGYGACAATGATTTCCACCTGGCTCATSTAGCTGGGGGCTGGGCTGGCACCTTAAGAGAGGAGGAACCCTCACTGCAACACCCCAACACCCTTAGCTGCTCTGAGTGTTTTACTCTCAACAGTTCATTAGGAAGAAAACTGAGTAAGATGGATTTTGGAAAAATGTCTTTGTCTCTCTTATTTGSTTGTATAGGCAGTCTGCTGGTACTAACCTGTATGTTTGTTAATTTCTGGAAATYTGGCATTTGTGATTATGTGAGGTGAATAACTTTTTTCCATAAATTACTAAATTATAGCTTCTGTATTTTTTGTGTGGCAAAGGAAGCCCAAAGCTGCCTATTTAAGGACAACAGATTGCCTTCAGGCAGATAATGCTGAGCAACATTTAGCAGTGGCAGATAACTGGTGCCATGTTGTTAGAATCTGTGAGACACTGGGAGCAGATGTGTCCTTCAACAGTGAGCCATTCTCTATGGAAATGCTCCCAACTTTSTACATCTTGGCTGGGCTTCTCACCAGCATTTTTAAAAGTCATACTCCAAGAAAAGCAGGAGCAGACAATAAGCCAAAAGAGAGAATAGGTGATGACTTCAGTCTGCAAGGGAAAGGAGCAGGTTGTCAGTTAAGTCAGTTGAGAGAATATCATGGATTATAAGGATATTCAGCAGATGGGATCARTGGGATGTAACAGCAGTATCAATATGACAAATTAGAGGAATTACTGCAAACCACCAAGCAACAGGGGACATGAATTAKTGTTTGGTGTTTTGTTTACAGGCCACATGGGGTCAAACTATTCTTATTATTGCTCATTGGCTCTCSACTGCTCAGACTGTGGATGTAGCAGTGGGCATTGTAGATGGTGCAGTGAAATAGGAACACACACAGAGCTGATGGAAAAAAGGAGCCATATTATTCACTTGCAACCTCAAAGGTGCGTTGATTTTCATTACTGTTATATTTGCATAAATACAGTATGCAGGATATATCATGGATCAAATCCCTACTGAGCTCTATTTTATATATGGSATCTGRAAATAYGATCATGCATAGATACATTTGTCACTCAGCAATTTTACAAATGCTGGTTTCYTGTWTATACCMCTGTGAGTTTGCTTATTTCTGAATRACTCAGATGACCTTCAAAATACAACATGACCATGATTCAAACATAAACGGGCATGTGCTTTAAAGTGACACACACAGATGTGAACATACAGACCKAAGAGCTACATCATGGCCATCATCAGGAAAACCCCTTGGTACTCTGTTGTCAGTGCTGCCTGGTAGTGAGATYCTAAAATCAACTCACCTCCAAATAAGATTGCACTTCTTTATATCATTTCTCTGCTGTCTTCTGGCAACAAATTTGCCTGTAGTCTTAGTTAGAAGTGTGGATGAAGGTTGTAACTGGAAGTTGTCACAGCTGAGGCTGAAAGTCTGAGCCTTATAAGTATGTAAGCCAAACTGAAAACAAAACCAGCCAAACTGAAAACAAAACGTGTGTTTTGTGGGGTTTTTTGTTTGTTTGTTTGTTTGTTTGTTTTTGTGCAGAAAGTTTGGACCTTTTTCAATATTGACCTACCTCCAACAGCAAAATCAAAAGTACAAATGGAAGTATTGGAAAGGGTTAAGGAGGCCAGGTATGGGCAGGCTCTCCACCACTCCGTCCAATGAAGTTTGAGTAATCGAAAAGTTCTGACAGCATGRCAGGGAAGAGAGAGGCACTGTCTTGACCTAGCACATTGTTGGGTCAYATACTATTTGTAGGAGCATAACATGAGACATTTCTTTTTAACACCAAGTTAAAATGGACAGTAAAATCAGTGAGACTGGATTTCCAGAGGTTTAAAGCACAGTTTAAAAGACATGTTCTGGAAAATTACTTTAAAACATGTACTTAACTGGGCCTCCCAGGAATGCTGTGTAAGCCATTTGATAGGTGTGGTTCTGCCATTGCTGTCAGTGTGCTGTGGGCAGGGTCTTTCAGGCATGCTGTCTAGAATTAAAACTGTGGGGGCAAAAGTGGCTAAAACTGGAAGTACTCACAAAGAAAATGAGTGCAAAATTTTAAGGGCAAAATCTGGCTCTTGGCTTTATGTTAGCTTTGGCAAACTTAGATACTGACAAAAATGCATTTGCAAATTGCAGCAGCCACCAAAGCATTTCATCAAGAATTTGACAAAATTACAGAAGATTGAACTAAAAGTTGTYAATGGATAGAAGAATCTATTGTTTGCTTGAAAACTTGGTAATTTGAAGAGGTGCAAAATAATTATTACATCATTGTAGTCAATGGATACTTGCAGGAACCYTTCAAAACCACACAGAATTAATCCCATTGAGGAAAAACAAGTGCTGTTTTCCTAAGGCTTTAAAAAACATATTTGCCTTTATTTTTTATACTGTAGGCTTGTATTTGGATTCCTAATGACTAAGGGAAATTTTGATAATGTTACATAGRATCATAGAATTGTTAAGGTTGGAAAAGACATCCAGGGTCACCAAGTCCCATAAGAAATAGCTTTTAGAATTGAGGCTAATTTGGTGAGATGAATAGATCTGCAACTGAGTGTCAGAATGGGAAACTACAAAGAGAAACTTTTCAGAGTTACAGAGGCCAACACAATACATTTCTGTCTGATTGGGGTTTTTTTTCATGTCTTATCCTCCTTGAATTAGTTTGAATGGATGTTACTGGAGGAACTAGTGACCACAGAACATTCTAAGGGTGGATTAAACATCAACAGTTTGAAGCCAAATAGATCAAAAGGGAAATCATGCTCCATAACAAGAAGATGAAGAATAAACCCCTCAAAAAGTAATGAACAACACAGGCTAAAAGGTCCAGGGATCTCACTGAAACCTAGAACAACTAACATGAAAAGGATAAATATTTGTTAAGCAGTGTAACTGTGGACTCTCATCCTTGGAGCTGGAGAAGACTGGGGCAGCAAGGCCCCAGGCAGCCAGCTCTGAGAACAGGGTGTACTGGRTGACCTCTGGAGATTCCTTCTGAYCAACAAGGTTCTGTGAATTTATGACAGCTGGTGAGAGCTCTTGCACACCACTTCCCCTTTCACACTAACATCACTTCTTCAGAAGAACACGTCAACTACCATTTCTGTAGTGATCAGGAGGACTGTTTCCTTTTTCTAAAATTAATGCCACTGATACAGCACAGTTATTAAGGTTGGATTCTGTTATTTGTGGTCCTGACAAAGCATTATGTAATGATTCAGACCTGTATCCTCACCCTTGTTCTCTGCTGCCTCAGGATTCTTCTGTTTGATTCCTMCTGCAGCTGAAGACAACACTAAGTGCAGTTTGTCCTAAAAATGTAGAAATAACTGTAATTTCAAAGTATTTTTCRATTTCTTATTTCTGAAGATACTAAAATTAAAGTATGAAGACTCATTTACTGCTTTGTGAGCACTGGCTACAGTTTGAAAGTGCTCTAGTCCACTTTTTTGCATGACACTTGCTGAAGGTGTAAAGAAATTACTTTTTTACCATAATTTAATTGACAAAATAAATTCACATAGTGACACAGTAAGTACCTTTAATAGCCTTTGATTATCCATAACACAGGGAAATACTAGTTAGATACGTTTCTTAGACTGATTATTAAACATTTTTGCCATCACTTCCCTGGTCTTCTATCCCCCAGTTTCAAAAGGATATGGCTGATCTCCAAAATGGTCCTAAATGTGATCCTGCTTCATTCAGGGAAAGAATGAATGGGTTCTACCACTCAAAATAGTTGTTCTTGACTTAGGTTTTTAATATTATATTGAGTCCTAGCATATATATGGCACATTTCCCATTTACAAAGCATGAAGAATTAATGACTGAGCTTTTACAGTAAATTTGAGAACATGTTTTCCCAGGAGTACACTTTGCTATGTCTCAGGAACACATGAGGCTTTTGCTCATTTTATTTACCCCTAGAAGTGAATTCTTGGAGTCTGCAACTTCCAGTTGTTGTGATTACACTGCTAAATCGTTCCTTTTTCTAGCATCCCTAGTGCAAACAGAAGTATGTCTCAACAGAGAGGCTCACAGCCCCAATCCTAAACTGTTGTGTGATTTTATTTGATCCAGCCCTTGCTCAAAGCACAGAGAACWATGAAACAAGGTCAGTACTCAGGGCTCTTGAACACACTCCTGAATAGCCCTAGAGCTGGCAAACCCACATGCCCTCTGGACAGTCTGAACTACTGCTTGGCCACTCCCCTGTGAATACTGTGCTCCTATTATTCAGTCAGTGTTTCCTTTGTGTATTTGGAATCTTTTGCCCATCATCCTTTTTCTATGCACCCCTGACAAGAATGTGGCTTCAGCTCCTCTGGATCTYCCCATTAGCCAGTTGTAGACAGCAATCATTGTACTTGGTTTCTCTAAACTGAACACATATTTCTCTCAGCATCTCAGTAACTTCTCATGAGGTCTGTTCCAGAGCCCTCTTTGTAGCCTTCTGTGAGGCTCATTTCAAGTATGTCAATTCTATGATTTTATGTAACATTATCAAAATGTTTTTTGCAGTGGGAAGCCCAGGGTTTGACACAGTGCTCCTCACGTGCTCCCAGTTTCTGAATAGAGGTGAATAATTGCCTCTCTCCCCCTGCTGACTGCACCCCTTCACTACTCATAYCCCCTGTGCTGGTGCCCTCTTTGCTGGAAGGACATACTGCTCATYATTGCCCACCAGGATCCTCAGATACTTGTAAAATGGGAAAGACTGATGATCCAGTAGCAAGAAGCTGAAAACTGGCAGTAAGACAGTCAAAGCCATGGTCAAGAAACCTTAAAAGTAAAATACAAAAAAAAAATATGTCCATAAAAAATTTCCTGCATGTGACTGAAATAAAATACATTTAGATATACATATCTGCCAATATGTATATCTAAATGTATTTTAAGTACATATAGTGTAGATAAGCCCAAAATGTTCTTGTGAGGTCTAAGCAAAACTATAATGACTGCGTATTTTGAACAAAGCTACATATAAATCTATTTCTATGTTTCTATTGCTGTTTTTCCTATGGAAATACTGTGTGTAAACATAATCTGTTTCCCAAATCAGTACCCTAACGTTCACCAGAACATCCTGTTTTAATTCTCCTATCAGCAAGAGTGAACTAATTTTATTAATCATTCTGTAGGAAAATAAAACAAAATTAACCTCAATATAAACCTACAAAAAATTTTCCACAATACATGTTGTGCATGACATAGAAACGTTCTTTTTATTTCCATTCTCATTTAATTTGGGTTTCCTTTTTAAGATTTCATCTAAATATTGATGTGTGGGAAACAATTTCCATAAAAGTACTATATATAAATCTTTAATTCAAATTGCAAGTTTCTCCATTTTTTCTAATGCAGCAAACAGCCAAACCCTATTACCCTGAACAGCCTGAAATCATAAATATTTATTTGAGCTCAGTGGTGATTTGTTATAGAGAGGTTAGACTGTGTCTTCAACACAAATTTATTTCTGCAGTTGAAGTTGRAGCTAATGAAGGCCATATCATCACACTGATGATGTTCTTTCAAAATGCACATTAGAACCCAATGTCTTTTACAGAGTTTGCAACCCAACTGCTTTGAAAAATTTTATACTGAGCATTCATTCTCATTCTGGAAATTATCACTCATATAGTGTTTTCTTCCCTTCTCTATTCCACTGTCAAGACTGTGACTGAGAATTTTATAAAATTCATGAGTTACAGCACTCTTCAGTGAGTTATTAAATCAGTATTATTTTTTTGCTTATCTTTTTATTTTTWTGTACATAAAGAATTATAATTAGGAGACTCAGAAGGAACCGAACATCTTTTCTACCACACTAGGCATTCTTTGCTACTCACTGAAGTTTTGCAGATAATACTTAGGTTTAATAGAATAAGGTTCACAGGAAGCAGTTTCTAGTCTTCTTGTTTAAATTGGGACAGATTCAGTTTTCACAGCTGAGGGATCATGACATAAGAGGTGAGGAAGTGTTTGACTATCCAAYTGTCTTCATCCAGTCCCTTTAGAATTTACCTGTACTATTCTATTCTTAAAGGCTACTGCAATAACCTATATAGAGTATAAATGTAAAAATGGCAGAATGCTTATCAGTGCAAAAGGGAAATAKAGCATGCACCAAGTTGCTTTATTGAAAGGGTTTCATTATAGGAAAATGGGAAAAATTCTAGTAACATTGCTCAGGTGTGTAGAATCTAAAGTCTTACTTTAGTGGGTTGTTGTCAAGCTCACTAATGAAAACATAAAACAAACTATTAGTAGATAGTCCTATTTACATTATACTTTTTTCCAATTCAATTTTATTGTATCAATTTCTATGGCAAAAAAAAAATGATACTTGAAGCATTCTACCTACAATTCAGTGTRCCTGTCAGTCTYAGAGGAGWCTTTGCTAGGTACACCCACAACTGAACMTGTTCTTCTCACACAATTTCTCTGACTAATCATAGCACCAAAATGCAGTGGAAATGGAGTTCAGCTTCCTTTTAATAACTGGCTCAACTAACCACACAAGTTGCAGTAAGTGTTTGTATGTTTATCCCCAACATACATCATATATGTATGTGCCCAGAAASTTTGCAAGAATCTCCACTACTTGGCCACGATTCCCATTTTGCTGATTATGACACAAGACATTGTTTCTTATTTTTAGCAGCCATAACTCTGCCTGCCAAGTGCAAATGATTAATCAGGTCCTTAAAATGACTTAACAGCTGTAAATCAAGTAGTAATTTTAAGAAGCAGAGCTCATGGACAAAATAGCTGTTTCATTTGCCAGGGAGCAGAAAGATATATTTAGTCACCTCTGGATGCTAACGTTGCCTCCCCATCAGATCTTTTAGAGGGTCAAATTGATTATTCCACAGGTCTGGTCTGCATGTTGCTACTGAAMAAAYCTCACTGCAACATGCAGATATTCCYAATTTTTTCAGGGTTTTTGAGTATCACAGCCACAAGTCTCTTTGAACCTGGACCTTGCTTGAGAAAATAGGAGGTGTTTCCACACATTTCTGGCTGTGTGTCCTGGACTTCATTCTTCATGTCTCTCCCATGTCTCCGTCACTGCCTGCTTTCCTTGCATCCTTGCATCCTTACTTCTGCCAAATGTATTAGCTAAGATCAAACCAGCAAATCTGTCTGAAAGTAATAACTTTTTCCAGAACTACCTGTATGTCTCCTTATCTTGTATCCCAGTACTCATTATTATTCCGGGAGCTCATTTCTGGCTATCACAGTGCCAGGTTCAGCAGGTTATTTCGGGGTCACTTTACAGAAAACCTTTTCCAAAGTGTCCATGGTACACCAGTGACATGCACTTCCCTGGGTGGGAACGACTGTGCTTACAAATGTGACCAGGCCAGCAATGTAGGGTGCACACTCCGAATGGAGAATAGTTGAAGATGGAGAAGAATTCCTGTGTATCTACTGCCCAACAGTATTTTCCAGAACCAAATTACCTGCWACAGCTGACCCCCAAATGACAGTTTACATCATATTCTGGTAATCTGACTATTGTTTAAAAGGCCTGTTTCTCCACCCAGCAGAGCCAAGGGAGCCTCTCTGTATTCTTTAGGGTCAGACTAATCGTATCTCRTGTCAAGAAAAATGACATTTTATATTTTATGAGCTCTGCAATACACCCACTGCAAAGCTTTTAGTAATGATTTTGAAACTCCTTCTTTAAACCTCTAGAAGGCAAAAAACCTAGAAAACCTCAAAAACATTTTTCAGACCACATTGATATCATTTGGACATTCCCTAATTAAATGCAACATGGCTCATAGTGACACAATGGAAATAGTTTCCGTWGGAATCATCATCCATGTCAAAATAGCCTGCTCACTGTGAGAGTAGAGTTTAAGCTGGAAAAATATTTGGAAAATTAAGCCTTTTCCAGATCTTAATTTTGCAGTTACCTTCACTCCAGCCTTGGAATCAGACTGCAGGTTATAGGGCATAGTCTGAGCTCATGGGGAGAAAGAGGAGCTTCATCATATAGAACCTATAGACAATGTAAAATCCAAACCATCATTAAAGTCAGACACTGTCTTTACTAGGAGTGCAAAAAGTCAACCTTTTAAAGCAAGTTAATAACTTTGTCTATAATTCCACAATAATTAAAATTGCCTGGAAAAAGAAAACCAGAATAATTCTGTAGCAAATATGAACCAGCATAGTTTGACTGAAGCCTGTGGAGTTATTCCAGTTTACAAGAGGTTAAGATCTGGCCTCAGCTGGACATTTGCATGCATAAATCAAGTAATTGCATGCACAAACTGATAGTTATTTTGATTTGCATGTGTAAGTGTTCATACTAATTAGGAAGAGCACTATTGAACTAATGCTTGTCATGGTTTTTTCATGTGCAAACAGATGCATTTGCAGGCACTGAAGACTTTGTTAGTAGTAACATGTGGGAAGGAGAGAAGAGGCCTCTTACACACTGAATAACCTCTTTTCTTCTTCCTCTGCCTTTGCTCCTTAAGTCTGTTCTTATATGGAAACCCCCACTTTATTAAAAAATAATACTGGACCTTTGGGGACAAATTAACCAGAGAAARAGAAAAAGATCTTAGCCTGGGTCTGTTAATGACATCTCTGTGTCATTTTTACATTGACATTAAATATGGGTCAGTCCTAAAAGATATTAATCACATCAAACTTACTATATAGTGCATATTTCYATGGTGAAGCCTTGCAAAGCAAGCAATAAGTCACTGTAGGGAGAGAAAAAGAGRCAGGTTTTAGACAGGAGGGAAAGCAATCCAAGTGAACCCAAAGTGTACTTGCAAGAAATTAATGTAAAGCACATGTGTTTCAATCAAATTCTAATTAAGCTCAAAGGATGGAGAGGTGATACTTACTGAGYTGTGAAGTTAAGAAGTTTGCACCACAACTTTCCAAAAGCTTGAGTCTTCTCCGATCTTGGATTAGGAGGTCAGGCAACAGTGAGGGATGCCAAACTYCAAGGTTCTTCAAAGTTTAAGGGTACCTGGACACAAGAATTCAGACTAGCCCAGTTCCAAAAAGAGCAAGTAATCAGTGAGAAGGAAGTAGAAAGAATGCATGAAGCAATGTGTTTCAACTGAACTGTTACAGGAACCAATCCCAGACAGGTAACAGATTTAAAAAAAATAAATAAATCTGCCCATACAGCCACTCTGCTCAAGAATCCAAACTTCTTAAATTCAGCAAGGGATAGAAAAGAGAAGACAGGAATTTGCAAAAGGCAAAACATTTTATTATGATATTTTCAAGCAGAAACTTTTTRTTTCAAAACAGTATTTTCAGTTCAAGATGAGCTTCAACTTTTCAAATACAACTCAAAGAGAGTTGAGTATTTAAAAAAAAAAGGAAAAGAAAGAACTTTGTGTACTATTAACTTTTATAGCCATTAACTTTTTAGTCACTGAAAAATACACTGACTTGGACTTTTAAGCTATATGTAATTTGCTTATTTTGTAGTTCAGCTGCTAGACTAAAAATTGCCATTATTTTCAATGTCTTCAGTGCTGTATTCCAGTCTGAACAGAAGCCAGTTAATAKAAAATCCTGGAATAGGTTACTTTTCAAAGGCWRGTGTTAAAATGCAAGCTAGAATGGGAGAAGAGAAATTGTGTTGTCTCCAAGTGTTCTTACAAGGGCAGTGTGATTCTGTCCTCCAAACACATCACTTCCAGCTCTGTGTGACCAGCAGTTCTGTGCACACAGATTACAGATGCATGCAGCCTGGGAGGGTGTTTGAAAAAATGGTCACTGCCTGGTTGACAGATTGCAATACACATTTCTGTCAGGGGAGATGAGGCCATGGAGAATGACTGCCATGACATRTTCATGGCCTCTTATTTTTCTCCTCTTCATTTCACAACTCTTTTATATTTCTTGCTGTGATCTAGAGGATGAGATTTTGAATTAATATTTAACACTCAGTGGCAAACTATTTTTTCTTTAATTACCTGATTATAGCTTACTGGCACAAGACTTGGAGCAATAGAAAACATCTCTATCTTYGGTATTTCTGTCATTGTCTCCTTTACATATGTATAACTGCTGATCTTTTCCRTAGCCTCTGTGCTTCATGTCACAGGAATGCTGTAAATGCACAGATGATGTAAGTTCCATGGACAACCAGCCTGAAAAGGGACTTGCAGGTGTTAGGGAAGGCAAGTCAGTACCACTCCTAATCTTCAGAATTTAAAGGCTCTGTRCCTGTGATGTGGTCTTGTTAGGATGTGTTTTCCATACAGCTTTCTTCCTCTTTTCCTGTGCAATAAATGAAGCTCTTTGAGCTACCGCAAYGATGACGGCACAGTTACACAAATTGCCCAATAATTATAATGTTTTACATATATATACTTTATACAAACTTGATAATATCATCTGTCAATCAGCTGGGGGGAGGGGGGAATACATCCATTTTATTTTTGATAAAGAAAATGTTAAAACTCAAAAAATCCACAAGAGAATTACAAGACAAAAGTCAAACACAGTCAGCAAACACAGAGACAACGTGGAATTCTTGAGGGATGCAGAGGCACATTCCCTTCTTTCCCAGTCATGTAGCCTCAAAGAACAGGACAATCCATAAACTCTTCAGAAGCAAAAAGGAGGAGGGAAAAGCTAGTAAAAATCTGTCTAGTGTAGATGAGGACAGAGGCTTCTTAGGGAGGAAACAGCCTTCAATGTCAACTTGGATGTCCCACTAGTACATGAAAAGACAACATTACATGCTTGGGTTTCCAGACGCAGAAGAAGACAGATTTATTTTTTGACTTTAATATATATATAATTCTAACCACAGCCAGAGATTGGAGACTGAAGTCTCCATCTCTCAAGTCACACTGGTCAATCCAAGAATCTGTCATTCTTCCTCTGGCCAGAAGAAAGAATGTAAGCATTAAAGACAGTTACAATGACATTTTCACTATTTACATGAAATTGTGAGAAAACTCCACAATAAAAATGAAAACATCAGAAGGCTTTAGAAATTTAGGGTGGCACTTGAAAGTGAAAATAAAATAATGCAGAAGAAATACAGATGATTTGACATGATACATTGCCATTTTCTAGCCCTTTTGTAGCTAACTATAATATTTACTGTGACCATCATTTCTCATATTTAGATATTTCTTATGTGGGAAAGCTGTTACATTTGGCTGATTAGAGGCTAAATGCTGACCTGCTAAAAACAGTTGAAAACAACATTTATTTTTGTAGGTCTCTGACTTCATCCTGCTCTTGTATATGAAAGAAAGGTACATTTTCCTTTAGGTACCTGAAGCAGATTGAGACCAAGTCCCAATTGTTGATTTCTTAGAAGCAGAAGTGCTCAGAGTAACTGACCTCTCACTGAAACTGCCAGGAATGCACTGACAGACAGGCTTCCAAGGCATACTGATGGAGATTGTTAGCAAGCATTGCCCAGATGCCTTGCTTGAAGGGTGTTGTTTTAAAGAGTCCAGAAAGCTTTCTTCTTCCTTCTTCAAATGATGGGTGGCTTTGGTGGTAAGAGGTCTGGACAGAATCAGAGGGTTATAGAATTATAAAATCAGAGAATAGTTTGTGTTGGAAGGGACCTTTAATGGTCATCTAGACCCTGCAATGAGTCTTTGACAGATCTGGTTCTTCAGAGTGCCTTTCAATCTGACCATGARTGTTTCCAGGGATGGGGCATCCACCACTTCTCTGAGCAATCCGTTGCACTCAGCAATAAGAGATTTCTTACACTTACCCTCAGTGTAAGAAACCTCTTATTTGTATCTAGTCTTAATCTACCCTCTTTTCGTTTAAAATCATTATGCCTTGTCTTATAGCTACAGACCCTACTAAAAGGTTTGTCCTCATCTTCTTGTAAGGTCCCTTTAAGTATTGAAATATTGTTGTAAGGTCTCCCCAGAGCTATCTCTCCTCCAGTCTGAACAGCCCCAACTCTATCAGCCTGTTCTCATAGGAAACATATTCTAGTTTTGTGATTGYTTTTGTAGCCCTCCTCTGGATCGTCTCCAGTATGTCCATGTCTTTCCTGTCTGAGGACTCTGAGGTTGGATGCACCACTCAGCTGGGGTTTTACAAGAGTGGATCTCTACTTATGGGTGCTCTGTAGTAAAAAAAATGTATTTTCAGCTTTTCACCACATGGTCATTTGTACCTGAATTCATCACATCTTATACAGATTCCCTAGTGAAAGCAAAAGAAGAGATTAGGCAATATTATCTGTGTTTCCACTTGTGCATGTATCACTGTGTGTGGTGCACCTGACTGTGCATAGGATCTTCCTGCATATCTGAACCACATCTACTAGTGAAGCTGTCTCRTTTATGGAACTCCCTGACTCTTCAAATGGAGATGATGCTGAGTTTTCTCAAGTGATTTATACTTCTAAATAGTGAATATTTCAGAAATACTTAGAATAGATAKAGAATCTTGTTAAGGATTCAGTCTTGATTTTCTGTGTTTCCTCCATACTGAAGGACTCAGGTTGAGGCTGCATCTAATTATTCATGTGAGACTGACTGTGAAGGGTGTTTTCAAACAAGCCATATAAATTAATAAACATAAATGTRTTTATTAAGAATGTGCAGATTTACACCTCCCTTCACATCTTGGAAAATATTTCACTGTCACAAAGATAAATTGCCTTCTGAGTAGAAGGAAATAAATTCTAGTTTACATCTGTATTCTTTAAAAAACTAGAGACTTTCTCAAAACACTTCAGCTCCTATTCCAGCAACAGCCTTTTGGATAAAATTRGAACTTAATTTAGCCACTGTGGTTTGAAAAAAACAAAAAAAAATTCTATAAATGATTGGCAACAAAAGAAGAGCTAAGGAGCAGCTCAATCCTCTGCTGGATGCAGAGGTTAGTATAGCATCTGGGGATAAGGAAAAGGCTGAGGTACCTAATGACTTCTTTGTCTCAGTCTTTAATACGAAAACCAGTTGTTCTCAGGTTCTCCCAGAGCTGGAAGTCAGTGATGGGGAATGAAACCCACATAATCCRGGAAGAAAGGATTATGCCTGTTATGCCAGTTAGACACCCACAAGTTTATGGGTCCAGATGGGGTGTGAGAGTAATGAGGGAGCTGGCAAAAGAGCTTGCCATGCCATTTTCAATCATTTACCAACAGTCCTGGTTAACAGGAGAATTGCCACCTGACTGGAAAGTAGCAAATGTASTGTCCTTCTGTAAGAGGGGTTGGAAGGATGATCCAGGGAACTACAGGCCWGCCAGCCTGATCTCAGTACCAAGGAAGGTCATGGAGCAGATCATCCTGAGCGCCATCACGCGTGCAGGACAATCAGGGAATCAGGCCCAGTCAGCACCGGTTTACAAAAGGCAGGGCCTGTTGACCAATCTGATCTCCTTCTGTGATGGGGTGACTCACACCCCAGACTGCAGATGTTGCCTATCTAGACTTTGGTAAAGTGTATGACAACACGTCCCACAGCATCCTCCTGGAGAAACTGGCTGCTTGGATGGGTGTAGCCTCTGCTGGGGGAAAAACTGGCTGGAAAGGCCCAGAGAGTGCTGGTGAATAGAACTAAACACAGCTGGCTGCCAGCCATTATTGGGGTTTTCCCCAGGGCTCAGTGTTGGGGTCAGTCCTGTTTAATATTTGTATGGATGATTTGGCTGAGGGGATTGAGCTCACCCCCAGTCAGTTYGCAGATGATGCCAAGTTAGGTGGAAGTGGAGGGTAGGAAAGCTCTGCAAGGAGATCTTTGAAGGGCTGGATTGATGGGCTGAGGACAACTGCATGACATTCAGTAAGGAGAAGTTCAGAGTTCTGCACTCAGGTCACAACAACCCCCAGGAGGCACTACAGGCTGGGGGAAGAGTGGCTTGAGAGCTGCTCAGTAGGAAGCAACTTCAGGGTGCTGGCTGACAGCTAGCTGGATATAAGCYAACAGTGTGTCCAGGTGGCCAAGAAGGCCAATGGTATCCTGGCCTATATCAGCAATAGTGTGGCCAACAGGGCCAGGGCAGGGATTGTCCTCCTACACTTGGCAGTGGTGAGGCCACACCTCGAATCCTGAGTTCAGTTTTGGTCCCTTCACCACAAGAAAGACATTGAGGGGCTGGAGTGTGTCCAGAGAAGGGCAACAGAGCTGGGGAAGGGTCTGGAGCACAAGTCTTACAAGGAGTGGCTGAAATYTGGTGTTGTTTAATCTGGAGAAGAGGAGGCTTGGAGGACCTTGCTGATCTCAGATGTGATGGTATAACTTTTTTAATTCACCACAACCATAATTCCAGTATATTTGTGCATCCAAAAGGCAAGACATGCCTGGAATTGCTCTAACACCACATAGTGTGTCAAGCACACAAATAAATTGAGACTGGAGAAAAGGATTTTAATGTTTTTGGGGAAAATATGCATTGCTAAGAATTTTACAGTTAAACTGAAACCACCTAAAATAACTTTCTCAGCTTGTCAGTGTTTATTTATCCCCTCTTCAGGCATCCCTTCTGTCCCCTTACCACTTTGCATTTTCTAGTAATTAGTAAAATATGTAGAAAGATATTTATTTTAAACTGAAAAATTAAAAGTCTWGGCATTCTCTGCATTTTTATCCAAAACATTTCAGTGGATGACATATTTTTGGATCCAATCTGATTCTGGTGTCAGACAGTTGGCAGTAAAATGTATTTACTCTTGTTGTGCCTAATCATATACGCTAGTAATATCTGGGAAGATATTGGCAATGTAGGTGAGACATCTGAAGGGCAGATGATCAAAAAATYTGAATAGCTCCTCAAGAGGGGGAGTGTCTGGAAAAGAAGTTTGCCATATTAAAAATGGTTAAGTGCTAAACACAACTATATCTTGTTCCAGACAGATATGTATATTGGTGTAATATGACCACCCARAGCCAGGGAAGAGAATTGCATCAGAGCACTGCACAGTGCAAGAGAGAGGCCACTGGTGTGCAGGAATGTGCTTTTAGTAGCTGATTATTAAAATGAAAGCTTATGAAATCCACTTTTTGTCTTCATTTGTCCTCTGGTGTTGGCAATGTTTTTTTACAAGGAGAATTAGGCTAAGCAATAGTTTTGTTCCTCCTTTTTGCCATCAAAGGATGAAGCAGCCTTTCCAAGCCCCATGCCAGCACCAGTGACCCTGACCCACAGGCACTGCAGCCATCTGCCACTCTGGGACAGTATCATGGAGGACCTCTCATCAGCACTGACCAAGTCAATCCACTGACAAAAATGTTTTAACCTAGACTATTACTTGGAAACACAAAATTCTGGAAAATGTCGTTTTATATGTCATTTGAATTTGTTTACATTTTGCTAATGTCTTTTACTATCTTTCCACTACACATCCAGCTTTAAAATGTCCTCATAACAAATTAGGTTTTCAGATGGTATAAAACTGTGAGAAGGATCAATACATCAGAAAAAAAGGCTGTCATTCAGAGGGATCTAGATAGGCTGAAGAAATGGACTGATGGAGACCTTATGAGGATGCTATAATTGGGACAAAAGTAATGCCATGTAGCAGGAGAGTTTGGGAGCTGACTGGCTGGAGGTCAGCTTCACAGAGAAGGACCTGAGAGATCCTGGTGGATGGTAAATTGGGTGGTATGACCTTCTCGTGATAAAGACTAACCACATGCTGGCATCATTTACAATATTGCACCAGCTGAAGAAAATCAATACAGCACTTGTAAGGTCACTCTTGGAGTGCAACGTTCCGTTTTGGGGTGTACATCAAGAGTTTAACCTAATCATAGAATCATAAAATTATAGAATGGTTTGGGGTGGTAGGAACCTGAAAGATAATCTTGTTCCAACTGCCCTGCTATGGGCAGGGATGTCTTCCATTAGACCAGGTTGCTCAGAGCCTCATCCAGCCTTGCCTTGAAGACTGCCTGGGATGAAGCATCTTTAACTTCTCTGGGCAACCTGTTTCAGTGCCACACTACTGTCATAGCAAAGAATTTCTTCCTACCATCTAATCTAAAACCATTCTCAGTTTGAGGTCATTACCGCAGTTCCTACCCAAGAGTCTTTCTCCAGCTTCCCTTTAGGACCTTTCAGACACTGGAAGGTTGCTCTGAGATTTCTTAGGGGTAAGTGCTTCCTAGGGGAAGTGCTCTTATCCTCTTATCAACTTCATGGCCCTCCTCTGGACTTGCTCCAACAATTCCACGTCCTTCTGATGTAGAGGCCATCAGAACTGTATGCAACGTTAGATTAATTGCGTTGCAGGAAAATGAGAACATACACTAAAACAGCATTCTAAAGCATGAATCTGACCATTGTAGGGTGGTTTCTAAGTCAGACCTTCAAATAGCACTGCATATAGAGCTCACAAACAGCACAACATCCTGTGGTTGCTGGGAAGCAGAGTTCAGGCAACAGGGTGATTTGGCAGATATTCTGAATGAACTTCACATAACACAAGGCATATGTGGAGAAAGGCTGCAGTGTAATGTTGCTTTCTTCTGTAGGAGGACAGTGGGGTATGTAATATCTCTAATATCTTTGAGCCATTTAAGCTTACACACTGCCAACTTCCATACATGTGAGAGGCAAATCTAGCTCTTTGATTAATGTACCTTTCTGTATGTTTCTTGAAAAAGCAAAATAATAATCTTGCCTCCTACAGCTTCAAAAACAGAAGCAAAACAAGAGAGCAAAGACATTTTTTAAATTTGTTTTCTGAATTCTCTTTGAAGGCACATTTTAGCAATGTAATTTTATGCCTCTTTTTTTAAAAAAATAAGACTTTCTTGCCAAAAATATATTATTATGTCAAAATGTGTCAATTTTCATTAAACTACAGGATATAAAATAAATATTTGGCACTTTACCTGAAAAATAAGATAATTTCTTGGACTATGGAACACCCATTCCCCTTCTTTGCTTCATTTGAAGTATTTAGAGAGTAAAAATAAGTATTAAGAGTTATTGTTTATTTCTAGTCTTACCTGCTCAGCTATATTTTTGGTGGAGGGCTTGATTTTGTTCTGCATGAAGTCTAAAAATTCAATTTGTTCTGAAACTTTGGTCACTAACCCAAAACAATGTTGTTCTGTTCGTCTGCTTTGGAGCTCAATGTCTCCTTGATGCCTTCTTCCTTCATGTGGGGTTTATGCAGAAACAGGTGGTCTTTGTTGTTTCAGTGGCTGCCAAGAGGCAGAATCTACTGAGAAGTTGTCGAAGAGAGAAATAAATACTTGATGCACAATCATAAATCATACATGGGACCCCCTTTTGTCTSTTATTTTTACACTACTGTGAGATACTCTGCTTACTCCTCTACTACCCTTTCTATCTAATCCTTCAAAGTAACTGATAATCCTTTTAAAGTAATACTGTGTTTCTCTCCCTTTCCTGAAAACATCTGTTTTTCCCATCAATTCCTTTACTATAGAAAATCACATTAAATGAGTCTAGTCCAAGATCTGCTATCAGATAARATTAAAAAACAATTTGCTAGACATGTCATGAACTTTGCTATTAAGAATCTGGTGATGAAAACATGGTCACTTTCACAAATTTTTTTTTGTGATGTAAAAATTTCTTTCTGTCACAGAAATCAGCAACATAAAGCAAAAACAGAGTAGTGAAAAATTACTGTATGCCACTGTTGTCTTCAATAACCAGAAAAGGTTATCTTTTTCATAGTTGGTTTATAATCTATAAAAATTAGGCTCAGATCAAACTCGACTTAACTGAAGTAGGTGTTTTAATTACACTTACAATAATACAGTGCAGTCCAGAAAGCAACCATTATTCATGCTGCAGTTTTACTGGTGACAAGAACATCTGATAATATTACATTACATAAAAGATAGCAGAGTTGCCACATCCTGGAACGATTTGCAAGGAATCATAGACAACCAGCATTTAGACCACAAATTAGTTGTGTGGTATTTAAATATTAGGAGTGTCAAGGCCCAGAGGCTGGTGTAGTTATATTATTGCATTCTATGTGACTATTTTCAATTTGTTTAGTTTGAGAAGGACATCACACATTCCCCTACAAGTAGACATATATGGTCAAGTTTGCCATTATTTTCCATGCAAATTCTAAAAAAATTATTTTCCAATAAGTGTTGAGAATACAGCTTCAGACCTAAAATTAAAGGCTGATTATAGTAGAATAAAACTGAAGAACAGCTAATAAGGGTTATTCAGAGTAGTTAGTCACCATTACACCCACATCAGCATTTCAGGGATGTTGCAGAAGTCTTTTGGTGAATGTAATACTTCAGGGCATTTGAGTATGACRGAGCTACCTAAAAACATATGTCTACAATTGATTCTTAATCCAACATGAGCATTTTAAGGCAGATGACTACATGAAATCATTAGTTTTCAGAACATAAGTAGCACATAAGCATCGTTGCTCACATTTCAAAGGGCACATTTGATGGAAGTTTAGAGCTCTGTGACATCTTTTGTGTATCTACCTCACTCAGATATCCTCATTCTAGAAGGCTTGTCCCTTCACGTTAAAATTGGACATACTATCATCTGTTGACACCTGTGGATAAGGGAAAAGCACTTCTCTTCTCTTGCACTATAGAAGACTGCAATTTGCTGTACAGATGATTTTATTGATTTATCTAACTAGTGCCACAGCTGTGCAAGGAGAACTACTGTCCAGTCTCAAGGGCTTTAMAGGGAGGGTGATTACTACTGTTACTTATTACTAACATAGWGAAGTTTAATATTGTAATTTAATATTGTAAGAAAACAGGTTTTATTTTTCCTTATCCATCTTAAAAATTACTATTAGCAAGTTGCAGATTAAGAGGAGGAAAGCTGTTATTTCACTCTGCTTCAYCTTGACTCCATAGATGCCAAGCTATCCCTGTTTGCATCACATAAGACAGATAAACTGCCATCATGTCAGTGTGGGTACAATTTTACTGAGGAATAAATCCAATTGATAAGTGGGAATGAAATGTTGCTTTCATGCTCTATGTCATGGAGGATGATTAAGACTTAATGARGAGTGGTTCAACTTCAGCAACTGCCATAGCTTTGGATTTTGGAGATTTGTTTTGCCCTCTTATATTCACATCTCATCCTGTGAACCCTCCTGTCTTATCATTGCTCCAGTACACCCAGACTGTTCTTGCAATTCCTATAGCTGATATCTAACATAGAAAAATMATGATATCATGCCAGATTTGCTTGGCAGGCATATAGACAGCTGCTTTTCAACATCTACCCTTCCCTGMCTTCTCCAAGGAAAAGCAAAAAAACACCCTGTGTTTTTCCCCAGGAAAGCCCTCAAAAAACATAAGTCTTGAGGTCTTGTATAAAAATGTACAAAGTTCCTTAGCAATGTACAAGAAARGGGAAAAGACAAAGAGAACAAGATTGATTTGATCGAGCGTGGGTGCTCCAGGTGGAAACACTAATTTCTGCCCTTGCCAAGTGGAAGTAAGAATGGATACCAACTGGTCCTCAAATTTATTATGTCACCCCACTGTCACCCCACAGCTGGGTCTGGTTATTACTTTGTCTCCTTGTTCAGACTTGTTCAGCTTATACACTGCAGGGTAAATGCAGGATCTTGGTGCAAGTCCCATGCTTACTTCTGTTTGAAAATATTTTTTCTGAGTTTGTTTGTTCTTCCCTTCTGGTTTTTAAATGCTTGTGTTTCAAAATACTAGTATAGTTCCTACTTTATTGWAATTTTGTGTGTTTAAGGTTGCCACATGTCTAATTTTTCTTACTCAACCAGGCAAACTTTCTCAAATTAGTAATTCTTTACTGCCTTTTCACCCCTTTGCTGATGTCCTTGAATGGAGAGAAATTACAGACATCCGCATAAAAGAAAACCAAATCCCAGGATGCTGTTATGAACTGCTTGAACTAAGTGCTCAGGAATTTCTTTAAAACCACCACTGACATTGTTAAAGCCTGTTAACAGGAATTTTCAAGTAGATATTTGGCTACTTTCTTTCACAGCAGTTTTCTTTTAGAGCTTCTCTGGACACATCCACTCTCTGGYGACATTCCAACTGTTCAAATGAGTCATGAGTACAAGTAATATTTTAAAAACTACTTTTTTTTTTTTTTCCCAGAACACATAAGGGAGGATTTCTGAGTATTTTGGGTTTTTTGTTTGAACTAAGACAGGTATTTAAATATTAAAAATATAGTTTAACTGATACATGTCAAAAGCCTTTAAAATCCAGTAAAAGACAGGCAGTCATCAGTTTGCTCAGCATCAAGGAGCTCTAGAAGGTGATTTTGGTAGTTAATACCTTKAGAGCCAGATCTCTGGCTCAAGAATTTCTGATCTTTGTATGAGTAGATGACAGAGATCAAGCTGTTCATTAGTGTGTGGCTGGCCCAACTCTAACACTGGAAAGATTTTCTTGGGTGGATARCCCTGTTCTAGTTAAGGTACTCAAGCCCAAAATTCACAGAGAGAAACACTTTATTCATAGTTTCTGATGACACGTGGGCCTATGTGCACTTCCTATACTTTGTATTTTACAAGAGAGTCTAAACAAAAACAAAACAAAACAAAACAAACAAACAAACAAAAAAAAAAACCTGTGGCTTTCGGTGAGATAGGTTGTTACACATAAAAATATATTTAGAAGTAAATAGGATACAAAAAAAGTAATTTTAATGCATCTTCCGTCACTGGTCTAAAGTTACTCTGTCAGTACATATGTAGTATAAAAAACTACARCTATTTCTCCAACATACATCTAAGATGAAAAACAAGAGAATGGGATTACCACAAGATTCTAGTCCTACTTCTGCAGGAAAGGTAGCATAACTCTCAGTAGATATCTACTCATACTTTAACCTGCACTTCTAAAAACTTTGACGTACAATTTAGACTTAGATTTTTCTGGAAGGAAAAAGATTTGCAGATATTCCTTGAAGAGATTTTTGCTTCACAAAATTTGGGCTGGGGTCACMGAGTTAATGCTGCTCACAGCTGGACTGAGGTTTGCAGGATGAATGACAGAACACAGGGTGAAAAAACATCCTTGTAACACAACTGCTTCAAGCTGTCTCTTAAACTTGTTTGTTGTGTGTGTAGGTATAACCAAAACCTGATGAAAATATGCATGTAYCTGCTACTCCCCCAGGAGAAATATTTAATTTAGAAGTGTTTCTTGAGATGTCTGGGCCTGTCCAAATAGGAAAATTAACCARCTTAACTTTASCRCTGTARYTCCCTATGGGGATGGACGGAATAAATGTATCTATGCAGACAGTTGTAGTTCTGGCAGTAAATTTCTCTGGGTAGACAAACCCTTCAGGTTCTGTCCATAACTTGAAAATTCAGACCTGATATTCATAAGACATAATTGATGAAGTTGCAACACATAGACAACACAGCTGCTTAACCTTAGGGAAAAAAGCAAGGAGTCCTGTTTGTTACTTGATAATATATCCCAGCATATAWAATACTATCATCATCTCATTTGGTGTTTGTGCCCTTTCAATTCTCTGTAGATCTCCATTTGATTTTGATTAGACATTGACTATTTGAATAAAAATCAACTGATTTGGGTCGTTAGACTCAACTTCCTGAAGCAGCTTGTGCTCTTCCCATGCTGGTGGTGGAGGGGTCAATAAAGGAACAGGTCTTGCCAGCAGAGGGTTATCAAGGGTGAGAGGCATTATACTGTGATCCTAAATGTGTGCAACCTGTCCAGTGAAGCAGACCTACAAAAGCACACTCTTTCCWTAGCTAGTCAGTGACAGACATTACACAAGGATGTTTTGCAGACTCATAGAAATAGATCCTATCCATCTTAACTTGCATGAATTTGCATACCCAGAGCTGCCTTCAGAGGCTTCCAAACCCRTTTCTCCTTTTGACAGACCATGTAGACACATTATAACTTCTCTTATTTTTCCTCAGATGGTGGAACAAACTCCTGCCTGTGCCCAGAACAGAAGGACCTGCGTTGAGACCACTTGCCAACTATCATCAGCACCAAATACAGTTACTCTTCTAGTTGTTACCAGTGAAAAGATAAGAAGAATTCACCAGCAGTAATGGCAAGACATGAAGCATATTTTAATTTAGTAAATGCACAAACATTGCCATAAAACATCAGTAGCTTGAGGTCTTCTTTAGAAATGAGCTGTCAGAAGGGAAAGGGGAAAAAAAGAGCAGTTAGTATCAAAAGGGTGTTGTCTGACCTGCTGGATTTACAGGCTTTTTTCCACAGTACATAGGTMCTATTTAGGACTGGAAATCTTTCAACCTGATCAGTATTCTTGCCTTCAGAGAATAAATACATACCTTTTAYATTGAGCTGCATATGAATGTGGCTGCAGACAATTTTTCACCTTTTCACTCAAGTGCTTACTCCCTCTTTTCCTCATCCATAAAATATGCAACYGAGCAGACTCCCTTGGAACTAACAGTGACAGATATAATTAATTAGCTGCATAATCTTAAATTGTTGTTCTAGGTTTTATGTTAATTTTTGTAAGAGGAGGTTTAAATCATTAAACTGAACTCTTGGTGCTAAGGACTATWGTGATGGACCTGATTTGGAAGCACAAATCAAACTAATTAAAATGTGAAAAATATTTTTTTCTGATTTCAGGCTGCATCTCAACTCCGTTCCAATTTAACTTATTATTTCATGTTTTAACCATTTTCAGTCCCAAGATAAATTGCTACAAGTGGGTTTTAGAGATTTGTGTTCTATCCCTGATACCCCAAATGTTTGTGTCCCATGCTTTAATTTCTATTTGTGTAACTCTGTATTACTGCTAACTTCTTCAAACTTAAAAGTACCTTAAGAACAAAGGATAGAGAAATCCTAATAAGGAGCATATATGATCAAAAATTATTTGTTAGAGACATTTTATAGAAAAGCTTAAGGATTGTGACAAATTTTCATTTGTCACAATCTCTTTTTTCTTGATCTATATTATATTTTACACATCYGTAGATTAATTTGTGGTAATATGAAGTAAGTGTGGGTGCACAACCTCAAGGCTACATTGAGCTTCTTTAAGGGACAATTGGAAAGGAAAAAAAATTTACTGGTTTTATCAGTCAGTTTTCAGCATACAACAGCATAAAAGTTTCATGGTTTCCTTATGAGTTTCCTTCTGCTTATTTCCTGGAAGAAATATCTGTTCAGTGGTTCTGATGAAGTATCCTGCAGAGCTAAGTGCCCAGAATTGGRAATCTCAACCCATAATAGAAGACTGGTTATTCTCTTAGAGATGCACACAATCCCACAGCTGCCMAGCATATACCAAAATATCAAGAAATGTCATTAAAATGTGTGTCCTTGACAAACTGGACAAATCATCTGAAAAATAGACTGGATAAGTCCTTGMGTTTCAATCTCTTGTGATGTTGAAGCCTTCAGTGCACCCAGTTCAATGAAGATCATTACTACAATTATTTGGAAAATGATAAGGTTTTTGGTTTGCATTAATTGTGTGACCCATGGAATTATTGAGGTTGCATGGAGGAAGAAATGAGAGTGGTAAAGGCTTTATTATTAATCAGTCATATTATGGCTAAGTCAGATGTTAAGAAGTTCAAAATACATTTTCAGATTTGCTGAAGTGMTAAAGATCTTTAAAAGTTTTGTGGCTAAATAATCTGTGTATCTTTTTAATGTAGAATAATCTTAGCTGAAATATGTAAGTACTGATACTTGAGGCACTTCCAAACATCCTGCRCCAGACTGGGCCCACTTCTGAGTTTAGACTTATATTCTAAAAACATTTACTGAACCATAACTAATTCACGTTGTGATGTACAAAGCCTAGAATAAACACAGCTCAATCTCACTTAAAGGATTTATTAGACATGCAGGTAGAGTGTCTAAAGCAGACCTTCAACTTTCTCAGATACAAATAGGCCTCCAGTGCTGACAATGCCTAACCATCAGCAACCTCTGCTTCACTCTCCTTGTTAAAAGGACTGCTTTGCCTTGATATCTAACCTAAATCATCTTGGCTGTTGATCCTCTTTTTCTGCTGGATATTTTCCATCTGGCACACATCCTTCATGAAGTCTTTTGCCCAAAGCCAGGTTGCATTCACTAGCTGAGGCACTTGCAGTGCTGAGCAGAGCGGGATTATTTGCCATGCTTTTTAATCTGTATTCCTGCCTAGTGTATGTCAGGGGGGTGTTTTGCAACAGCATGACATTGTTGTAACTGGTGACTCCCTGCTGAGTTTAGTTCCTAGAACTTGTTCTTATTGAATATCGCCTTGTTTTTTCAGACAATTTATCCAGTTAGTCAAGGTAATTTTGAATTCTAATCCTGTCCTCCGGCATCCAGTCTTTCTCAACTTGACATTTTCTGGAAATTTAATAAGCATGCTCTTCTTCCCATCTAGGYCATTAATGAAAATATTGAATATAACACAGCCAGGGCAAACTCTTGCAGAATTTCATTTATGCATCTGTTTGAATGAGGAATTCATGGCAGAGCAATCAGTAAAAGTTCGTAGGCATTTGCATCTAAGTGTTACAATTATCTCTTCTTCTAAGTCAGCACACTTTGACTTGAATGCAAACAATTCAAATTCAAGCTGTAGGGTTTAAAAATCCAAATATGATTGCATCTGTTCTCATCTGAGCAGTCTGTTCCACAAGGGACCCATTTCAAAGCTCATTATAGCTAATGAATGGCTCCTATAAATTTCACTGGGCCATGAATCAGGGTTGAAAAAAGACGAAACATGATCCTTCACTGACACTAAAATAAAGTTTTGCAAAAGTCAGCATTTTACTTTTTTAAAAAAATATTTTGATTAATTAAATTAACAAGTCAGCAAAATTGGTCAAAAAATTATTTTTCTCATGCTTTGTATTTTCACTAAATGATCAAGGAATAAATTAAACACATTTCAATTTTATTATGCAAACCTCTAAGATAAATGAATAACCTRTTCAAACCTAATTATCCAAAAATATCTCAGCATGAGCTGATAGTGAGCCTCATTGGAACAGATCTGTGAGTTCAGAGTCAGCCTCACAGAGTTTGAAATGTTAAATACAGAYTAGAGTTTCCTACAGCCTCTGGCAGTCAAATAATTTTGCAATTTTGTAGCTGATGGCTTATCTACATAGATTCAGAGATAGTAAACTCRTAGAAGACTGCTATGATTACCCTCAAATTATGTACCAGGGAGTACCTTAAACTAATTTCTGCCTAGACTACATTTTATTTCCTTTAAAAAGTGGCTAAAGAATTAACAGTAGCAAGAATTTTACTGTAGTCTTTTTGTTTATTCCAGAAAATAGTTATTTTAATTCCAATGACTAGTTGTCATCACAGTTAAAATTTTGCAGCCTGGAGTCTAAACTTGGCTYATTTCAGCTGAGTTCACACAAAATGACACTGGAAGGATCACAAGACCCTTTCCCTTTTATATTTCTGTTTTCCATTCAGTTATTTCAGGTGTAACCCCTAATTCTCCTCTTTCACTAGCTAGAACTAAGTGTCCTCACAGTCTTTTTTATCCAGCCCCCAGTTGTGGATCTTCACTGAATACTCCTTATATTTCCCTGCATCATCCTTCAATCTGATTTCACCATAAATTTTTCACCAGATTCTAGTGCTATGACTAAATTACAAGCTGAGGAAATCACACAATCTGTGTATCTTGAACAAGATAGGATTTTTTAAAATAGCTGCATTTCAAATGAAGGGGATGAGACCCTGGAAAAGTTTGCCCAGACATGTTTTGGGTGTCCCATCCTTGRAGGTGTTCAAGGCYAGGCTGGAAGTGTCTTTGAGCCACCTGGTCTAGTGAGATGAGCCCYTGCCAATGGCATGGGGTTGGAACCAGGTGATCTTTAATGTCCTTTGAAATACAAACCATGTGCTTCCATGAATTAACTCTTGGTGCCTGTGACATTCAAATTCAAGTCCTCTGCCCTTACCCACTGGAGGCAGGCATCACCACAGTTTCCCATGACCTATCTCCTACTGTTTGGACTCTCCACAGATTCTTTCAGCTGCCMTTTTCTTTCCTGCCACAGTCCAGCATGCATTTCTGTACCTGACGTTCCACACTGCCCTCTATGTGTGCACTGCTCTCTGCATTTAATGACAAAGACCTGTTGCTTTCTATTTGCGTGAACTTGCTCAGACCTGGGTAGCAGCAAGAGAGCAGTCACTGATGAGTGTAGGGCAGCCCACCAAACAYGCTGGCCAGGAGACTGTCTTATAAAAAGCTGGAGTGACAAAACAAACAAACTGCAAACCTGACTGCTCTTTCAAGAGGGAAATGGAAGGGAGGGTGGAACAGAGGAAAAGGAAGACTTTTGAGAGACAGGCTAGAGTGAAGTTTTCAAATAGACAGAYTGTGTTTGTTAAAGATAAGCTTATAATATTTCCCCTTTGTATTTTTTACATCAAAATTTATAATATTTCATCTTGTTAGGTTTTTTTGGTGTTTTGGATTGTTTGTTTGTTTGTTTTGTTTGTTTGTTTGTTTGTTTTGACTGTAAGAGAGTTGTCTTTCTCTGAATTTCATTTGCCTTGATTGTCCTCTTCAGGGTGCTTTATGTGTCAGGTCTTCTGTTCATCCATCACTTTGCTATGGGAGGTGTTCCTCTTCTATGGGTACAAACTAAGAATGTCAGAAGGGTTTTGCTGCTTGTTTGCATAATGCTGAATATTTTCCTTGTGTGGCACAGTTTAGTAATTTGGTGGTCTAGCTGGAAATACCTGATTTGTAGTTTGAAATCTGGAAAATCTTAAACTGTGTAACAGCTGTAAACCTTCAGCTGGGACAGCCACTCCTGTACCCTGCATGAARGTACTGCTGTTCACCTGGGCCCTCCACCCTCTTGTCCTGCTCACTTGTTCTGACTTGTTTCAGGTGCTTCAGGAAATAAATTGTGAATATGCCTGTAGGGAAGGTGTTTGGGTTTTTTTGCAAATCCTCAAGTAGGCACTTGCTGTGATAGTGTTACTTCCACATGAGCTTTGCCAGAGAGTCTAGCCTATGAAAACATACTATTTATCTTTCAGTAGACAGGACGAGTATTGACCTGAGTACACAGCACAAGACCTGCAATGCTCACTGAAGTTTTCATGCTAATGATAAATCTAATTAGCAATTAGTAAAAAGACCTTTTATTTGTGTCAAAAATATAGGGAAGAAAAAAATCAATGTATTCTTATAGACTTCACTTGTGATTTTTAGCTAGCCGCTTCAGCATCTGTTTTTTAGTTTTGCTTTCAGGAAGAAAAATTTGGCATTTTGGTGGAAAGTGCTGTGAAAATGTGAAAAAATGTCATAACAATAGAGGTTTTATACCCCCAGCTTCCCACAGGGAGGAATGAAACTGGTCCTGGTGGCARGATTTGGAATATGTGAGGTGCCTTCCTATTAGATAAAAGTGAAATCTAAGGTGCTTATGTTCAGGCAAAATCACTTACTTTATCAAACAAAAAGTATTCCAGAATTTTTCCACATGCAAAATCAAGTTGTAAGGCAGTATCTCTTAAGAAAAGTAACCTGCAGATCAGTGACTTTAGTTTGCAACCAGATTTATTTGTACCAGATTCTGAATTGAATGGTCTTTTGTTAATTAATTAGTTTATAAGTCTGAGTTAMGTGTGCTACAATTCCCTTCTGAATTTCCTTTATTGAACAATCCATCCCATAGCCTCAGTTACACAGATCAGCTTTACCTACTGGGAAAGGTACTTGTCAAATATAAATGCAACCTCAAGAAAACAGGCATTCTCTAGTCATACTACGGGCATATTCTTGTATTAGTCAAAAAATGTAAAGATTATTCTGAGTTCATAAATACTGTTTGCCCTTGTGCACATGTGGAAATAAATTTGTCTGTAGTTTGAAGTGATTTCTTATGGAAACAATTCTCATATAATCACACCACCAGTCTGCCTCTGTATCTCTCCTTGTATCTGTTGACTGGTTTGAGGTGCAATTAGCTTACTAAAAATGAAGAAAATAAGCATCTAAGTAGTGGAGTTTATGCCTGTATCCCAATTAATGAGAAGGCCAACCTCATGCCTYGTTTCAAGCTAAAGTATCTCTCCAGCCTGGCAGCTTTTGTTACTGCTCCCATTTCAGAAGAGAAGCTTTCATCAGCATTTACATCTCTGTTGAGATACAGATCTCTTTCTTCTTTGGCATGAATACAAGAGAAACCACACATCATTTGATCTCTGGAGCAAATGCTTAGTTTTGTCAGTGTGCATTTAGCAGTTAGACGGCGCCCGGGGACAAATGACTGAAATTCTCCTCACTTCTCGACTTGGGCACCTCTGCTCTGACTGCTTGGAAGCTTACCTTGCTGGGGCCCAGGCCCGTGTGAGTCACAGCAAAGGAAGGCACACTGCTGTGACCTTCTCATCATTGTTAGAAGCAGTTTCCTGTGCATCGTGTGGGGAGCTAAATCCCGGTAGTGTACAGAGGCAATCCTCAAAGTGTGTGAACAAGGTCAAGCTCATAAAGGATGAGCAGGATAAGACACCAAAGTAGCCCTACAGAGCCTGAGAGCATGTAGGGACATCCTCACCTAGGCATGCAGGGACCTGTACAGCAAGGTGTTTGCGGGGTTTGGCAGCAGCCATGTGCCCGTGTTTCCGTGTTCTATTTCCTGTTCCTGTTTTCTTCGCTGGGTTTCATCTTGTCTCTTTTTTTGTTGTTGTTTGCTTGCTTTTTTCCTTCCAGARAGGGAAAAAACTTCACCTACTTTATCTGCTGGCACGGTACTCTCTGGAAATGTAGATTATGCCTCAGAAAACAAGCTAGAGAAACCATCAGGGGAAGACTGCAGAAAGATCAGCCTTGAAACCCACCCATAACCAGGATCCTTCCTTCTKCCATGTGCTTGTGTCCTAAAGCACATTATCGTGAAGGCACAGCCTGATGTGAGAGAGCCTGATTGACTCTTCAGCTCAGTCTTAACCCAGGCAAAGCCCCAGTAAAAGCAGTGTTTCATGAGAATGAAAATTTGTCCAACACAGACTAAACAGAGATTTTTATCAGAGAAGTTATTGCAGTTGGGATTGAAATGACAGCTGACAAAAAAAAAAAAAAAGGAAAAAAGAAAAAAAGAAAAGATAGCAGGTTTAACGAGATTATGATGACTGCTACAAACAGGGGAGGTGTGGCTAAATTAAGTGCCRAAAATGTATCTAGTTGATGCAGCTATTCCCTTCTGATCTCTTCTGTGCCTGAAGAAACACAATAAATTATATGAAAGTACTTTTAAGAGAACTTTCTTGAATTAAGCCTGACTTCAGAAGTACATTTTYCTCTGCTATCAAATGGCAAAATCCACACATGTAATTTTAAATTTATTGCAGCAGATGAAATGTGTGTTTGGTCCACAATCAGTAAGTACAATTCACCAGCCATTTTACAAAAGGCTGATTTCTTTTTTTCATTTATATTCAGCTGTTGAATCTCTCTTTTGCTCCTTTACGTGAAAAGAAGTGACGATAAGCATATTTCTTGAGGTTTTGGGTCTCTTTTAAAAGTTCTGTTAATTCTCCCATGAGCATTTTGATAGCAGGTCAGCAATTATATTATGAAACAAACATGCTTTTCTGCCTCCAAACGACAAAATTAAAACAAAATAGATACATACTACGAGATGAAAAGACTTCTTAATTAAGACCATTAACCACGAGGGTTTTATTCATGGCTTTCATCTTTTATAAAGTTTTGTTTGAAAGATATTAAAAGCAAGTAGTCTAAGCTGTAAAATGTGTATTATCTCTAGAAGACAACATGCTTTCTCCTATCGTCCACAATCATTTTATGTAGTATTACTGACAAGAGGAAATCTTTGCCTGCTGTATATTTAAGATAAAAAAATACTGTGTCAAGAGGAGGAAAATCTTTTGCTCTTTGTATCTATATTTCAACTTGAAAATAGATTTTTTTACACTCCCTCTMTGATATGCCATGTACCYTGGMATATTTACCTCACGATAGARTAGAGGATACGAATGTGGAARCTCAGTRTCTTAGAAGTCTATCATCTTTCTTACCTGTCTCATACAGCCAGAAAAGCTTAATGTCTGCCACAGCAAGTGAAAATTAGCAGGGCCTGCATGAATGCTAGCCAGGTTGTGATTTAAYGCCTATAAAACATTACGAACTCTTACATACCATATTTTGTAACTGAACTCATGTTTTGCTACTCAGTAGCTCTCCAGAACAGAAACAAGATCCACAGCATGACTTTGACATCAATTAAGCTTTTCTCATTTATGGACAGAAACAGGTCAGACTGAATTTCTGGGTTTCTGTGTCATGAAGGGAGAAGGACTAGGCAGAACTGAAAACAAATATTGCACTTAYATTTTTAAGGATGTCCTTGATGAGAGCAATGTTTTCAGGATCCAAGTCTTTCAGAATTCATGGAGCTTTGAAAGCTCTTTTTTAATAAAGATATGCTGCTTGCATGTGTTTTCAATTCATGCATTCATTCATTCATTCATTCATTCATTCATTCATTCTTCTAAATATTCTGTGCTTGGCAAAATGGGAAGTAAATTTAGTCTGCAGCTGTTCCCACAGGCTGTTGAGTTTAATTGAAAGTAGAAGTGATCCAGTGTCAAAGTGAGCATTAAAACTGAAGTCTGCTGGAAATCTTGGGCTTGGTGCATGAGTGATAAACTCCCTGGCTGCTGAGCCAGGGCTRTGCCATTGTACGTGTGAGTGACACCAGTGCTCTGGAGAGAAAGAGTCCTGCTCTGCACYCCTCTAAAAAGTGAGACTTGTGTTTGTCCTAACACAGAAGATGGCTGTACAGAGTTAGCAGTGTGCTGCTGCATTCAGCATAATTGAAAACTGTGTTTGGCAAGTGTTTTCTCAGTTTGGCTTTGTCCTTTCATATGTATATGGATAAGCAAATTAAACCCATTCTTAGTGTGGTAATGGACTATGGACTATGCAATTGGACTATGCAAAGCAAAGCAAACACACACAGCAAACAGTGATGGTGGCTCTTACTGACGTTTCAGGTACCAACTTATTACCCGGTAGGGATTTCCTCCTTGGGACAGCCTGTTTGCATTGCCCACCTTAACTCCTCGTGAAATGTAGTACCCTTCACTCTTCAGCAGTCCCTCTTCATAGGTAATTTATTTATCTGGAGAGACCAAAAATCACTACTGGCAAGTAATTGTGGCTTGCTTCCCTTACCCTGACAACAGAGAGGTTCATAGGACTCACTTGGCAACTCTGAGAAGGCAGATGGGTGAAGTGTGGTGGTAATGTTTGTGCAATGGGCAAGATTTGTAAGGACAGGCASCATCCTCACAACAGGTTGATTGCTATAATGGAGAAGAAAATCTTCATACCTGTTGCCAGGCATCCATGTCGGATCGTCGAGTATGAGCATGAAAATACCTAA
>CADDXX010000798.1:252012-262042 GCA_902810485.1 Alauda arvensis
GTTGTCCCGGCAAGGGTGGGGGAACACTTTGGACCACTGCTGCCTGTCGTTCCCTCTCTTCTCGCCCTCGCCGACCATGGTTTCAGGCGTGATTCTTGGCGGTGGGGTTGCACAAGTGGAATCCACCCGGGCGGCGCTGGCACAATCAGGGGCTGGCTTCCCGCCGCCTCGGCCCCCTCGAAGGTGAGCGCTTTGCTCTCCTCGCCCAGCCCCGGGCGGCTGCGGGGAAGGGCAAAGCCAGCTCTTCCCGTCCCGGCGGGACCCCGCTCGGCCCGGCCCTGCTCGCCCAGGTGCTCTCACCCCCGCGGGTTTTCCACGGCTTTGCTTAGCTTCCCAGGGGATGTTGTTCCTCTTTCTCTCGGCTTCGGTTTTGACCCGTTTCCGTGTCGCGGGGATATTGACTGTACATCATATCTATTGATCAAGGGGGTAATGTACATTATCATACTTTGAAGTAAGAGTGAAGTAAATTAATGAACTGCTTGCTTTCTCTGAAAGCTGACGCTTACCATAAATGTCGCGTTTCTCTCTGCGAGCTGCTCTGAATGATTTTAGCCTGTTGAGAAGGCGTGACAGGCCAGCCCAGAAGGAGGAAGGGGTGGGGGAAGGAGGGAACTCCGTTTAACAAATAAAAAAGAATTAACTTCATTGCTTTGGTCTCCTTCTGTAATGATATTCATTTTACAGACCTAACGCACACTTGTTTAAATTTCGGGTTTAATTTAATCAATACTATCACCCACAAAGAGGGGAAGAACATTTCCCGGAGATACTCCTTTGTACGAATGTTATTAACTTTTTATCTCCACTTTCTTTATCTGCTGGAGATGGGGAGGAACTATTAAGACATAGATCAGAAAGCGTAAGAGCAAAACAAGCATCGTGAGCATTACATTTTAGAGGAACACAAAATCGCATTTTGTGGTGTGCCAGGTTAGGTAAAAAGATCGACACGCATTCCTTTCAGCCCCAGAAAGTCTGAGAGACCTTGCCATACACCGGGGAAGTAGAAGCTTTTAGTGATATATCTCTTTTTAGGACAGCCTCGCCGGGTGTGTCCTCCATTCGCATCCGTATTTTGTCTGCACTTGTCTGCCCAGAGGAAACGTGTCCTTTTTTGATCTTTTCGTGTGTGTTTGTTCCGATGCTTTCCCTGACTTTTTTGATTTGGGGTCGAAAATCCTTAATTTTCAGCGCGCTTTTCCTTTAAAAGCACCGCGTGGGAAATTATGAAAAACTCGTTGTAAAAATAGTCGTGGGAGTCTTTACAAGGGAACTCAACTGAGAGTGAGGAAAAAAAAAAAGAGCAAATGCATCAGAGCAGAAATCACAAAACTCCTGCCACTGGGCATCCTCCTGCTACTCTGATAATTTCCCTTCCCCGAAACTGGAAAAGCAACAGCTTCTGAACTTTGAGAGCGGTGAGCTGATATTTTCTGAATTCGACACGGAAACATCTGTAACCTTCCTCCTTTGTATACRTTGCCTGCTGGGCAAAGGATTTAAGCAAGCTTACAATTTTGTTTGCATTTGCCTTATTGACCACTGCACTTAAGAGTGCAGTACATCAACATAATATGCAGGTGGGGGGCGGGGAGGGAGGGGGTGGGGGGAACCAGCAAAAAGAGGTTTTCCAGAAATTAATTAAAACTTTTTTTTTTACCCCCCCCCCCCCACACACATTTGAAGTTTAATGTACGGGAGGAGATAAATGTTCGTGCCGTTTCTTGAAAACCTGTGGGATCCACTCTCAATAAAGCTAAAATCTATTAGCATTCTGTATGCATCTGCAGCATAAATTTCATTTGAATTTCAAATTTAATAAACCAGGAGGTTTTTAATCATCCCTGGTTTTATTTGTTTGATATTAACATGCTTATTGACCGGGTCTGTTGACCAGTTTGATCATTACAGGACAGCAAAAAGTTAATTAAAACGACCACAGCTCCTTAATCATATCATCTGTCTCATCCATGTCGCTCCCTTTATTACAGCCTATGATGGATAGTCTCCCAGATTAATTTCTCTGTTTCTTCGATTTGGACAACAGCTTTTGGGACCTAATTTACATCCTGGGAACAACTTGCTCAAGTCTACCYAACATCTTGAGTCTACAATGTAGATTAGCAATCTTGGAACTTTAGCCACAACGATAGCTGTCGCTAACCTTTCGGGAAGGGGGGTGGATTTTCTTGGAGCAAACCCCTGTTCTCCGCGCTGCGACCGGCAAGCGGACAGAGATGGATAGACCCTTGTACCAGAGGTCCTCGCCTGTCTACAGACAGCGCTACCGGGGTTTAGAGGGCGATTTCTATTTGAGGAAACAGAGTGCTATCTGAAAAAGCGTAGCTGGAAAGATTAAAACTGCAGGCTGACCACGCTGYGTGCTGATGTCCTTGTTAGTGAGGGAAAACGTTTCACGCCACCCTTGCGCCAGTTTAGGGGGACACGGGTGGGAGCCAGACTCTCCTGTCGCCTTCCGGGCGGTGCGGCTCCGCTCCGCCGTCTGTCAAGYGTCCAGCGAAGAGGAAGCCTCGCTCCTCAGCGTCCAGCGGCTCCCAGCTCCGCTCCCGTGGTCACGGGGGGATAGCATCTAGGCGGGGGCCTTGTCCTCGCCCTCCCTGGGTTCCGTGCTCTGGAAAAGGCTGCGTTGTCTCCGTGTTTGCCCCACCGCCCCGTACCTGCTGCCCTGGGTAGGTGGGGGCCAGGAGGTGTCCCCTTCGCCCGACACCGTCACCTAGAATCTGTCACCTGGAAGATTTAAGGAGGGGTGACAAACAACTGTCCAGGCGCACGAGGGCTCGGCTTGTTCGGGGMGCGGAGAAAGGGGAGCAGGACGTAAACGAGACAAAACAGCCACCAGTGAGAAAGGACCGTGCTGTGCCTGGCGGTCACTGAGCAAAGAGGGTGGTTAATGTCTTTCTTTAACCTCTATCTGCAGCCCTGCATTGCTGTACTTTACCTGGGACCTTTCTCTCACGGCCTCACCGGGCACTTGCGTTGAGACCCGGGCTCCCTGCCGGGCACGGGGTGCAGCGCGGCGGGAGCGGACAGTGCGTGTGCGCCGCTGCCTCCACCTATTGCCGTGCGGGTTCTGTTTCTTCCGTCGGTGTAAATGTGTCCCAGGTGCCCGCCAACCCTACCGGGGTCCCCGTCCCGCTGCCCGCCCCGCGTTTCCCAGCCTGGAGCGGCCTGACYGCTCCCCCGCGCAGCCGGCGGGGATGCGCCCGGCAGAGCCTGGGCTTCTCTCTGAGCCACTTAGGAGATGGAGAGGGCACCCGCCGACCTGTCTGCAGCCGGCGGAAGGGATTCACGATTCACTTCGATGTCTTTCGTCCTTTATTTATTTATTTATTTATTTATTTATTTATTTATTTATTTATTTATTTACTTGTCCGGATCTGTATTAAAAAAAAAATTGAAAAAACCCCAACAAAACAAAAAACCCAGCAGCTAGCTGCGTCTCCTAAACATCTCTGTAATTAAATTAGCCCGGGAAGACACCGTGCACATGCTGCTGTCTGCGTGCCTGGGGAGGGAGACGAAGAGGCACCTTCACACCCACTCTACTCTGTTTACGTCTCCGGTGTGCGCTCAGATCCGATCCGCATCTCCTCCTTCTTTCTCCCCGATTTTTTTCCCCTGCCCTCTCCACCCCCCTCCCCCCCCACCCCCCGCTCTCCCGGTACGTTGTCGCTGTGCACGCATCGGCTCCTGGGCGGTCATGTAAGTACCGGCAGGCGCGGGCGGGGAGAGCGAGCGCCCGGGCTGAGCGCGGCGGCACCGGGCGGGGCAGAGCGCGGAGCCCCCGCCGCCGCTCCTTCCGTCCTGCCTAGAATAGATTTGTTTAAGCTGCTTTCTGTTTTTTTCCTATTATATATCACCTTCTTCCAGGCACCACTTACAGTTAAAAACTACTAAATTCTTCTCCTCAACGGTATTGATTTCTTTTCATTCTGCTCCTTTAGGAGAGGAGCTAATGCTTCCAGATTACCCCGCGTCTCCTCCAGACGGTTGACAATTGCAATCGCAGTTTCGGGAAGATAAATGTTACTTTGGGAATTGTGCTTAATTACAAATAATCTAGGAGCTGCTCTGGGTCCGATGGTTTAACCACACGTGTTCAAATCATAGTACAAGCTCTTCAAGACGGTGCCAAGACATAGTAAATGTTCGGAAAATCGGTGTGTAAGACAGGACGTTCCTATTAAATAGGCTGCCTGAAGCTGGGTCACGCCCCGAAATACATGCTATTTATATATAAACATACAAATATATAAATATATATATATACGTGGGCGCCTGTGGATAAATGTGCGTGACAGATACTCGCATATGTAAATCCTAAAACACCCAAAATAGYAGCTTGTAGAGAACATAGAAGAAAAGGAGAGCTTTCTATGCGTGTATGTATGTATGTATGTATGTGGATATGTATTTATTTTTTGTTCTCCCAACTACACAGAAGTGTCAACCTGGAAAAAAATTGTAAACATTTTTCCTTGTTGCCGTTTGTGGAGTGGAAGAACCCCTGGTCTTCTGGGAAAGACGTACCTTCGAAGCACWGTGCCAGGAAGGTTTTGCCCTCGTCCGTTCACGCACTCAGTATGCACCACAGCCGTCTCCTGAATGCAGAACTGCGATTTGACTTGTGAGACCCTAATATTGATATATTTACTGTTCCTCTTACAATGTAGCTGCCACCTTTCCCTGTCGTTATTTGCCTATATGGCAGAGCAATTAGGTCACCCCCTCGCTCCCTCCTTCCSCACACCCCTAGCAGCCTTATTAACTTCCGAGGAGGGGGGCAGACGAGCAGCGGGAGGGAGGCAAGGTGGTGAACAGGTTATTCTCTTAACCCGACCTGGCTGCAGGAGCGAGATGAGCAACACTGAACAGATGTCCCCATTTAAGCCATTCTTTTCCCACATGCCTGCTGGATGCTGCCAGGGCGCAGGAAGCTTGCTGCAGACCTGGCCCATTCCCGGCCATTATGGCCAAGTTATTCTGGACCAGTGAGCACGAACAAAATGGGCTTCAGATCGCGTGCTTGAGAATAATTCGACTCCGAGCCCTGGAAGAGCCCCCTCCCCCCATTTTTTTAAGTGTTGGGGGGTGGACAGGGACGTGTCTCAGCTCTGATCGTAGCAGAAGAACTTCTCAAAAACCCCTTCCCCCTCCCTCTCTTCGGCAAATATGGTATAATTTACAGAGCAACTTAATAATCCGAGGGCCACCGCAAAAGCCCTTTGCGTTGTAAACCGCTTCTAATTACCTGCCAGAGCAATTAGCTGACTATCACGAAGAAATTAGATCGCTCAATGTAGCATAAATAATGCGAATAATTTTGTAAGGAGAATGGAAAGCGAGACCTGGTGTTTCTTTATAAGGAAATAACACCTCGTACTGTACGAACCCTACATGAACACATATTAATGTCTAGGCATGCACGGAAATGAATCCGAACATGAACCCTCTGGCTTAGATTCAGCACTTTCTTCATTTACATATGCGGGGTGAAAGTCGGCTTCCAGGCGTTTAGATACAAGCTCTTCCAGATCTCAGTAATTAACACATAGCGACTTCAATAGGAAAACCTGTTTTCCAGATGATTTTTACAATGCAGCTTTATGTCTCATTTGGCAGTTTAAATAGCTGGAGTTGTTTTCTGGCTGCATCTCCACTATCATCTGTTGAGCATATTTTGCCTAGAATATTGACCAAAACTTCCGAAGTCTTTTTYAATTTTTTAACATAGATGACCAATATACTGGACATGCCTAGAGTTTTCGGGAGGGTTGGGTTTCTTTTTGTTTTTTTCCCCCTCATATGGTTAGTTTGTAGAGAAAATTTTATGAATCGACTTAGAAGTTTGTGCTATTTAACAACTATTAGTTCCTTCTTTCTGCATTTCACCTTGAAGGATCGCAAGCCTTTACTCCATTCTCACKTCTTCAATATTTGATCTCCAAAGGAAGATGCTTTTTTTTTCCAGTTTAAAATTTACAGGTATTAGACAGTTTGCAGGGATTCAAATGTACGTGTATAACAGGTTATTGAACTTAAATATAGGTGAAATATTTGCTCACGCTGCTGGATCTACAGCTGCGGAATTGAGGAAGGAGTTTGAGCCCATTAACGGCAGGAGCGTCCTGTAATGAAAGTTCCTTTACAGATGTATTCAGCTAAAGTGTATTGAATTTGTTTCTGTTGTGTTTCCCCCTCCACCCCCGCCCCCGTACTGAGAAAAGTGCGAGGAGTCATAAAGCCAGACGTGAAAGTGCCTGATCGCAGTGAAGACCATCCCAGCCCATCCCAGCTGTAGAGCTGCTCACTGCTCGGAGGCACTCCGGGATTTAGCGTAACTCGTTAGGAGTGCTCCGGGCTAAGGAAAACCACAATTAATTGGGTTTATCTTTGATAAATAGGAGCAGCAGSGTATACTGTGATTCTTTAAATGCGTCTTCGAAGGGGGGCAAAAGCCGAGTGTATGATCAGGTCTTTCATAACTTTTAAGGGCGTCTCTTTCCTAGGCTCGGACAYTAACGCAGCAGATATGAAGTGATTCGTCAGACAACTTGTTCCCAGGTTGTCGCCGGAAAGTTGGAATTTTCGCTGAACACGGTTTCTGAGCTTCTCCAGGTCTAAAGGGGATTGCTCAGCTGTTCCGTAGCCTCCACGTAGCACACTCGGAATTGTACAGCGTGTTTAACSATTCTTGCTCGTCGGCTAATTAGAGAGGGCTTTGAAGCTCCATTACCGGCAACAAAATTATTGCGATCAGTTTAGGCCAGATTCTGCGGTCCTTAATGGAGCGAAACTCCCATTGAAGTCAATGGGACAGAAGTCAATGGGCGTTGTGCTCTATTAAGGAGCACAGAATGTGTCCCTTTGTGATTTAGAGATTAAAAATCGGTATCGGTGAGATGTGCGTTTAAGACGGTCACAGTCCCGGGGCAGGATCTCACCCGCGCCCCAGGGAGGGCCCGATGCCTTTCCACCGGGCAGGCTGAAGCCCGCGGCTCCCCAGGGATGATGCCGAGGGCAGGATCGGTGCCGGGGGTTATTAATCATCAACYGGGGCCAGACAAAAGAGCTTTTCCGGCGGTTCTGAAAGGACCAAAACTTCGGTCTCCCRGGGGCTTCAGTCCCCCGCGGGGCCGGCGGGACTGTCAGTGCTGTGAGAGGAATTCGGTCCATCCCGCGGCCCCGGCGCTCCACTGTCCCCTGGCKTGGAGGGGGCGTCCCGGGCGCGTCCCCTCCCTCCCCTCCGCGGCGCTCTGTCCCTCCGCTCGCCGTGGCTGATGTCCCCTGTCACCCACCCAGGAGGTTCGCTTCCCGAGCGAGGCTTTGGATGCCGAGAGCCCTGCGTGAGGACACGGGAAGCGGCCCCCTGAGAGCCCGCAAGCAGCACAAACACCTTTTGGACACCAGCACAGCAGGGCTCAGGAAGTCTCGTTCCTAACCCTGACCACCCACTCACTGCTATCGACGTGATCTGACAGCTAAAACCTGAGCTCGGGTTTAAGGTGMAGCTTTGGGCTAACCCTTGATCTCTGAAATAGAGTTTGGTTGTGCATTATTAAAAATTTCCTTATTATGGTGACGAAATAACACTGGACAAGCGGAAAACCCCGTTTTACAAAACTGAAAGAAGGGCTGCAGGTCACTGAAATATGACTATAGTTCAATATCCTTCCTCTTTGAGACAGAAGAGGGATGGGACATAGAAATCTTCCTTTCTTCCTTGTTGTTGCCCTAGTGGAAAGTAAAAGCCTTCACGAAAACTTCRCAGCGTTTTTCTCAGAACGCAGAGGGGCACACACAGCTGATCCTCTAGGAAGCTGTGCACAATTAAGACTCATTTTCTTTCTGCTGGAACAATTAATTGTACAAATGAAAGGTCAGGCATGTGCTTTTCCCATGTTTATCAACCACAATAATGAGCCCCTTCTATTTTTTCCCCCAGTGCATTATATTGCAATAAAGCGCTACCGCAATGCCTCTCTCTGGGTAAACATCTTCCAAGGCGATGCGGCGGAGGSGAGCGGTATGTACATGTAAGTACGTACATATATTTAAGAAGGACTCAACGGCCGAGGCGAACGAAGATGCGAGATGTGAGAAGCGAGGGCTTCCCTAGCCCCGCTGTTCCCGCATACCGGCGACAGAAAGGCTCCCTTGTCCCTGGAGCGCTCCCGGGGTGCCGCCGGCCGGGGATGGCTGAGCCCGCAGGGAGAGTCCACCTCCCGGGGTTTCTGTGCTCCTCCCGGTTTGGGTTACTTTTGTAGAGGGAGTGACGGGTCCTGCCCTACTTCTCCGAGGATCCAAATCACYTTGGCAAATTTTTCTCACTTGCCTCCACATCATAAATCCACCCCCAAAGARATAGGCTGGCATCACTTCCATATCCATGACAGGTTTTTCTTTCCATCACACGATTCTTCTGATCACATCTTCAAGAATACACAAGTACCTGCCAATTCTAAAAAATTCAAGAGGCTCTACTTTTTCACGCCAGCTTAGTACGGTGTGGACTAATTGACTACATATAGTAGCAACCCTCAGAATACTTTCACCAGCARGTTCACTTATTTTACCTACTGCTTGGGGAACAGGCAAGTCACCCACTTGTGCTTGGGATTGTGGTTGGGAGAACACTAGTGTTGACAGGTATTTTTCTCTCAGCTGATACATTACCCTACATGAAACTATCCAGGACAACCAACCAGTGCAATGTTCTCCTTAACCTCAACTGCCCTCTCCCGCATGGGATGAATTTTCATTCCTGACAGATGTAAGTTGATGGAAGAGAATAATCCTACAGAAGCAGCCTAACATGTTGTGTTGTGTCTGTCCAGGTGACCGAATCTACTTGGATTTTTTTGTCACATTGGTCTAAGATACCCTGAAGGTTTCTCTGAAGGGTCAGTCTCCATCAGGACCCAAAACATGGATCTGTTTCTCTTTGGCTAGGAATCATTCCCCATTTCTTGCAACATTTGTAAGAGGGTGCCCTGTGTATACCTGGCAATTGTGGAGAGGCAAGTTCGGTTAAAACCAGCAGGAGGCTGTGAATGGCTTGATCTGGTGTTTGGATTCAACATCTCTACCATAACCAACCCAAGAGAAACATCCATCTGAAAGGGGAAGAGGTTTGCTTGGACAAGATGCAGTGTGGCCTCTTGAAACGGCTGAAGTAGTGACAGCACTGCATCCCATGAGACCAAGTCCAAGGAGAACACACAGACTGAAATTTTAGATCCAGTAGATGCAGAGCAGTGATGTCTACACAAGCCAATGTCATTGCTCCTGGGGTGTGTAGCGAATTGTCTAGCAACTGCTCTGTATCAGAGCTGTATGGTAAAAGGCCAGAATGATTTCTGGYAGAAAAACTCATTGCTCCTCTGAAAGTATGTTCGTTCGTGTGCAAATGTAAAATTGTTATTCAAATACCGAGCAGTCTCAGACGAAGTCTACTGTAGTGGCCTATTTCMTAGCGGGGAGGAATAAATGGTAATGATGCAAGTACTGACTTTTGCCACATTGGGATAGAGAGTTGCCCCCGAGCTGGAAACAACACTGAGATAAACACTTGGGCCACGCCGMGATGGCCGTGCCAAATCATGGGGAAACACCCCTACCCCTGTCGGAGGGATTCCTGAGTTCAGGCGGAGAGCCGCGCTTCTGTGACAGACCGCAGCCGTGACCTGCGCGACCCGCAGACCCCCTCTCCCAAATCACAGAGACGCACGCAGACCACTGCCCCTGTATGTGAGCCCTGACTCACTGGCGTGCCCAGAGCGAGCACACCCRTGTGCCCAACCCGTCCGCAGCCCTCTGCTGCCTTGGCTCCCCGGGAGGGCATGCGGGCAGCCCGATGCCGCGGGCACGGCCCCGGTGCGCTGCCCCGGGCTCTCGCACGCTGCCTCCCCCTCAATCACGGCCGCCCCGCTGACAGGCTGGGAGGGCGCCGCACAAAAGGCGCGGGCGGGCGCGGCCCTCCCCGCCCGGCCCCCGCCCGCCCCCC
>CADDXX010000798.1:262197-283005 GCA_902810485.1 Alauda arvensis
TCGCTTTCCCAAAGCGACGCAAGCAGAGCTTGTACAGGTGGACGGCAGTAAAAGCACACGCCTCCTCTCTCTCCACGGGTCCGGCCGTGGAGGGTTCAGTGTGATGATAGCTGATTAGAAGGAATTTGCAGTTTTAATGACTAGAAACGTGTGTAATCGGACTACAGGTTCTATGTGGAGTCTTATTTTTCAGACACTGCAATTGACTTTTATGGCATAAACTACTTTTTTCCTTAGATGTTCTTGGCTAATGGAAAATTGAATAGTACTGTWAAAAACGACCCTTTAAATATCAGTTTTTGTCATGCTATATTAAAAGTAGATAAAAGAGATATCGAATGCAAAATGGATTTTCTGAAATGGTTGTAGTCCATTCGTTGGTAATTAGAAATCTGTTTSCACAAAAAAAWTCTCYCATAGGCAGAAAGTTTAAAGYAATTTTTATTAGGATGCAGCCAGCRCTTTACATATGATAGCMRTAARCATTAATTAGATCKTGCACAAATTTCAGGAGGGCTTCAAGTACAAATTTAGGAACCTGGTATGTTCAGTAGTAAAGACACATTTCATTCCATGGGGAAAAGTGACATTAAGTCTATGCTACATTTTTGTRGAATTACTGTTTCCACAGAATCATTCAACAGACATCATGTTAGTAGTTATTAATTTATTCATCTACTTTCKCTATGCTAGGAATACTGCCTTCAACTGTTAAAGAAGCAGCTGGCTTTTTATACAAATAAACTGGGCTATGAGACTGTCAATCTTCTTTGTTTGACAGAGAGGAGTTCCTGCCCACACTGAAAGAATAGCTCAACATCTGTCATCCCATTCTCTGTGATGGCCCAAAATCAGGAAGACTACAGCTGTCCTCTTCCTTTCAGATACTTCTGGGAGACAGAGGTAGGAGGACTGTGTATTTGGTCAGCATGTTCATCATGCATTAAGCAAGCCTCTACAAACCCTTGCATGTAATTGTATTGTTTTTTCACTGCTTGAACAGTCGAATTTGCAGTGCAGAAGGTCTTTGGAATTTTGATCCTGCGATGAGATTTTTTGTTTTTCGTTGGTTTTAGTTTAGTCTGCATTTGTTAATAAAACACATTTTAATTGTAATTAAAGTGTTAAGCMATAATTTATACCTAGGTATGTGACCAATGGGCATGTAAATTGCAGATATATACAGGAGTAAAAGGCAGAAAATATTTATTCCTATAGGTTAGGAATTACACTACAGTGCTGAGTGATCAAGAAAGATCGAGGGATGTAATTTAGCTTATTCCTCACAAGCTCAAAAGTAGCATCTTTTGACATAACTGTATGGAGMAGAGGAGAGAGGGAAGGAGTGGAGGAGGAAGAGAAGGGGATGGATGGAAGAGGCTGGGAAGAATGTGTTATTATGTAAAAGAAATGYTTAACCTCATTATCTCTGGCTTAATATCCAGCAAATTTATCAAAAGCAAAAAGAAACAAATCAACAAAAATATCAAACACACAAACAAATAGAAAAAACCCAACCCCACAACTCAGAATAGAAAGTGGTTTTTAAATTGTTATGTCATCTTCCTATTGTAGACAAACTAGTAGTCAACAGTGGAATGTGTATTGCTTTTCTTATTATCACAATTAAGAGCTACAGTGATGAACCTTGGRGTCCCATCCATCAGCAATTGTGTGAAGCATACACCTCTGTGACCTATGATTTCAGCTTCACAGTCCTAAGATTTGGGGAAAGCATGAAGTGGAAAATGCACAGAGGGATTTAGGCATAGTGAAATTCAGCTCTGCTGTCCAGGGGAATCCACCCTCTGAGGTTAGGCTGCCAGGCTGCCTGTCATGTGCCTGGTGACAGTTAGGCTGTGGTTACCTGGTGATTTTGATTTGGCTCACACCCATGCTGCCACTGAAAGAATGGCTCAGCAGCTCAGTCCCACTGTTACCTGCTGCTTMGATTCTTAGAGCTTTAACCTCTGTTCATCTGCTCATCTTAAAATAAAGCAGAAAGGATGCAGTTTTTAGTAAAGCTGGTATTGATTCATTTAACATTTTCTAAATTATACTTTCCATTTCCTCTGTTTCTTTTCATTTACTTACCAAACTTGTCTCTGCCTTATGTTGAGTGATATACTCATCTTCATCTAAGCCCCCAGAGTTTTGGAGACAACAATTGATTTAGTGCCTCCTCAGGTCTCTATATCCATAGTGTTGCAATCTTAGAGCAGGAGTGAAGATTTTAGTCAAAAGGATAATAGCTTAAAGGAAGGAAAGGKACTTGGTAGACTTCCCAAAGGTCCCATGCGCATCTTCCTGCATGCGTCTGCTGGGAGAAACAACATGTAACTGAATTAGTTGTTGGTCTTCTGTAATTGCTCAGAAAAGATAGTCCTCTCAGCTGCTGTATTTAGAAAGTAAACTAAGCCAACCCTGACCTGGAAATTTAATTTTCCAATAGAAATGTTCTAGTAAGTTTTCTCCAGATCACTGTGTACAGGAGTTTTCCTGTGCTTTGTAACAGAAGGCAAACAAACCATTGCCAATTCTGCATGGCCTTCTCATGAGACAATAGAGATTAAATATTTTGCATTTTCCTGCTAGTTTATGAGTTTGGAGTATACGCTTATTTTATGCCTTTTTTTTTTTTTTTGTGAAAAGGTGCAGAATAGAATTTGATTTTGTTGTGTGCATTTTTAATGAAAGCTGTGAATTTTGCATCAGCATTTTCTTTTGGCATCTATAGTTTGGAAAAAACACAAAATATAGTGCCACAATAAAATTGCAGTAGTTATAAACATTGTAACTAGCCTTTGGAATGTTTTGACTGAGTCCCTCCTCCAAATCTTTTCAAGGAAGCAGATCCTGAAAGTTAATAAGCTTAGAAAGATTTTAGTGAGTACACAGACAAWGAAGCAACTCAGAGCATTTACATTTGTCTTGTGAAAAGGAATCCCACTTAAACTCCTTATTACTTATGACATGTAGTTTGTGCTTTGGATTGGCAACTTTCACAGGTATGTCATCATGATTTGTTAATTATGTGAAATAGGCAGAGAAAAATTTGCAGCCTTTAATGATCTGGCCAATMCTGTCACTTTGTCAGCTTCCAGAAAATCACTCTTGAAGTAAGGAGCAACATTGCCTTTTATTACATCAGAATCCAATAAAATAACATTCACATTCTCATCATGACAGAATAAAAAAATAATGTAACAAAGAAAACACTTGTTAACATGGTTACCCTGATCTGCATACAAGTTAACAACATTCAAACATCTGACACTTGGGTGGTTGTGTGCAYCCATTTCTGGCTTGGATAGCAGAGTGGCTTCTGAGACCCTTTAGCATCCCTAKTATCCCACAGCCTGTAGGAGCTATGCCATGAGCTGTCTTCTTGCTGTCTCTCTGATCCCACTGAGAGTCTAACATACTGAGACCTGTAACACTCAGCCATTAGATTGCTCTAACCCTAATCCAGTCTGTTTTATTATGTGCTAAAATGCCTAGAGGAGTTRGTTTTAGGAACTGATTCACTCTTTCCATCCCTGTCTTTGCTTTATCAAGCAATTTTGCTGCTGAGGTGAGGTCCCTCTCTCTCAGATGAAGAAGGTGTTATTACCTCCAAGTTTAAGACTGTATTTGGTTCTCTTTTTTTTTCCTTTAAACCACATAATTAATCTAATAATTAAATTCTGCTCTGAATAGTGTGAAAAGAGATCTCTTATAAAAAGAGGGGCCTTTGATTCCAARGATTATTTGGGAGTCTAGATCTTCTAAGGAAAAGAAAAGCAAAAGTTGAGTGCCAACTGTATTGTCAGTCCTGAACTTTACAGAGTTTCTACATGAAATGGTGAGCAGGCAGGGACCACCTTTAGGAACATGTGTCATGGTTGGTCACACAGGTCACCACAATGCAGGGTTACTATTGACACAAAGTGAGAATGTTGCAGTGTCATGCCTGTGCTGCTGATTCAGCTCCTTATCGGCTCCTGGCTTGAAGCTTTGATAGCTGATGTGACMAACCATAAATAATGGAAGGTCAAACGGAGCAATGTTGTTCACTCTGACCTTCTAATACTTCTGGCTTATTAGATCAGTCATTAGTGTTTCAACAGGCTGCTGAGAAACAGAGTACAGTGGCTATAGCTGCCAAAGCCCTCCTTATTCACAGACAGCCTCTCTGTGTAGGTATTAAATGCATACCAGGGAAAAAGCCATATGTTTCTTGAAAGGAAATCAATTTACAAAATAGGGTGAAAATCACAGAATAGCCAAATGTARAATATGACCATGTATAAAGAGACTCTATCAGCAAAAAGCCCCAACCTATTACCAGCCCCAGAAACCCCTCCAAACAATAACCAAAAGAAGAGCTCAATATTTATCAGGGCAAATACTTGCTTTGTTTTGTTTTGTTTTTAAACCAAAGGGATATGAGTAATAGTGTAAGAAAAGAAGGCAATGAAGACAGACAGAATCTGACAAAGAATAAATATACTGTCATTGTCCAATGCCTGCCTCTTCCAAAGTTCTGAAGTTGAGGAAGCTCAATAGCTTCCATTTTAAGGTTCTGTATTTGTCCTTCTTACAATGTTGTGAATTTTTCCATTAAAACGGTGAAATTTTCCATGCCAGTGGTCTGCCAAATCTTACAACTTCAATATAGTTTAAAGAAAAAAAAATTCAAAATTTTATATCTTATCAATTCCAAAATTAATTTTATAAGCAAACATATTTTAGCTACTTTTAAGAATTATTTTACAATTATTTTCTTGAACACATCTAAATGGGTGTAAAAAGAGAAAGGTGTAGGATCAAAAGAAGGAGAAAAACATGAGCTCAAACTCCTGTCAAGATTTTCCTCAAGATTTTATGGCTGCAAAGCAAACAGCTGTTAAATCTAAGGGCAGSATGCCATGTACACTCCTGCCATGGGTTCATATGGAGTTCCACAATCACCATTGCTGTTGCCCCTATGTTATCTTGCCTTATAGGAGGTGATGTTGTGAATCACAAGCTGACAACYATGCCAAAGAGCCACCCTGAGCAGCAGTGTTGCTCTATACAGCAAAAATCTTGTTTAGTTTTAAAAAAGAAAGGGTTAAAAAATTGCATACTAAAAATTAGTATCAAAAAWCTACTGAAGATTGTGCATTGAACTGAAAAATTAGAAATGGACAGTTAAGCTTTYCTTGCCAGCCCTAAGTATCCTCTTTCATTCTATGTAGCAGTCTCAAAATGAACAGTCTTTTTGTTTTTGTTTCTTCTACAGCATTCACACTTTGTCTGGCACAGGGGGTCCTGGAGTACTGTAACATGCTGATGCATATCTGCTTGAATATCATGAAAAATTGAGATGCTGCCATAAATGAAACCAGAACAGGGAGACAGCAAACTCTCTTGTGAAAACAGCTCTATGTTGTGATGGATAAAAGGATTCTCCTGGAACCACAGCTTCAGGAGCAAACCCTCATCCATCCTGATTTTGTCCCTTTTGCAGACTCAGATTTCTCATGTGATTCAAGTGAAAGTTTTACAGGTGGAATGTACTTGTGTAGTCCTTATTTCCTGAGTGCACAACTTCATACACTCAGGACTGATCCACAGAAGTGCTGAGTACTCACAGATGCTGCTGAAATCAATGGGAATTRCGCTTTAGACATATAAAATACCATAAAAATGCTAAGCATCTTGGAAAATCTAGCACATCATATTGAGGACCCCAAATTAGTAGACATTTTCATCAATCTTGGCCATAACAGCTCAGCACTTCAGTTCCCCATCTATAAAGTGAGTCTAATAGTACAGTCTCATTTCTCAGGTTTAAAGGTAAATTAATTAGTATTTGGAAAGCACTCAGAAACCCTAGTAGAGAATGCTGCAGAAACACCCATAAAGATATTAATAATTCTGTATTCTGCACARGATTTGAATGATGTGCAGTAAGGAAGGCATGGAGCCACATATTGAGTGATAAGAATAAAAGGAATATTGAACAGCTGCTCACTCCGGGAGCATCGTCCATCCTATGAACTGAATGATGTATGTGTCTCTGCAGTTAAAGACTTATTGTCATGCATATGTGCAACGAGCTCAAATTAAAGTTTCAAAAGCAAGCTTAATTCTGATTTTTCTGAAGTTGCTTAATTTTGCAGCATGAACATACTTTGGATGTAAATACTTTGTGTGATCATCTCCGTATTTTCATGCTTTCGTCCTGAAGACATGGAAAGTTTCCTGTGTCAGTGAATCCTGTGATCACTTGCAAAAAACATCCATGTGGCCCGGGTCACTCTGGGAACAAATGTATTGATTTTCCAGRGACCAACACCAGGGGCAAGTTTGGCTCAAACCATCTTCTTTGTCTGATTGCAGTTTTGTAGTGGCTGCTGGGTAGAAGAGAGGCATGAAACGTGTTCAGGGACAGAGTAGCAGGCTTGCCTTTTGGCTTTGCTTTGTGTCAGGTTTTTTTGGTGGTTAATGTAGCATTGTGTGAATTGCATAAACTTCCATCCCAGAAATGAAGTTATTGCCAAAGCAAAAATTCCTATATTTACATATAAATATCCCCATTCAGCATGACTGAATACCTTTCTCATTTGTAATGAAGTAGCAACATCCACGACAATCAAATTCTAAGACAGAGATGTTAGATTAAACTGACTGTACGTACCTTTGGATGTAAACCCAATCTTTCAGAAATTCTACCTGATCCAAATGAATARTCCTTAYTAAACATGTTCTGAATTATGACCAGATTTCTAGATAAGATTACTTGATCTCAGCTGAACTCTGTAATACAGAAAAAAGACTGCTGGCTCCTTCTGTCTCACTCAAGGATGTAGGTCTATTTCTAGTATGTCATCTGTGTTTAGATCAAAGGCTTGGATTTTCCTAGTGACCTGGAGCAGTCAGAGGACATYGTGGCCTTCTGTTATCTGTGACCAAACCACAATCCAGTAGATTTTAAACCTGTCATCTACTTTGCACTTTGAGTTCTGTAACATCAAGAGTGGTATTTTAAATGTTGTTTTGCTGGTCATGTAATGACAATTAAAAACATCTGCTTTATTTTGTTTATTCTTTCTTTATTCTCACTTTATGCCAGATTTCATAACAAATATATTGGGTTCCCAACTAGATTTAGTCCTGTTCCATGTTATATTTTCTTGTTATGCTAACTTAAAGATTATTCCAGAGAAAACTGGCTAATTCCTTGTCAGGAGAAGATTTAAAATATTAAATAATATTGTTTTAAGCAAGTTCCTAATTTTGCTTGCACTTCTAAATGCTTTTCTGGACATACATACATTTCTGAGGAGAAAGCAGTATTGTTTATTTACCAATGCTCTTTCTTCCTTTCAGAAACATAACTTATTATCTATTCCAAGATTAAAAGCATTCTAAACCTTATCAGCTGCAAGAAAAAGCTATCTTGATGATTTTCGGAAAGTCTACAATACTCCATCTAATGTATTCAATGAATTATTTATTTCTTATAGAGATACAATAAATCTTTACCTACTATATTTGGTGATTTTCATASCAGGAATAATAAGTAATATGATTTGAGTGGGATTGGAACCAGGTACCAGGAGGGGGGAAGGAAGGTCTATTTGGACTATTTACTGAGCACATTGAAAGACAGTGCACCTGTAAAGACCCTGGACATTGCTGCTCACTTAAAATTTCCAGGGGAATAAGAAGAAGGCATATTTTCAATGGAAAATAATTACTCAAGCACTTATATTTTAAAGGAACAGCTTAGGTGCAAAAGCACAAGGGTGATGTTCAGTGCCATTGTTCTCCGTTACATTGGATTGAGTCTGAGCAATTCCATTGATTTCAGTGGACTTTCATTGGGCTAACTGAGAATAGAATCTGACTCCATGTTAGCTGGGGGTGGGGAAAGTGACAAGAATATAAATAACTCCAGATAAGTATTTGAATTACAAATACCCTGCAACATGGTTTCTATCTGTTAAGACTGGTCATATACCAAATCACGAAAGTTCTGGATACATTTAGTTCTTACAGTTGAAAAAAAGATCAAAATAATTAAAGCACTTCTCAATGGGCAGCTGTTTTTGATGCTGTTATTATATATATTTAGGTATTACTATATATTACTGTCTCTATATTATATATATATAACATATATAATATACGTAATATATCTTATATATATATTATATATACACATGTTGATATCCTGCTCTGAAGAATCCATCAGAGGATCTCTAGAGTACCTCAGAAATGTGCTGTCCCATTCAGACCTYGAATCAACCAAAAGTCATAGCTTAGTTTAATTTTTTTCTTGGCGGGTAGTGAGAGGAGTTGGTGAGTCCCCTGTCCCACTGCTGTGTGTCTGCACAGTGGCAAACAGCTGAACAAACAGTTGGGAGCATGAACACCAGATTTTAATGTTTTCTAAGATGTTCAAAGGAATCATGCAGAATATTTATGTGCATTATAGAGGAATTTCATGGTTTAACAATTCCTTGTCTTGCCATGCTTTGCCTTACCTTGCCTTTCCTGTCTCTCCCCCCACAGACACTGCATTTTTCTCTAACTTTTATTGATGAGATGGAGACCCTAGTTCAAGCAGAGCATAATATTTTAATATAATGCCTTACTCCTCTTGCCTTCTTCTGCAAGCAGATATATTTTACATGGAATATCTGCAGTGGGTTCTTGCTGTAGATCTAGCTATAATTAGCAGCAAAGCACAAACTGGTACCAGACCTCTCTCTATATTTACCTGTATCCATCATCCATTCAATTCTGAGGCTTCTTCACAGATATGCTCAGACACAATCTTTAAATCACCTTGAGGTCTGGTTCTTTCAGATCACTGATGCTGTATAAACATATACTATCAATATTTTAGTCATTAAAATATCTGACCTTCAGAACATGCTGTTAAACAGCAAACAGGATGCCTTAGCTAATTTCCCTTATATACTTTCCTACTTCAATCTCTCTTCTGTGAAAAGCTATTCCAAACATCTGTTTGCAAAAATACCTTAGTAATTTGCATCTATTGGCTGGATTGCAGATTCTGTTTTCAATTTTAGGAATATTTGACTTTAATATTTGAGTTAGTCAATGACTACTGTATTTCTATTTAGTGGGCCAGCACTTCTATTACTCAGCTGGTAATAGAAGTGCTGGCCCACTAAATAGATGAATTCTTGTTTAACTTTTTTTCTTTAAAGCATGTTGAGCTTTCTCCTCTCTTGTGCATTAGAGATTTGAGTAGCTGTCTAGTTAATACTTGTTCTGCGGATACTCTGGAAAGTTTTTTTTTAACAGCATGAATGAACTCAGTGTGAACATAATTCTAAACTTTGGCTGACATAGCTCTGTAAATCAAAACCTTCATCTCCCAGTCCTACACTTAGTTTCATTGCGTACATAAGAGTAACTTTAGTAATAGCATTACATGGCAAAAAAAAATTGCATTTCAACCTGTTAGAAATTCCCTCCAAAATATGACCTAAATAGATACTGATACTATGAAATCATCTTATTTCAAGTATGCACATTCAGGTGGCAGGAYGTGCCCACTGTATTTCTTTTACCAGCTGTGGTGGGAAGGGGGAGTTTCCCACCACTGGGATCACTTGCAAAACCTTGGGGCTATTTTATGGTTAGAAACATCTGGATGCAAATTTCCCCCACCAGCTCCCTCAATGATTCCACCAGTCTCCTCAGAGTAAAAAAATTGGTGTCTATGGAGAGCCTGTAGGAAGGGCAAAAGGGTCAGTGGAAACTGCCTCTTTCCTACCTGTGTAGGCAGAGCATTACAGACCAGAGTAGGCAGCCTTTTACAAGATGCATTTGAAAGAATATGGGGCAAGATAATCCAGGGATTTTGAATTTATAATCTTATCCAAATAAATTGGAAGACTTAGACAAAGCCAAAGATCACAATATCTGTCCCCCAAAAAGCCCTTATCTCTGTGGGAAAAAAAAAAAAAGTTCATACAGCCTTACAGCTGTCACAGCCAGCATTTTTTGAAGTTCCTTAGATTTGTCATGGAATATAGAATGTATTTGCTGTTTGAAAAAGGAAATGGAATCTTTTTATTTAAGGATTCCTTATTYAGAGGATGTACAGCTTAACTGCAAGGCTCTTGTCTTTATTAAACTGGAGTACACAGGGCATCATGATGAAATAAACCTTCCAAGTTTTCTTGCTCATTGCTTATTCTTTTGGCCTGATTCTCCATCTTGATTTGTCAGATGGTATAGGTTAGGGAACAAGAGTCTTACTTTTCCAATAAATGTAAAATCTAACAGCATTAGTTACACTACAGTTTTGTAGCCAACAGTGTTTCCTAATGGCATCATGGAAATGTTTTCCAACATAACATCAGGTGATTGAGCTTGGCAGTATCTGTTAAATCAGCCTTCAAGCTTCATGCTGTTCTTTTTAAATTAAAACTTTTACATATTAATTCCTGGCTTTACTGTACTGTGATGGGATGCTAAATTGCCAGTCAAAAGATTTCTTTAGTAATATTAAAAGCAACTCTTTCTAAGTCAGCTTCATATGCATTTTTCTCTTAGTTTAAATAATGTTTTTGATATAGGACAAGTACCTAGATTTGGCTATCACTAAGAAGTTGTAATTGCCTGTCAGTGTTGCTATAGGAATGTTGTGTCCCATTAAGATATTAACTTTTTAAAGGGATGATGRAAAATTGGAGCAAGTTCAGAAGAAAGCTGCAGGAGTGATTGGAGACTTGGAAAGTGCTCTTTTCAGTGGCAGCCCAAAGAAACTTTATCTATTTAGATGATTTAAAAAGTAAAGAAACAAGCTAACTATGGTCTATAACTCTCTGCATAGCAAGGTATTAACTGAGGTAAGAAGATTCTTCAAAAAAAAAAACCAAAACAACAACAACAACAACAACAAAAAAACCCCAAAAACAAAACAAAAGGCTGCATTAATGTGATTCCATGTCAGAAATCAAAGCCAGCAGTTTTCAAACTGGAAATTTCTGAGGAAGGAGAAAAATTACCAGTGGAAAATACTGCCAAAAGATGCAGTCAATTTTATTTACATTAAATCAAACATATTTTTCTGAAGGTACACTACAGCTTTATCTGGCTTGAGGCAGAAACTGTTGGGAGAATTCCTGTAGTGTGCGTTATGCAAGAGGACAGAGCACACAATTGTAACTGTCTTGGCTGGGAATGTGTGAATCATGTTCTAGTGCAGTATGAAGCATTCTTTGATCAGAGTCTCTACATTTATATGGAGTGCTGTCCAGGTCATTRCAATCCTTTAAATAGAGTTTCAAATATTCAGGTAGTCACAGACTGCCCTTTTTTTCAGTATATAGAGTACAGAATCACATTTTTCTTGGTGGGAGCGGTAAACTTTAAACTTAGCTCATGGAGGAGCTGTAGGAAAAAGAAAAAGCCTAGGAAATCAATATTGCTTTGTTCACATTTACACCACCATTGCCTTTCTTTTTGTTTCTTTGGTGTGTTAAGTTCACCTATTTGCCAATGGGCAGTGCAGTGCACTTTCTGAGCACATAATGGGTTTGCACCAGAGCTGTTTGTCTGCCCAGGGTTTTCCAGGCCTTCTTTAGCTACAGTCCATTTTGTGATAAAGGCCTATTGAGATGTTGAAAAAGTGTTTGATTCATTGGCATCAATTGCCACTGTTGTCTCATAATTGCAACACTATAAAAAACAATTCTCTTGTACACGAGGCTGGGAGTTAGCTGTTTGTATGGCTGGTGCTTTAATATGGTTTAAAAGCTGGGATTCAGACTGTTTATATTCTGCTTGAATCAGGACAAGTGCTTGAAAACTTGTACAYATTCCAGGCATCAACCCTGTAAACTATTTCCAGTGCAACCTTACTCTGTAGTTTTGYTCTGCCTTTAACTGGTAGCAGGATGTTTTGCTATTTTTTACTTTTCCTTCTTAGTGAAGAATTTTCACATTTCTATCTGCAAAGAAAGCATTTTGCACAAATGGGAATTCTCCAAGATAGCACTTTAGCCTGACAGTAATGATCCTTTTCTGAAGGTTTAGAAACTTTCCCTTTACCTACCTTCACAGATGCAGTTTTTTAAAATAAGCTGTGAAATCATATGCATATGTTGACCCTGGTCACCCTATTCCTGGGTTTCCTTTCTGTCTCTGATCTCAGCTTGTGCATGACCCTGATAGAATCATCCTCCTTCTCTGGTTTGCTTTCTACCCATTCCCTATTTTGTGTGGTTTTTGTGCATTGCTGCTAAATGTCYCACATCCATCAACACCAGGGCATTTTACCTGGTGCTATTGCAAACAGTTTGCTAGCAGKACTCTTTGCAGTGTTTTTCACTGGTACCAGTGCAATCTGGGAAAGTGTAGAATTTTTTTTCCACATGTTAGGATTGTTCAGGTTTTGTAGAAAAAACAACAGACAGAAAAAAAATAGCAAAATTAACTGATGATGTCTGAAGCAGAGGCATTTGTARTTTGGTTGTACTTGTAGTCTGTAATATAAAAAAAGATTATTGAGAATTAAAAAATTCTCAGTGGTCCGGTTTTGTTCTCTCATTGTCATCAGTGGCAACAAATGAAAATATCTTTTAAATGAAGGTAGTGAAAAAAGAGTTGTTGTAGAGCTCTATTAGAACAGATTGCCTAGGAAAAGCACTGAATCGGTATTTGTCTTATTTTTTGTCCCCTTTGACTGCCTGAACTAATAACCTGCAGACTGAGTGGATCTAGTCCACTYAGAAACTCTAGTAATTCTTTCTTCTATGGTGCCTCTGAGGCAGAGAGGCTGGACTCGGGAAGTAACAAGCATTGCTTTTAGAGAAAATAACATCCAAAGATGTCTGTAGAAACCACTGAAGTTGAGGAACAAAGCATTTCTCCACCTTTGCTAATTCTTTAGCCTTTATGTTTTGCCTTTTCTAAAGAAGTGTGTGATGTCCAATATCTGATGCATAATGAGCTAATTAAAAAAAAAAAAAAATTGTCAAGCCCTTCTTTGGATTATTGTCTTTTGTTGTCTTGTTTCCCAAACATAAGGTGATTTGAAGCTCTCAATATGTTAACTGATACATTGTTAATTGTTTTATTTTCTTAAAAACCTTTGTCTTGGTGTGCTCCTATCTAAGGATCATGCAAGCCTTTACATATTTCCATACTTTCAGCATATTTTATGCAAATGGTTGTTAAAAATGAAAATTCTAATTTCAAATGAAGAAAATTCATGACATGCATCTTGTGTTGCAGTTTAATCACTGTATACCCTGGAAAGTATTGACAGTTGTCCCGTGGAAGCTATTAAAGTTCCTGTCCAAGGTTAAATGAAATTGCAGTTTATCAGAGCAGCATTGAGAAAATAAGGGAATCTGTTCATGGCTCTTGATTAATGCCAAGCATGATCAACACAAGGGGGTTCATTAAGCTATACATCATGTGGGTAATTTAACATGTCATTGTGCCTGCTGTCTGCTTTAACTCTCTGCATAACCCRATGTTCTGAACTTGTACCTGAAATGTCGTCTCCCAGACTTTGTCATGCTTGGATTGGCTCAGCATTTCCATTTATACCAATCTCTTTTTTATGACCATTCTGGTTTTCTTGTATAACATTTACAATTTATTCTGGGAATCCTTCCTTCATTGTCTACATTTTCCTTGACCTTTTAGATATTTCTATGTAGTGGAAAGTTGGTTTTAAACAAGGCAGTCAGAATTAAAGGAATTAGGTCCTAATCCTAGGAGAGAACAGCCTCCTCAATTCCCAGTGAATAACTGCATCTCCATACAAGATCGAGCCTGACAGTTTTCCACACAACTGACAGCTCTGAAGGATGGAGTAGACAAGACTTTTCTAAACARCTACAGAAGTCTTCTGATTGCAGGTGTTCAGCCTGGATGGAAATGGTGAAGGATGCACTGTTCCTCTCTGCATTTTCTCCCTATATTCATCCTTAGTCTCATCTTCCCCAATCTCTGTGYGAGAGAWATYTGAATTAAAAAGGGGAAGGGCARCCACAGGATCTGGGCAATAAGTGGCCAGGATTGTAAGTGACATGGCTGTATTCCTAACACTCAGAGGGCTGAGGTTTTAGTACTCTTTGATGTACTCAAAAGCCTCCAACACTGCTAGAACTGCTAAGGTACAATGATGGTATAGCATGCAGTACCTGACCAAAAAACCCTGTAACATACCTCCTCACTGATAGCAGTAGTACTATGAGTGGTTTAAAGCACAGTATGGACCAGCTATTTGCATTTTTGAATTCACCTTGTTCCCAATGAATTTAGAAAATATCCATTATTCACTTACAAAGCAGATGATTTTCAGTGCCTATTTATTTGCTGTGCCATTGCTTGCATYAGCTATGGGAATCTACTCAAGGCAAAGGATACTGCATTTATTTTTCCAAGTGTAATAAAACTATTAAATAGAGGGATCAAAGAATCAAGTTATTTACAGGAGATGCACTTGCAAATTCAAATAGAACAATTCAGGTTATGTATTATATTTTATTTGAGCAACTGATTTTCCATTCTCTTCATATTTACTTGTTTTCATGTAGTTCTGGGATCAGCTGAGATTCTGGTATCTAGGAAGGACTGACTTTGCCAGAACTTCCAAAACATTGTCATTTAATAAGAAGTTTATCTTAGCAATGAATTTCTTTTGCAGAAATTGTATTTGCTGCCTATATCTGAAAATAATTAACTGTCTAATTTCTTTTAGTATAGGGATTGAGAATTGAATATAAATAAAACATATTACAGACTAAAGCCAGATTACAAAGGTGTACACTGGCTGTAGTRAGTAACATGGAATGGTTGTCTAATAGCATTGTAGTTAGTGTATTACTGCTTCTAGCAAGTTTGCCTGTAGTTACAACTATCATGTCTTGCTGAATTGTGAATCCCTTTTACCTTGAAACCTCAAATAGTTTTCAAGTATTCATAGTTCTATAGTGGAATAGTTTTAAAAAGATAGTGATATTGTTTTCTGCTACCATTAATTACCAAAGGTTTATTTACAAGACAATAATTAATTATACTTCTGGGATGCTCAAGAGTSTAACATAAATCAAAGCAGACTTGATAAGAAGCGATGAGAGTCTCACATAATTAAACAGGGCACTAGAGACCAATTGTTTATAGAATTATTTGCTTGGGCTAATTGACACTAATTATTTAATCTGATTTTCTTCTCTCCAGTAATGCTTCTACCAATTCTCTGTTCTCGGCTGATGGCACAAGCATATTTCACTTYATCAAGGTGTTCTCACTGTATCAATACAAAGGTTTTTCAGCTGTTACCTTCACTAGACTATTTTTGTAGCAATGCAAGAGGAAAGTATGGAAACTGATGATCATTAAGTTTTGCTAATACTTTCCTAACTACACAAGGTATTGAAGTGTTGCAAATGCTAAGCAAGGAAATTACTTASTTGATGATAAAAGTTAATTTTGCAGTAGAAGCAGCCTTAGGAACACAAATATGAAACATATTTGCAAGCCAACTGATAGCATAGCTCACTTGCTACAGCTCCCTAGTTACTATAAAAATTCTAATAACAACTTTATTTCTAGGTAAGTTCAGAAACATTTCCCTGATGATGCMTTATCTCATATTTTATAAATATCAACATGTGGCACAAGAAACTGTTCGTGGAATTTTTTAATTTCTTGCCAGAAACTGAATKCAAGGCCCAGTGTTGTTATTGAATCTGTGGTGCTGTTTTATTGAATCACCCCTCATGTGCTGGAGCAGAACATCAGCATGTCATGCAATTCTGCCATGTCCTGTAGCCATGCATAAATAGCAGCAAAACACAGAGACAACCAAATTAAATAGGCTGACCCTATTATTGCATTCCATCCAGATATGCCTTTATTTTAGCCTTTAGTGWTACTTGGTCAGTTACATACTTGGAAAGATGTTTATGTGTATTTTTAACCTGCCTCCTTTAGGAAATGAGGCTAATGTGATACTTCTACTAGGATGCCCAGCAACTCCCTTTACCAAAGTTTTAACTCACTGATCAATTTGAAATAGATGTAACAATGAAAGATGGCTCAATTATATGAATTTCCAGTGAAATTCATGAAAATAGGTGTTTGTGTAGTGGAAAAAAGATATGTATTAGAATCCCCACAGAGAAAATGACTGTAGTATAAATTCTATTATTAAACAACAGAGAATCCATGTGGGGTACAGCCTATTACTCAATAGAGAGCTTCTTATGTGGTAGTGAAGTACACAAATGTTTTGGACAACCGTTTGCAAGTGTCWGATTCTAAGCAGATAAGTACTTTACCTTAGTGCTCAAACACTGGTGAGAATTTTTAGCATGTAACAGTGTCATGYTCCAAAGCAAAGGGTGACCAAGTTACACATTCAGCCCTTTCTACTGCAGCACTTCCAATCCATATGCAGCTTAAAAGTTGATTTTTCCTGTCTCTAGAGCTACACATCTACCTTTTCCACCCATCAAAGTATTTAAGTAACTGAATAGCTTACAGAATTGTGAGTATGAGCCAGTCCTCAAGAGCTCAAGTCCTGCTCTGTTCCTACACATCGTAGAGCCAGAATTAGCTTTRCATTCTAACACTAGTAATTCAGATATCTTGGTTAGGATTGCTACAATTATTATTCTGACAAAACAATTAACCTCTTCCTCCAAGGAACTCTGCATTTCATATCTTCAAATTACTTTTCAGGCTGTACTTCTGACTATAGCAAGGGTTTCAACAAGCCATAGCAGGTCAGGGTTATGAAGTAATGCATTCAATACTTCCTAGTGAGAGACTCAGGGAATATCAGTTTCTAGTTGCTGCTGGAAGTAACTGCACAAATCATGGATTTTTCAGGGCATTGATACTAGAAACAATATGTCACTTAGCTATGTCCTGACTAAGTCATTACAAATCTCTATTACTAATTTTTATTAAATTACTTCATTACCAAAATCATAACTTATTGTTGGTTTTCCTGTGTTGAGACATATATGTAAGGACCCACATCCCCAAAAATGTCTGGTCCATGTTACCACTGTGATTTTTAAATTAATTTTATAAGGACCTAGGATTCTTGGATAAAAAATAGCTCTTTTGTRTAAAGCTATATGTATGAAAATATGAACAATAATGAAGTTTTTAGCAAAATGTAYAAGTAGTGCATAGTGCCTTAAATAAGGAAGGCATGAAAACTGGCTATTTTCTTACATCATCTCAGAAGAAATCTGTTAAAGTTCTTGTTAGCAGAAGCCTTACATGAAAAATATGCTGCATGAGAGAGAAATGCTGGCAAGTGATCAAAACACAAGAGACCCTTTATGTCTCCCCAATGAGAGCTAAATATCTGTCTGTATGTCTGTCTGTACACAGAATCATAGGTGTTGTGAATTCACTTCTCATAGTAAGCTATAAGAATGCAACGAGAATAATTATTTTTATCTTGGTGCTGGTTTTAAACTAACTTGAAGCAATTTCATTTGAGTTTGTTTGTATGTGCCTTGCAGGGGAGATAKAATCAGTCTGTTATAAATTTACTTTTAATAGGCAAGGTAAAAGATGGTTTAGTGGTGGAATCTAATTATCAGTGTATAAATGGATCTTGTATAGAGAGGCAATGGAACAGTATGGTTTTGAGAATATCTCAGATGTGTGCTTTAAAATTGAGAGAAAGCTACTGCATTTTAAATAATTGCTACTTTTTTAAGCGGAGAAACTGAAACTGTGAGGAAAAAAATATAAGAAGATGAAAACTATAATATGAAAATATGCATATGTAAGCATCTGAAAGTGAAAGAATAGTTTAGGGCTAAAATGTGAAAAACAGGTTTATCAGAGAACATGTCTCYATCTATATTTTATTATTTCAGTTATGAGTATAATATAGAGAAAGGAGTTTTTAGATGGTTTTCCAAAATAATCAGGCAAACTCATATTTAGGCATTTAAAATACATGTCAGGACTTTTTGAAAATACTGAGTCATTATTAGTCTAATTCTAAGACAAAGTGCTCTGTGTACTCCCAGATTCAAGGGAATTCAAGGGATTTGASGTATTGCCATCTCTATCCCCCTAGCTGGCTGGRGTGCCATGGTGGGGGTGCATCTTTYCCATGCCCAGGACACAGAGCTGCAGCTGGACAGCAGGAGCTCAGCCTTCCAGGGACTGCTGTGTGTCCTGGGGCAGGCACAGAACACCCACAGCTTGCTCCAAGGTGCATATGTCCCTCTCAATTCCTTTCTAAGGCTCATGAGGAAGGTATCTGTAAGGACAGATTTTTATATTAGCTGTGGGTGGGTCCCACAAATACTGAAACTCAGTGGGAAGACACAGAATATTTGGTGTGAATGACACAGAATATTTATCATGTAAATGTTTATAAACACACAGTCAATGTATTTTATCTAGAGCACAAGGTATTCATTTTGTTTCCAACATCTGGAAATAAATAACAAGGCTTTGCCTGGCCTAGGTGCTTTATATGTTTAAAATCCCGATTCCAACTTCTTTGAACAGAAGAAGTTTGTCCACAGGTAGATTCAATCAATGTGATTTAGACTTTATTAAAACTGCTGTGGCAGCCAGCAAAGCTGGAATTGGACTAGAATTTTTCCTAGAAGCATTCCAAAATAGGAATTTTCCTAGGAGAAATGTAGGAGCTTATTGAAAATAGGAATGCTTCTTGAAATGCTTCTTGAATGCTTCTTGAAAAWARGARTGCTTATTGAAAGTAGGAATATCTACTTGCTTATTGAAAATAGGAATTTTCCTAGGAGCAATTCAACAAATTAGATACACCAAAGACAACTTRTAGTCTTAGAAGCTGCAAGGGGACTAAACTCACTGGTAGCTGTTGTGTGTTGTGTGTTTGCCAGCTCAATGGAACACCAGGCTCAGAGCCTTTATTGGGTTCTTCCCATAACTGAAAGATCAAGTTCAGAGGATTTCAACTGACTGAGAATTTTCCAAGTCCAGAAACTCATCTGTTAATACCATCTCCAAAAAAACTGTATCAATTTCTCACTGATCATAATATGCCTCTCTGCATTGTCTTTGATAAACAACTGTTTGTTTTGGTTTTTTTTTTTAAGAAGTAGTTTTGTCACAAAGATGCACAGAACAACAGAAATCTGCTGCTGAAAGGAGAGAGGTACCTTGCTGGGTTTATTGTCATTGAAAAGGATGTTTACCATTCCCATCTTCTTTCTGGGTAAATTCACCTTATCCACAAAATAAAACATATCCTCTCAAATACCAGTCTTAGTACTTATGACTCACTGACTCCAGTATCTGATAGACTGRTAACTTTTTGTCAGCAATTTGTACTTCCCACAACCACGGAGTTTTCTGTTCAAATATACCACCTCTGGTACACATAAAATGAAATGTTCTGCAGAGAGTTTTTCAGTACRATAAAACCTGTGATGAAGGCGTTATCAAACATTTTTTTGTGCTGATGTCAATAGGAATTTATATTCTGTGTAGACTTTATGAAGAACAACCTACTGCTGTATGCCAAGCTGCCACAACTGTACCTCAGGATCAAGGATACAGGAGAACAATTTCTTCTTTCTCTCTTACATTTGGCCTGGTAATCAATGGGAAGCAAAGCAGAATCAATATTAATTGATCAGTTAGGTTTTTAAATAATTTGCATTCACTCCATTCACTAGACAAAATAACAACTGGCTTTTAGGGTTTGCCCTTTTCCAGCTCTTTTATCCAAGTTCGTGCASTTGCTGCTGTGATGCAGGAAATGCCCCCAGGGCATGTGGCACAGCCCCCACAGACATCCCTGGTGCTGCAAACAGAACTCAGACAGATAGAACAGTGCAGTGCAGCACCAGAGAGTGTTTTCAGAGTGCTCTGCTCCGTGCAGAGCAGTGRCCAGGCTCACCTTCCTTTGATTTGCTCCCAGTAATTCCAGCACTGCAATGAAGCCAGCCTGGCAGCAGCAGCAGGCCTGCCATGAAAGCAGGGGCCAGATACACCAGTAGTGACACTGTTTAGTTTATCTCATGCAAATCTACATTTTTGTAGAATGCTTCGGAGCATACTAAAGGGTAAATGACAGCACCCATGGCAGCAATGAGGTTACAACAGCAGAATATGGTTTATTAGTGTAAAAATATGGACCAAGTAGCGCTGGATGTACACATGCATGTTGTGCAAGGAGCAGAGGAGGCATTGATGGTCTTTTGTAGTCTATAAACCCCTCTTCAGACTTCTGGAGAAGGATTTGGACACAGGTACATCTGTCCCATTCCTTGCCTCTCTCTGCCTATAATCACTACAGAGACGTTCATTCAGCACTGAATTGGGTAAAATTGCTGGTATACTATTTCAAATAACATCTTCTTTAAAATGACCTTAAATTCCTCAGCTAATCTGGGTGAATTTGGATCTTCTGAATCTCAACCTCTTGCTGTCAGGGCTGCATGCTTTCCATAGATATGTCTCTTTGTTTTCCTTTTGTCTTACGTGGCAGCCAGTTGGGATTTCTAAACTGATCTKAAGATYTTTCTAGGATCTGATCCTTCATCTCTCTCTCTTTTCATTTCCCAACTCTGCTCTACAGAATTGGTGTGACAAACACATTATAGGTTGTGTGGTGCTCAGGTTTAGCTGTGTCTCTGATCTAATACTGGCAGCATGATGCTTTGGAGATTCTTGATGCCATTGCCTCTTAAARAGCACAAAGAAGAGTAGCTGTGGAGGACTTGAAGTTTGCCACTCTACTCAGCTCTGCTGAGTACTTTATTTACAGTATTTACAGCTCTGCTGTAAAGCTGAAAT
>CADDXX010000799.1:0-25919 GCA_902810485.1 Alauda arvensis
CCCTGCAGCTCCTTCAGGCCCTGCAAGGCCACCCTGAGCTCAGCCCAAAGCTTCTCCTGTGCAGGTGAGCAATGGCAGCTGTGCCAGCCTTTGCTGCCAGCAGAGCTGCTCCAGCCTCTGCTCATCCTGGAGCCTCCTCTGGGCTCTCTGCAGCAGCTCCAGCTCCTTGCTGTGCTGGCCCAGGGCTGGGGCAGCTCTGCAGGGCTCTCACCTGGGCAGTGACGGTGCTGCTCTGCCTCTGGAACTCAGCTCAGGCTTTTCCTGCTCCAAGAATCCACACTCCTCTTTCCGTGTCTTTAGAGCAGACAATTCCATCAGCCCTAGAGACAGCACAGAGCATGGAGGTGGTCAGTTTTCTTTTCAGGTGCTTATGTTGATTATCCAGACTTGTGATTATGATCAGCATCAGGAAAGTTTTCCTAAGTTAGACTGGGATGAATCTGGGGAGCCCTTCAACCTTTCTTCTCCTGGAAGAGAAGATCTGCTTTTTTTTTTTAAAGATCTGCTTCACTGCCCTTGCAGAGGCTTTGAATATTAGCAGCCTCTTAGTCTTGTGTCTTGTCTATTTTATTTTCAAAAAATACGATGGGGATTCTTTTTGTTGCTGAAATGATTTTGTGGACTCAGTAAAAGCAGTGTCCAGGTGAGGCAGAATGGCTGGTGATCAGGTGCCCTGAATTTACTCTGATGAGACAATGAAACTAAGTGAAGAAGTTGTATCTACTGTAATGTTCATTCAAACAGAAAGGAATTGAAAAACAGCTGCACCTGGGGAAAAAGATTTAGAAAGACACCTGGATATGTTCCAAATGTGTGCCTTCCTAATAATTAGCACATCACACACCTAGTTAGCATCTCATAAATAACCATAAAGTAGTCATTTAATGAATCATTTTACTTTGTGCTGTCAGAGGTTACAAAAAAAGCAAAATACTTTGTTTATTTTAAGAACAAGGTGTGACTCTTCTTTCAGCACCATTTAAAAAACTGCAGTAGGAAAAGTGGTGTCACCTTATAGAGCAGCTGGGGTATTTTTAAACTACAGAGCATGAGTTCTGTGCCATCAAGTGCATCACTGGCATCAGTGCACTGCTGTTCTGAGCAGTGTTGTGGGGTCTGGCACCTTGCAGAGGATGGCATTGCTGGGGCATTTTSTGACAGGAGCCTGCCCTTGGTTTGCAGCCTGAGCCCCTGTGTTAGGYATARAAGTTTCTTAGGCTTCTCATCTCTGTTCTGTTTGTAGACTGAGCTTATTTAGTGCCACCCGAAGCACTGGTACATCCTAACATCCTGGGCTGTGTCTCATCTTGAGGGCTGCAAGGAGGAGTTGCAGTTCTGCTGCCCTTTTTAGGGGCTGGGAGATGCAGCTGTGGCTGAGGCACCAGGCTGGGCTCACCCAGCGAGCAGAGAGGCAGGATCTGTCTCTGTCCCCCATGCTGGGGGTGAGGGGGAACCCCACACTTACAGAACCAGCTCCTTCCTGAAGATAAAAAACCCCAAAGCTCTGTTTGGAAAGCCAGGCTTTGATCTCTCAAGGATTCTGCTCCCAGGGAGTGTGGATTCCCTCACCAAGAAGGGAAGTGGTGGCAGGGYTGCAGGAAAGCTGGTCAATATTGAGGATAACATCCTCCAAGCTAAAAACATTCCAGCCAAAGAACAGGACACCCAGCCAGGAGGCCTGCAGGTGTTAACATGCTGCTCCTGGCAAAATTCCARCATGGAAGGGAATATATGGAAGACAGAAGCCAAGACAGTTATTCCTGGGAGGAACATAGAGCAGCATTCAGGGGAGGGATTAGCAAAGCCAGAGCCCATTTGGAGTCGAATCTGGTGAGAGCTGTCAAAGGCTACAAGAAGAGCTTTCAGGAATACATCAGGAATAGGAGGGAAAACATGATCCTGCTGCTGAGCTGGGGCAGGGCCCTGGRGGGCACAGGGTGTGAGGAGGCTGAGCTATCAAACCTCTCCTGCATCCCAGCCTCCAGCAGCAGGGCTGGAAACAGGAACCCAGGCCCTGCAAGCCAAGGAGGTCTTTGCTGTGGTGGAACAGGATCACGTTAGGGAACACATGGACTGGGCATCCAAAATCCCCTGGGCCCTGATGGGTTCTGCACAAGGCTGCTGCCTGAGTTCCCTGGGAGGCCACTCTCCATAACCTTGGAATGGCCTTGGAGCTTGGGAGAGGGGCCTGAGCACTGSAGGAGTGCAAATGTCCCCTCTCTGCCACAAAAGGGCAGGAAGGAGGAGCCAGCAATCCTGGCCATTGTGACCACCCAGGGAGGAGCACCCAACTCCCTTTGGCAAAGAACTTTCATGGTTACTCTTGTTATTGTTTTATAAAAGTAAAAATATGCACTTCTGGAGGAATTTCTTCTATAGGAAAAGGTATCCCAAGTCTGGCTTCTACATATAAGTTAGAAAACTAAAAGTAGCCTGATTTTTAAGCCCTTGGCCTTGGTGGTGGTGATGTGAAGGTATTGTGAACAACTAGAAACTCAATTTTAAGAGAAACATTCCTTTACAAATCCAGGCCAAATTAAGGCTTAAAACGTTTAGGTGGTAACTGTTTTGTTCTATAGCCATGCTGTATTTGTACAGACTAAAATCCTTAAATTATGCATAACCTAAATTTCTCATTGGAATGAACAATTACATTCCCAGAGAAATATCAAAGTTGGTAGTCAGCTTTGCAAATTCTTTATTTTTTTCCTTTCCTTCATAAGTAGGGGAAAATTACCACTGATGCAGTTAATCAGAAAAAAAAAAAAAAGAAATTTAGGCAAAATATTATATTCTCTTTTTCTTCTATTCAAAATTAATTATAATGTTTGTGATTTGTCTGTCACACAAAATACAAATAATTAAATACAACAAAGATCTCTGTGTTTAGAATTAATTAAAAAATAGTTAAATAGTGCACATCACTAAGGAGCTTTTCTTGTTTGCCTGAAGTTAAGTAAATATGCTCAGTGTTGTAAGATCCAGGTATGCAAACACTGGCAAGAGAAGCAAAAAGGGAGATTTGGAAGGTGGGGTCTGCATTTGTTCTCTGGACTGGCTGCAAGTCAGGGTGGCTGTGAGAGGTGTGAGTGGTGACCTGTGCAAATGTGATTTTGAAGCTAATTTATGTTTTCTAAACTCTTATATGGCACTGATCCCATTTTCATCTTCTGGTTTTGGCCTCTTCAGCACTCCTATAGATTTTTTTTTTTTTTTCCTATTGCATGAACAAATGAAGATACTTTTTCATGTCCTAATACTTTTTTGTAAGTCAAACGTGAGTTTAAAGGCTGAACATAATAATTGTGTTTCTTATCTAAAGGTAGGTCAAAAAATGATGAAATTCTGAAGTGATTCAGCTGGAACTAACTGTGTTTGTTGGGCCCATGGAGTAGGGGGAGAAACAACCAACACATAAAAATGGCTTGAAGAAATATTTGAATAAATAAACAAAAAAGTATCCTTGGAGAGCCTTTGACATCCATCAGCCTTCTTTATGTGGTAAGTACCAATAAATGTCCGTGGAAAGAAAAACTCAGAGTTATCTAATGCAGTAAGTGCAGGGAAGGTATTTTTGGATTTCTTAATGTAGCTTTCCATTCTGCMATGCATCATTAGGTGTTGTCAACAGCAAGGAAAACTGCCAATCATCTTAACAACTAACTGCTTTTAAAAAGCCATCTAGTGGCTTTAATTATGATTAAGTATTTGTGAAATTAAGTAATCCCAGATACACAAATTCCATCTGGTAATGATCAAGGTGTACATTTTCTCCACATTGTTAGGCTTTGCTTTTGCAGAGCACTCTGAGCATATGCACACTTCTGAAGTTAGGAGAAGCCTCTTACATAACCAACATACTTTAATTACCTTGAAAAATAAATCCCCGAAGACCTCCAAGCCCCTTTTGTTTCTCCAGTTAGAGCAGCTGTGCTCTTTTCCTCCCATTTTTATTTAACATTTTTTCTGTGATTTGCCTTCCCTCAGAATTGTTCCCTGGCAGGGTGGGCAGGCCCTGGCACAGGGTGCCCAGAGCAGCTGGGGCTGCCCCTGGATCCCTGGCAGTGCCCAAGGCCAGGTTGGACCCTGGGGCTTGGAGCAGCCTGGGACASTGGGAGGTGTCCCTGCCATGGCTGGGGTGACACTGGATGGGCTTTGAGGTCCCTTCCAACCAAACCATTCTGGGATTCTGGGTTTTTTTTTTGTTTGTTTGTTTGTTTTTTTCTTATATGGTCTGAAATATTTGAAATAGAACTGAGTGAGAGTGGCCCTACAATGTTCCCTAGCCTGGGAAGTAGGGTTTGGAATAAGGCATCCAACATCCCACTGTAAATAAGTTTGAGCAGGGCCTTGCTTTCCCATTCTACTTCAACTCAATAGTATTAAGTAATTTCAATACTTAATACTATTTATTTCAATAGTATTGAAATAGTGGCTTTACTTCAATAGTATTAAGTAATTATTCCTCTCACTTTATGCTTTTAATTAACAGAAAATAAAAACCAAAAAACCCCACCTGAAATGCAGACACTTTGGATGGATGAACCTGGGAAGTCTGCAAGAATCTTTCAATCAGTGCTAGCTGAGGTTTTTTATTMATTTACAAAGTGTTGGCATACCTTATGAGTGTGCATTTCTAAATCTAAACATTGCAGCATTTTGGAAAATTTGCAGGTCTTGTCAGAACTGGGTGAATATTACCCAAACCCATGGGTACTAGATGAATGTAGGTGGAAAATACCTGAAAAACCTTTGCTTGAAAATCCCCTGTTATGTCCCTGAGGAATGCAGAGACTTAACTACTGCATGGCTTTGTAATCAATGAGAGGGATCAACTGTTAGCACGTCTTGCAGCTAAGAGCTCAGCAGCATTTTTTAGGTACAGAAGTATCTTTGCAAATCTGGCTCTACATCCTCCTGGCATATGGAATCCTCCTCCTCTCCCCTGACTGTGCTGTTGCTTTTGGCAGCACTGGTGGCACTGCCCTTTTTTACTATTACTGCTCCTCCCCGTGCAGGAGCTCGTGTTCCATGTGCTGTGACCTCCCTGGCAGCCAGAGCCCAGAACCACCCTGGGCTGGAGCACACCCATCTCCAGTCTGACCCACTGCTTCTCACTGGCTGYTCCTCTCTTCCCCTGCACATTTCCACTCTCCAGGGGGCCCATTGGGCACCATTTCTGTGTTTGGAAGCATTTAACTACTCTGAATTTTGGGGTTTTTTTACTTCCCTTTCTTGKCTCTGAAGATATTTTGCTGATGCACTATTGTAACTCTGGGAGGATGGGAACAAAAACCYATTATTTTTACCTTAACTACCCTTATTACCCTTACCTAAACATTTTTGGTTGGTTCACTGCACATACATACATACACACAGAAAAAAACCAACCTACCAGCCCTCATTCTGTTCTAGCAAATTCATTGACCTGACTTGGCCATCAGAGGCTTTAGGGGTTGGAATTTTATATAGCCAGTCAGCAATCTAACACAAAGTCTCCTTAGGCCTCACTGTGATGGACCAAATCACAAAACTAAAAAAGAATTTAAACTTAATTTATAAATGTAATATTCCAAATTATGTAGGCACTTCCACCACTAGGCAATATGCTCTAGTGCAGTTATATGTGTTTTCCTTTTCGGAAGACCCTTCAATACATATTTATAAAGAACTAAGATTTCTGTGAATGCATTTTTGTGCTTGTGCTCTTTCCTGGGCACTTTGTCACTCTCCCAATTTTTTTTTTTTTTTTTTTCAGATTAATGTTTAAATTACCCCTCCATTTTGCTAGTGATTACCCTGATGTTTAAAACTTTTATTTGAAGAACTCTCCCAAAAGGGAGCATGTGCCAAATTGTGTTGGTGATTAAAAACAGACATTTCCATCATTCAGTAACCAGACAAGTCTAGTGTGCTTATTTCCTTGCACTTGCCAGGCAAGAGAGCTTATATCATCCCATTGAAACATCCAACTTCAGTGGCAGTAACAAATGAAACTCAGAAGAACAACAAGTGCTGCTTTTTTTGCCATGAATAGCAGCTAAAGAACTCATTAATACACATCTTTGTGTTTTCAAGTAAATAAGCCAAGATGCAGAGTGTAAGAGAACGATTTTGCAACAAGCCTTGGCTCTGAAACAAATGGACAAGAGAAATAGAAGGTGGATTTCAAATGTTATTTGTCTCCCTGTAAATTATGCATTTGTATTTTAAATGACTTTGCTCTTTAAATAATTAAATAAACACTAGGTTAAAGCCACTCATTTATGTGTCATAAGACTGCTCAGTGTTAAATGAGATTAAACGAGTCTTTCATTTTTGGTTAATAGTTGAATTATTAATTGTGCTTGTATGCCTCTRTAGGGATTATTTGGAGAACAGAATTTAGACTGTGTTATCCTAAGGAATACAGAGTGTCTGTTTTTAATTCACTGCTGAATTAACCRTGCTGGGGTCTGAGGAAAAGGCTGCTGGCCACCAGCCAACAGCAATTGCCACAAGTCAAAAGAGCTGCAGGCAGCAGGTCAAATTTAAAAAGTACAGAATGCTAAAGCTCAATTATTTAAATCAAAAAACCTAGTGTGGATGATCAAATAAGCAGTTGAGAGTATTTGATTGGGAGCACATGGAAACCATCTGTTCCTCTTAAAGCAAACCCCCAGTAATAAATACAGGCAATCASTGCTGTTAGCTGGCTCCACTTACTTGGGACACTAGGATGCCATTTTCTGACAATTTATAAAAAACATGTCAGATTATTTGTGGGGAAAAACATGTGCATATGCACATGTGAAATGCTCCACAAAAGTGTGAAGAGTTTTACCTGGATATTCTTCACTACAAATTAATGTTGTGTAAGTATAGATTTTTTTTTTTTTTTTGGTTAATTTCTTTTTCTTGATGATCTGCCCACTCCAGATAGATTTCCAATAGAGAATTCTGAACAATGATATTTTACATGTAGTCYTGTTGAATGGTCAAGAAATGTCTTACATTTATTTTATCTTTTTATAAAACAGTGTTTGGTCTTTGGTGCTGGAAATGATTGAAAGTGAAGCAGAAATATCTCTCTGGTTTGATAGCAAAATGTTTTTGATAGCTTTTATGATAATTAATCCGTTGTTGCTTGTTATAGGAGAGGTTTATAATAGTTRAATTCATTAGCACTAACTGGGATAATTAAATAAAAGCAAGTGCACAGGGGGCTTGTCCTGCAGTCATTTTTCTAAGCTGTAGTACATATTTCCTGCATTTCAGTCTCATGGCAACCTCCCTTCAGAAAAAGGAATAGTTTTGGTGCTTATATGCAGCACCATTCTGAAATTTTATGGAAAGCATCTTCCAAATCGATGGGACTTGTCTCCTGTTTGTGGAATGATTGCAGCAAACAAATGCAGTGATCAGGCACATGAAACTGCTCAGGAGTGTTGGRGAGGGGCTGATTTTTCATGAGTTACATCTCTAATATTGCCTAAATATCAAATCTTGTTGGCATTGGAATCACAGACTATCCTGAGTTGGAAGGGGCCCAGGAGAATCACTGAAGCCAAGTCCTAAGTCTCTGGCTCCTATGGGGATCAAACCCATAAATTTGGTGTTATTGGCACCATGCTCTGGTATGAACACAAGAAAAGAATGTGTTCCTTACCTCTAAAATTCTTCAGTCTGCACAATGACTTTAAAAATATTAATTTGTACAGGCAGAAGGTGTTAATGGGAGCTCTATGAATATCCAGGCTTGRTTGCCATAGGGGTACACATAAATCACCACCTCTTAATCCATTTCAAGTATGAATTTACTTGTTCAATTCTGCCTCTCCCCTCCCTCTGTTTTGGAGCTCTGCTCAGCTTCCTGAAGCCCAGGAASCTGGAATAAATGGCTGTTGCATACAGCAAGTGCAGGAATTCTTGAGACATCCCTGAAGTCAGTTTTGATAGCTCTGTGCTGCCCTGTGCCTAAATTAATGTTCCAGTAGTTATGTTGTGGATGGAGTTTAATTGCTGCCAGTCACTTCAGAACCTGAAGAGTATTTTCACACAAGCAGGGAATTGAAACTGCAGGAAGTCTTTAGGTCAAGAAAAAGCACAAGAATGTCAGTGCCATTCTAAATGATCTGGTTTTTTTTGAGGAATTTTGTGCTTGTGAAAGCAAAGTATGAGAGACATGGAAAAATCACTCAAGGAAGCTGATGTGAAACCTCAAGTCCTACCTAAACAACCTCAAGGAAAGCTTAGGAGGACATTTTTAGGATCAGGAGCTGATGGAGGAGAGGGTTGGAGCATGGAGTGAAGGTGTCATGTCTCATCACCTGTGTCCTGCTCCGAGAGGGGAATTTTGTTTTAAAAGATACAGTGAGTATGTCCAAGAACTCACAAGTTCCTTCCACTTGTCCTTGTAAGAGGAACAACTGGAAGTCTTCGAACCAGCTGAGTGACTGAATCATAGTTTGATACCTGTGCAAGTGAGAGATTAAAGGAACCAGGCAGGGATATTCTGAATATATGTCCTATAAACCACTTACCTTTGAAAACTAGGACATCTAAATTTGTAAAATGAACCTAGGAAATTGATAAATAATTTGCATAAATATGAACTCCATCGTTAGACTTTAAAAATCATGAGAAGAAATGCCCTCTCACTTCTTTTTTTTCCTATTAATTTTCCTTGGTAAGCATTGAAAGGATTTAGGCTGAGGAAAATTGGTGAAATAATATCATGTCCTTTATGTCTTCTACTTTTGGCTGGTAGAGACTAAAGTCTTGGGCAGTCCTGCTACCCTGAAATTAGTACACTGCTTGGTGGTGGTAGGTAAATTTCTGAAGCAGCAAAATGGGGCATATTTCTGGCTTTTTTTGTGACTGCAATGTGTCCTCTGCATCTTCTGGGTTTCATGGGCAGGAGAAAGGCTAGACTGAAGTTCAGGCCAAGCAGTATAATAAAAATGTAAGTCAGAAGTTAAAAAGCACATTGATAACCTTCTCTTCTGTGAGTTTTGTATGAAAGCATGTTTTGTTTTTCTCCCCTGTGGTGCTCACTCTTTTTTCTCCACCTGTGCAGCTGTGAAGTTGCACCAAGGGGGAGACCTCATGTAAATCTGTGTTCTTTGAAGTCAAAAATCTTCACTAAATAAGAGTGGCTCCAAAACAGCTTAAAGGCAAGCAACATCATGTACTTGATGGGAACAAAAATCACTTTTAAAGCATTCTTTGGGTAGTCCTTCAGAATGTTTTTACCTAAGTCAAACTGAAAATCTGAAATTTCAAATGCAGGTGCTGTTGTGAAGCTGTTGTGATCATTTGGAATAATGGTCTTTCAATAACACTGTGCTTTACTTCAATTTATTTCAAATATCTTTGTTCAATTACATAAARTTATGTATCAATTAATTACAAGTACAGATGGGCAAACCAAACCACTTAATATTGATGACTCCAGTAATAATGCACAACATAAGTACTTTGAAATTTATGTAGAGGTGGCAGCACACTGCACAATTCTTTTGTACCAACAGTTAGGCAACTAATTACAGTGTTCTGTATTTGTGCTGTCACTAAATGGCTTCACAGTGTGGAGCCACATCAGTTCTGTTCTTGAATTTGGCAACTTCAATTATTGCTGATAAAAGCYGACTTGTTCAGAAAGTCTAAACTATGGGAAGGATGCTATTAAATTCTCCAGGGATCCTGTTTTCATTTAAGCTGCSTTCTTTAGTATCAAAAACTTGAATTTTCAATGAACAATTGAATAAAAAGCATCAATTATTAAGCAGAGCTCAAATCTTAGAACGTGGAGTGCCCTTCTGGCTTCTGTAGGAACTGTTTTATTCCAGAATAAAAATGCTGCAAGCTTCCCTAAAGACAGTTAAACATTTAAAGAGAATTTTTCTCCTTTACATGAGTGAGYAAAATATAAATCTTAATTTTTTTGAGGTGCATGGATGTAATGTGTTCTTGTAATGTCCATTAAAATAAGGCAGAGAAGACAGCACTGGTTGTATGTTACTGACAAGCTTTTAAAACTAAACTCTACGTTGGTGGTAGATGGGGAAAACAATTACATCTCGTGGGGTGTAACATCACAGGTAAGGCTGTGATTCTGAGTTGTGGGTCAGACTGAAATCCCATGGAACTCATAACCTGCAAGTAAAAATTATATGAATGCCAAGGAAACAGCTATTTGTGCCTTCCCAGTGCAGAAGAGGTGCTAGAGATCAGCAGGTAATCCTCTTATCAAAGAGTTTGTAATGAAAACTGATAACACAGCAAAAGRAATAATGTATCCAGAGTGAGCAGTGTGATGGCAAGGTGCTGGGATTTTTTTCCCAGAATTTGTTTTTCAGGCAAGAGGAGKGAAGCTTGCTGTGTGAGTGGTAACCAGTGAGAATCAGGAGTAGAAGGGAGTGGTGAGTGAGRACAGGAGGAAGAGCAAAGGCCAAGGGGTTGTGAAGGCAGCAGAAGGGAAATTTGGGACTAATGACAGAGTTCCACGGGGGAGGGAGRTAGAGAGCTGGCTGATAGCTTTGGCGAGGCAGCTGCTTCAGCGAGCAGCAGGAGCAGCACAGATTCGGGAYAGATTAAAGAATATGTCAGAAATGAAGACAACAAAAGGAAATTTCCCCTTTCTCCATAGCAGTGCTTGGGTGGTGCTGATGCACCTTGCTAAGCATCTTACAAGGTGTGGGGATGCTTTGTGTTTCAGGCCATTTCACCAGCCTAATCTCCTGATAAGCTTTCTAACATCTGTTCTGAACCTGACATTTATTTTCTTTCTATGCTATCCTTGAGGTAAAATTCTTTTCTCTGGTCCCCATTGCAGCTCTCTCATCTMAACTGCAGATTTAAACTTTTCAGGAGTTTACAACCATTGACAGGAAGTTTTGCATACCATTCAAGCACAGAATGCATTTAATGATTCTTCACTTTCTCACTTAAAATGTTACAGAAAAGAAAATTAAGGAGRTTCCTGCAGATTGTTTTCTATTATTTTTCCTGCTATTCTTGTTTTTCCTTTCACAACTTTTCTAACCACTTAAACACTTGATTTTGGAGAAAGAAACAAGCAGCTATTGACAGGTATCATTCATTACAAGGGTAATTTGTGGCTGTGTGCACTTTCTCAATCCATAATCTGGCAAGCATTTGATTAGAAAGTAAAATGCTGTCTGTAATTTTGAATTGAAATTTTTCTGTTTTTCTGCTCCCAGGGAGTTCTCACATTTTCTTGCACAGCAAAYCTCTTTTAGAGGACTGTGGACTTTTGTTGTCAATCAGTAGAAAAGTTCATTCATCACTTTTGTGGTGACTGAAGTATACCACTTTTTGGTTTTTTGTCAGCACATTTTGGTCTCCKAGGTGTTTACAGGAGCTGCAGGTTCTTCACTGTGTTTTTCACCACACTCCTCAAAAATTTAAAGATGCTTCCTTTGAACGGCACAATGATCTGAAAGATGTGGGGGGTGTGGGGTTGATTTGTTTGTTTGGGGGTTTGATGGGTGCTTTTCAGGTGAAAAGAAGATTCCTCAATTACTTCTACTGATAGGAAGGAGGCATTCCCTAGGATAAACAGGCATTCCTTWGGGATACCCAAGGAAAGTGGTTTGTAAGAGAGCAGAACAAAGGAACTGTCAAGATTGACAAATAATGACATATCTTCAGGATGAGAACACTTTGTTATTAAAGTAAGTGTTTGTTAAAATACCTGTGCAGAGCTCTGTTAAAAGACTTGATAGAAATTCATGGAAAATAGGGTTTTAATCTTTAAAGGATCAGTTTTATACATAGTTAGGAAATACTTGGGATGTGTGGCATTAGTAATAATTAATAAAAATTTAACTCAAACTATCCATTTATGATTTTTGGTAAAGCCATTCTGAACATTAGCATGGCAAGTAGAAAAAAATCTGGCATCCATCTCCTGAGGAACACATTTCTGGTTTGAAATTAATAGGTAAAGTAGGTTGCATAAAATGTAAGAACAGGTACAAAACACAGAATWCTAGTGATATCAATTAGAAATTGAATCAAGAATCAATACAAACAATTTTCCATAGTATTTTTAGCAGCAGGAAGATTTTCCCTGTCAATGGTGCATTCTAGATAGGGAAAAGTAGTCTGTAATGCAAATGGAGAGAAAACAAGTTTTAACTTCCAAGAGAATACTTTTTCCAGTTGTGCCCAACCCCAAACTGAGATCTCAGGGAGATTTTWGATAAAACAATAGTCTATGGGTTTAAGACCACATTAGGATTTTTCAGCTTGCTATATTTACTGCTGGCTTTTATTACTTTAGTCCTTTTAATTCAGCAGGTGAACTTTTGACATGKATAAATGCACTGCATTTTGCATGGTCAGGGTGGGTGGAGAGACCTCTGAACAAAGGAGGATATCAGACCAAGAAACTTGGATTCTTTATGAGATGCCACTGCTTCAGGAGCTGTGTTAGACCCTACAGACCAGAGCTTGGTGTGGCAATGGCACAGCTGTGTCAGCTCAAACCTGCTGAAATCACTGCTTCAGTTAGCTTGGGGTTGTTTCTTGTAAAACAACATTTCAGTCACAGAGGCATTTGCAACTTAGCAAAGTCTGGGAAAGTGTTTTCAGGCATCTTGTGATGCTCAGATCAAAAGCACTACTTCAGTCCTTTAGGCATTCAGGACTCCTTTTTTGGGCACTCTTGTAATTTAAATACAGCTCAAAAGATGRTATTTAATTTTATTTCAARCGTTGTAAGGGAGTAATAATTCATRGCAGAGATCTMCATTTGGATTTCCTTGGTCAGATGCCCTTGGCACACTGAGCTGTCCCCAGAATCTCAGCTGATGCCAACCCCTCAGTGTCCAYAGGAGTGTAAATGATGGGATTGGAGCACAGGGAGCTGTGCATTCATTCCCTCTCAAAGTCTGAAATGTTCAAGGAGAGGGTTTTCCTGTGGATTTTCCAGTGTGGTCATTGCTCCTGGGGTGACTGTAGGCATGGCAGCATAGGATTTTGAGAGTGTTTGGAGAATGCTGTTTCTGGATTGTTCTGCTTCGTGTCCTTTGGCTTGGACATAGCATGTGGAATGCATGGGATTTTTACTTGGATTTTTTGCTTTATTTTTTATGAAGTAATCAGGCTTTCTTTCCAATAGCTGTAGTGTGATGTTAAATGGAATTGAAGCTCTGTCTTTGTATTCCATTTGCTCAGAAAAAAGCAGCTAAGGCCTAATTAAGAAAGTTCTGGTGAGTGTAATTAGAAGAGTACTCACCAAACTTACCAACAGGACAGTGAAGAGAAAAAATATCCCTACATAAACTGACTTTGTACTTTTGGGGTGTTTGGTTTTTATGCTTTTACATATATTGGTTGTCATTTATTGCAGTATTAGAAGGTTAGAAATGTACCCCTTGAAYTTATATTGTTCAGAATATAAAATATTTAGCTCATGGTTTGAGCAGGATTTTGAGAACTTTAGTTTTCTGTGAGTTTAGTGAGTTTGMAACTTTGGTGCTGGTTTGAGAAATGATTTAAAAATAATATCTGCATCTGATAAATTAGTCATACTTGTCTGCTCTTCTTGGAAATTAATATTGTTATACATGATGCAGCTTAAGGTCACCTGTGCAAGGAAGAYCCCTTTAATTCAGTGCACTGTGATTGTGATTTCCTTCAGGATTCCTAAGGAGATAATAGGAATTTGAGAGTTATCATATACTGTACCTTGTTCCTAACACCTAAAGCTGGAGGATTTTCACTAAGTGTTTCCAGAAAAAAGGATTAGAAATGTTGGAGGTGCAGAGTGACCCTTCCCCTCTTCATTATTTGAGTTTTTGGCAGACAATGGCACAGATTATTGAGTAGGAAATGCCTTGAAAAGCATTAATTGCATTTGATTGTGGCTTGTGAAGAATCTTCTAGCAATGATAGCTCAGACTTTTAAAAAATATTCTTGTGTTCCAGCACATCTTGTGGCAATGAATTTCATTATRTAACTCTGTATTTTGTTAAAAATTACGTTAAGCATTACTTTCCTTTTTGGACTTTTAATATGCTACTTAATAATTGCATTGRTGGTTTCTCAGTTCTTGTACTGTGAGAAGATGTATTACCCCACATTTATTTCCCTCCTATTTCTCAGGATTTTATAAATCTCTGTAGTATTCTAAAGCCTCTTTCTCACACTGTTCTAACCAGTCCTTTTTCCCTAACCTTGTTATTCCCCTTCTCTGTGCTCTGTGCCCAGACTGACTGCTCTATGAGATGCCATTGTTCCATGAATTTCAATCAAGAAGAATTCCTGAATATAATGTAGTAATTATGTGGGTTCTATGTTTTTGTTTTTCAGAGAACTGGCCACGGGGGGATAAAGGTCTCTTTTCTGAACTCTGCTGGTTTGGTTCAGTACCATCTCTTTTCTTTTTAAGCATGAACTGCTTTGGGTTTAACTGACATTTATCCCCAGGTTGGTCAGGATATGAAAGGTTCTTCCTGCAAGTCTTAGTTTGGTTAATGTGGAGAGAAAAAAAGAAAAAAAAGGTGTGTTGAGTATGTAAYTCCAGAATAATCTCTGTGGCAACACTTATTGGTGCTGGATTATTTTGTTCTCTCCAACTGCTATGGATGAAGTAAGAAGAATGCAGGAAAGTCAAGTAAGAGAAAATAGAAGTTCTAAGGTGCCTGCCAGAGCAGTGAATGATCTACCTGTCAGCACATAGTCTGCTCATGGAGATGAACATGTGCTCTCCTGCAATGATTTACATGGCTTGGTATGTTTGGAACATTATTTGCCTCAGTGAAGATGTCATTTTTCCTGCTTTTCCTAGATTTGTGTAGACAGATGACTTCCTGGCTAGCATCTTTGTCTCWGTGCTGAGCTGCTGCAATGTTTCCTGTCTCTGTGGCTGTTCTGGAGTGCCTGCTGTGCCAACACTCATCAGCAGAGCTGTGCATGCTGCACTTCACATGCACATCCACAGCAGAAAGCTCYACCAGAGGAACTGTTTGATGGATTCAGGGGGAGATGCTTTTTCTGCTGTGCTTTTCTGAATGGGAAAGCAATGAATGAGCCCAGAGGAGGCTCCAGGATGAGCAGAGGCTGGAGCAGCTCTGCTGGCAGCAAAGGCTGGCACAGCTGCCATTGCTCACCTGCACAGGAGAAGCTTTGGGCTGAGCTCAGGGTGGGCCTGGAAATGTCCTAGGCCAGGTTGGACCCTGGGGCTTGGAGCAGCCTGGGGCAGTGGGAGGTGTCCCTGCCATGGCAGAGGCTGAACAAGCTGATCTTTAATGTCTCTTCCAACCCAAAGCATTCCAGGATTCTCAGAGCAAAGCCAGTGTAGGTCCTTGTTCTGAAGAGTGCCTGGAGTGTACATGTCCTCTAAGCAAGTGCCTGAAACTGCTCTTGACATATGAGATGACCACAATCCACACATTTTGTTAGAGGGTGATCTAACAGAGTTTAATTTTGTCCTACTTGATTCTCTTGAAGTTTTCTCAACAGTTTTTAAACTTCTTACTTCAATAGATAAGTCCTATGAAAAAGCATAAAATACCTGTGGTTATTTTATTTAGCATTTCCTTTTTCCTGGAGAGAAGTTGTAGCTTTGTAACCAACCCAAGCATGTTGGTACTTGCAGCTGAATGCAGTAGTGAATACTGAACTTGAACTAAAGGGCTTTGACTTTAAAATCCAACTCTGCCTTTATTTCTTTGATACTAATTTATGACTTTTCCCCTGATGGCTAAGATGGATGTTTTCAACAGAAATCTGTACTATGTGCTTCCCAAACCCTTCTTCTGACCTTTGTCAGCAGCTTGGAAAACAGGTGTGCTAAGATTTAACAGAAAGTTTGGGATCCTTTTGATAGGACTTGCCAGGAACTCTTTTTTTTTTATTAGCTGATATTATTTTACAAGCTGCCATGATAAAACAAGCAGATCTTGAATAACAGTTTTCTAATTGTTGGGGTTTCTAAAACATAAACTTGTACTTCAAAAAATTTTCCATATAGTCTGAGACCTGTGCTTTGCTTGCACATATCTCTGTCCAAAGCATTTTTGAAGAAGTGAATAATGTCACTGTGATCAGCTAAAACATGCCCTTTGTCCATTTTTACATATTTTTAGATCACCRGGGTTGTACAGGCTCTTAAAACTTAACTGATGCTTACTTGCCATGTTTGACTGAGACCACAGTAAACTTCCAGAATACTCCTGGTTCCTTTACAAAGACAGATGGGTATTTGCCATGATACAGCTTTGCAATTTTCAAACAAAATGGGTAAAATGCAATTAATATAAAATATTACAATAATATAAATCATGTCTGTCCTTTTGTTACCAAGATTAACTTTTTTTTTTTTGTTTCCCTTCAACAGTGGACACTCTGTGTCCCAGAGGGAGATTGGCACAAAAGATGAATTGATTGGCAGTTGTCAGCTGTGTGTCTGTCTTCCAAAGCCAGGGCCACCTGAGCTGGAAGGTTTGTGCTGTGTTCCCTGTCACAGGGATGGGGCAGGTGCCTCTCCAGGCCAGAGCTCAGCACTCAGGTGTCAGCAGCACAGGGGGACAACAAACTTAAACAGGCTCCTGATGGATTGACACAGATTTGCTGTGGGAAAGCTGTAAATAYTCACCAAACAACTTGGACAATTTTTTGTTCCCTTCACAGGTAAAGTTGTGCCTCTGCTGTCTTTGAAGGAGTTCAGSCACCACAAGGCCTGGAGAAAAGGAGGCAAATGCACTCTTGCAGTGACTAATTTATAAGGGTTTTTTCATTACTTGTGCTGAGGATTAGTCAGACTTCTGGTACCATTCTTGACCTTTGAGTCTGATCCAATTTGCAACGAAGAYGTTGGAATAATCCAGGGGCATTTTTGAATGAGGGAGCTATGATCATAGAATTACAACATTATAGAATCTCTCATGTGGAAAAAGACCCTTAAGACCAAGTCCAGCCATTAAGCCAGCACAGCTGGACCCACCACCAAACCATATCCATGAGTGCCACATCCATGCAGTTTTTAAATACCTCCAGGGATAAGAGGCTAGTATTACAAAAATATTAGTGAAATAGGCTTATTTATTTTTAAATATCTGCAGGGTATTTGACAAAGGAAAGAAAATATTYTTTAATAAAGTGCATTCTTATTTAAATTTTTGTACCAAGGAAYGTGATTTTATTATCAGATTAATGTTTGTTTATATCCTCTCTCCAATGAAGTACATCTGTATTTTGTGTTTATCATAGTATATAGGCAGCATAAGAAACATTAAAGCAATACTCATTCATACACATGTGATTTTATTACAGAGACTCTAAATAATCCTGGGTTTTGTTGGTTTATTTTTTCCAAAATATCTTGGGTTTAATTAAAATTATTTATTTTAGAAGGCTTCTCTCTATCACCTGCTCCTCTCCTCATGTGCAGTGGTGCTTTTTCAAGCAGATTGCTCAGGGTCTGTGCWTTGGGAAGCTCATGTGGCTGCTGGAATGTTTCAGCAGGGGTAGGGAATGGTCTCCCAATGCATAGATAAACTCTCTGGGCACCCTTAARCCACATGGGCTTTGCTCTGTCCATGATATTTGCTAAAGCAGTTTGCAGTTTAACCTTCCYCCATTGAAATGCTCCCCCCTGCTTCTTTCCTGCACCTCTTTGCACTTTAGGACAGGCTCATATTTTGGTGTTCCAAGAAGGTCCCTGAGCAGGCTAAAATCTCCTTTGCTGGAGTTCAGAGCTCTAACCCAGCTGTGGCTTTTTTTCTGCTCACTTCTCTGAGGATCTGAAGCTCCATCATGTGATCTTTGCTGCCATGGACCTCCCCATCCTCAGTTTTCCCTGTTTATGGGGTAGGAGATCCAACAGTGATTGTTCAGCCTGCAGAACCAAGTCACCTCCTGGTTACCCTGCTGGTCCCAGCTTTGAGTCTTCCATCAGAAGGTTTTCCATCACTTTTAAGCTTCAGAGTATATAAAGACCAATGGGGTAGAGGAGAGAAAAAGCCCAAAATACTGGGTGTTTTTTCAGACTATTTGTTAATGCTTCTGGTCTTGGATTCTCTTTGACATCTTCCACATTTCTCTCTTGTCACTTGGCTGTAAATAACACAATAATRCACTTCCCTGGCCCTTAGGAAGGCAGTGCTCTCCCACTTGTCTTGTACAATGGACCTATCATTGAGAGGAGCATTCCTGGCAGCCCCTTGAAGAGCTTTAAATTGAAACATCCTTTTAGTGTGGAGTGGTAATCAAAATGCTTGTGTGCTGTATGGGAGAGGAGAAGTAAGCGTTTTTCTATTYTGTGGCACAGAGTTTCCCCCATTGTTGGAAGAGTTCCTTCATTAAAGAAGCCACCTTAAATTGGCTCAGAGGTCCCAAAGACATTCTAAAAAACACTTGCTTTTGGAGAGCAGTGTTTGGATCAGYTGTAACTGTAATTGTACCCTGTTGTCACAGGTTCTCTGTGTGGCTTTGCTCTGTGTGTTCTCCTTCATCCAGAAAGTGAACTTGATTTGCAGCATTTTCTCCTAGGTCCTAGTGTGAAATATATCATGTGATTTTCTCTATCATCTCCAACAAYTGTGCACTGTTGAGGGTCAGGTTTTCTTCTCCATAAATATCCCCTTTTTGTATGATTTTCAGAGCTGTAGCACTGGTGCTGTATGCATTGCAGCAGTGTGCTCTGAGTGCACTGTGTCATTTGGCAGCAAACTATAAATTGCAGTAAGTGCTGCCATTACAATATTGAGTGTTTTCCCACAGGAGGAGACTGCTCTTTGTGTTCCTTTGGTAAGAGTTTTCAGGAATTTATAAGCATATGACCTAGTGATGGAGGAGAACATGAAAATGAATTTTTTGGGGGGAATTTATTTACCAGATTGTTGTAGTAGCAATAGGTCCTGTATTTTGTGACTTTTTCACTTGTTCAGTTTTTCATATTATCTGATTGGAGGCATTTCATGTAAGTGGTTTCCATTTTTATGAGCTCGTAATGAAACTTCATTTTCTCTTAAATTGCTCATCTGGCTCTGGATGAATACAGATGGGTTGCCAAGCACCCAACACTTCTTGAGGTCATGTATTTGGAGCCACTTGCCATGTGATTTCATCATCCATGGCTTCTAGACTAGATCCCTAGGCAGGCCRACTTGCTTGGCATCTGCTCTCCAGATTTCCTGACTGTGGGGGATCCCTAATGAGCTGTGATGGGAGCTGTGGCAGGTGCAGACTGAAATTAAGTCAGAATAAAAATCTCCTGTGTTAGTCAATGGTGAATAGCCATGGAAATGACACAGATTTTATCCATACCCATCTAGAACTGCCAAAGTTGTTTGGATTTCCTGCTCTGATTTTTAGCAAGTAGCTCAGTACCTTGAAGTGGATATTTCATTCTAGAAATGTTATATTGGCAATAAGCACACACTCCCAAGTTTTGGCTCACTGTCCTGATTTAGTGTAATTTTTCTTAAAAATAAGAAATTTCTGAGAAACTGAGATTTCATTTCTGAACATGTTTTCAGTACATATATATTAAAAAAAAATAAAAGTGACACTAAACTGTGCATGCCTCTAAAAGCTGAGGAATACCTGGCATTTGGCCCCTYCTTGCAGGTACATTATGATTACACCCTGTTCCCCACCAAAATGGACTGACTGCAAAAGCTGAGCTYTCTTACTCAGCTCCTTGTTGTTTCTGCCTCCCAGCTCTCCATCCTTCAGAAATTCTAACTAACCCTGGTTTGTTTAGGGTTTGTTGTTTTGTTTTTTTGGTTGTTATTTTTCTGCTTGTCATCAACCTCCTCTTCTTTAACAAGTCAGCTTTTTGGCACATTCTTTGCACCTTCAGACTGCTCCTTTTCTTTCTTTCTTTAGCTTATGATTCAGTGGTGTCAAAATGCCAGCAGAGTGCAAGGAGACAAAAGATCTCAGCTTTTCATGCCAATACCTAATTTCATCAGCAATTATCATTAAACCCCTTCTCCACTACCAAAGAGCAGGACATGCTTAGTGATCCCAGGGCAYTGGAACATGAATTTAATATCCACTTTCCTCCAGAGACACAATGCTTGCAAAGTTTGGTCAGCAAAATCCGACAGTTTGAGCTGTGAGAGGCTTCAGTTCAGTCACTGAGAACAGATTCTTTCACTTGTTATTCTTTGAGTCCCTGCTTACATGTGTGGGAAGTGTGGAAATGCTAGCAGGCTTCAAAACAAAAAAGTCTGGGAACTATTTTACATGTGCAAAATTCCTCTCTCCCACTGCCAGTCTCAGAAATGGCTGAGCAGGAGGAAAGTTTCAAAAATGAGAAAGAAAAGCTCAGCCAGAGAGAGAGACCCAATGTAGGAAATGCCAACAGAGTTGGCTAAAGTTTGAGCCAGAAAAAAACAGGATGTTGAAGAAAGAGCAGCAATGGAGTTTTAGTGTTCAGTGCTGCCTGGAGTTCCCCAATATCAGCACAAAATAATCCTTGTTTTTATTTTGTACGTTCAAGTAGGAGTGAGAATAAAGCTCTCTGCTCTAAATTCACATCCCTTTATTTGCTCCAGGTTTTGGAASCCAGCAATGGGACAAGTAAAGTGGAATTGCTCATCTCTTTCCTTTCATCATGAGTTGTTTTGTATTGCCAGGGTTCAGAAGAGGTGGAAGAGCTATATCACCTGAAAATCTATTTATTTTACTGCTTGGTTTATTTTGCTCCTTTACCTTTATGGTAATTTTGTCTATTGCATAATTCCCTATTTTTAAAGCAGTATGTGGATCTGCTATAATGAGACATAGATTCATTTTGGAATAGATCCAAACCTACTTATTTGTCAGATATTATTATAATGTGTCTTAACAAGTCTAATAARCTGTGCTGAAGTGGTGTCACTATGAAAGTATTCCCAGAGATGTCTGCATTGATGTGAAACAGTTCCCTGACTTTTCTGATTTGATCAGAGCTATGCAGCCACCTTCACATCGGGCTCTTCCAGGCTTGATCACACAGATTCCCATTAATTTTTCAAGCCTTTCTCTAAAATCTGCTTTATTTTTTATKTAGCTGTTTGTTTGCCACAAAGAAATCCAGTGGAAAAGGAATGTCTCATCTGCTTGGCCATTGGGCTGGGTCAGGTTTGTCACTGCACCTCCCTGTTTTCTGTAGAACTGAGGGCTGAAGTTCTGCTTTGGTTTTCAGCTGCAAAGCCTTGTGCCAGCCCACAGAGGTGAACCCACAGCCAACCCATGCATGAAGCTGGGCCTTTGGGTGACAAATATCTCCATAATCATTCATATGGACAAGCCTGAAGCTCCTTATTCTTTGCTCAGGCCTGAAAAGTTGAGAGGAAAAGCCATCCATGAATAGCTGCTGCTTTGGAGGTGTGTTCGTCAGCTGCCAGGCTTTCAAACGAGCTCTTCAGGAAGATAATGGCAGTTATTTCTTTTTATGTCACAGAGCTGTTCATCAAAATCAAATTTCTGCATCAGGAATTGTCTGACACCCCAGCACAGGGCATTGCTTGGGTCCTGCAGAGAGATCAGCTCTGGAGTTCCTGGCCCCTCATTGCTGAAAGTTCTCAGAACAGTGTTAGCAGGGCTGATCTCCACTGTGTGGGGGGGTTTCCTGCCAAAGTCTGCACCCAAACCTTGCTCTCCTCATTCCTGTGCYGTTCTTGCTCTGATGTGAAAGGAGAGAAGAGAGCCTGGAGAGAMAATGAATGCCTTGGCTGGGGGGTCACAGCTCAGCACAGAGCTCTGGGGSTGTGAGGGCACCTGGGGCTGCTTGGACAGGTCTGAACACAAATGAGAGGCTCCAAATGCCCCATGGGCAGCAAGAAATGCGAGACCACAAATGGCAGGACAACGTGAGTGTTGGGTTTTTAAAGCTCTGACAACACTTTTGTTTAATTCTCCTATTGCATAGTKAAGTTCACCTGAGGAAAAAAGAAACAATCTCTCCTGAATGACACACCAGCAGAAATCTCTGATATTTTCAAATGCAGTCAACATTTCTTCTTCAACAGATTTCTCCTGACCTGAGGCCTGTGCTTTTCTTGTACATTTATGTTTTACAGTTGTGAACCACAATATTTCCATTTTATTTCAATCCAATAGAGGAATTAAAACTAACTCTCCAAAAGGCAGTCTCTGTGTTTATGGCATTATATTTTTCTTATGTCCCTCAGTGCAAAAATTATCATAGATTTAACTTGTTTCCTATATTTGAACTCCTGTTCTGGGGTATATACACATTGCATCTTGAGGCATGCAATGTTTCTAGTGCATTTCACATAATGTTACAGATTTTAGCAAATTTATGTCATCCTGACGGTCTTTGAAGGAATTATAATTTCAGATTTACTCATCTACTGCAGCAAGGAACCTCAGACCATTGCCAGATGGGTGATGTATTCATAAATCTTAGAGCTCTGAAGCTTTGCATTGTAATATTTGAATATTTGAATCAAGAGAGAAAAGTGATAAGAAGGATGCATGGGTATTATTTGGAATCCTTTTTATGCACAGATTGCAAAGTGGAGAACCTGGCTGGGGAGATGTAGGAATATCTCAAAGTAGGTTCTGAAATAATAGGATGGAACTGTTGTGAAAAAGAAATTATGAAAATCTTTGGGCAGAGACAGATTTCAGACAAATGCWGCTTCACCCCCTGCTCCTCAGCTGGGATGGAGGGAGGAACTGGGGTAAGGAAGTTTGGGGTGAGATGGAGAGAGGGAAAATCTTTACCATTACTGGCACTGTTACTTGATACAGCTGAATATCAAGAGATACTCACCTTGGGCAAAAATATTTTTAATTCCCATTTAAAAGAATTTAAAAGGGAAGCAGAGGGGCAGGAATTGATCTCTGCTCTGGACCAGAGACAGCACCCAGGGAAGGGCTGGAGCTGGGCAGAGCAGAGTCAGGTTGGCTATCAGGGAAAGGTTCTGCTTCCCCCAGAGGGTGCTGGGCACTGCCCAGGCTCCCCAGGGAATGGGCACAGCCCCGAGGCTGCCAGAGCTCCAGGAGCTGCCAGGGATGCACAGGGGGGATTGTTGGGGGATCTGGGCAGGGACAGGAGCTGGATGAGCCTGGGGGATCCCTTCCCACTCAGCATCTTCTGTGATCCTATRATTCTAAAATAGATTTGTAAGAAGCAAAGAGTAAATTGGTAGGCACACTGGGAGAGCTCCTTGTGTGGAACTGGCCTGGGAACTTTCTGGTGAGATTGTGCAGACAAATTGTGTAGTCTGATGCTGTAATTATCCAGAGGCACTGCACCAGAGCACCTGGAGATGGAGAAGGCTGCAGTGCAGGATTTATAGAAGACAATCAGATCTGAACAAGTGAGTTAYTTTACCTTCCTGTACCTTGTATTTCTGCCATGTGCCTGATGCAAGTTTATCTTCTGCTTACTCTGTGCAGAGAGTTTTATGTGCAGTTAATTCTCTGGACTATCAGCCAGGATATTTTTGCAGTGTGCATGTATTTCCCAGAAGTGCTGGTATATGAGGATCTGGGAATAAGCCATTAAGATTTTGTGAGAGCTTTGTTCTTTCCTACAGGGTGTTGTAAATAACTTGCAATAATTTGGACTTAAGCAAAAAGGAATTAAGCAGTTGACTGCTGTTAATGAATACTAATGATTGCTGGAAACATGATCAATGTGAGGCACATATTATTAGTGAAGGTGCCCTTCTTAAACTTCATTAATCACCAAGATACCTAGGAAGCAACAAATAATTCCTTGCTATTTGGCAACAGCTAAAGGAAGAGCAGGTTTGTAATTGGTGTTAAATTCTGCATTCCTGTCTCATGCTGATGTAAAGCAGAATTGCTGTAGGTTTGTGATGGCATAAGCAAAAGGTGTTTCATGCCCAACTGGTGCAAAGGTGTCTGAATAAATGGCTAATCCTGGTGGAGACAACCAGGTAAAGGGGGAGTTTATGGTCAATCCAGGATTTCAAAACAAGTCTGGGGGGCTCCCATCTGGGCAGAGTGAGGCTRTGGCTGTGACTAGCCAATGGGACTGTAATGTCTTCTGCAATCACACACCCTACAAAGACCCATCCTTCTTCTTTTCCCTAATTAAACACTCTCATCATAACACAACAATTCTAACCACATTTTAAATAAAACACTAAACATGTTTAGCTTACTGTATGGAGGCCTGGCTTTTGCCTTTGCCCATATTATTTTTCAGATTGCAAATTTTTAAGGTTTCCTTACATCTAGTATTCCTTCCTCAGCTCTACTAATYTTTGTGATGACTAATCAGAGATTGTGGCAGGAAAGTTACTTTTGGTCTTGAAGTTATTTCCAATGTATATTCTCAACCTGTTACTTGATTTCTTTGCTTTGTCAGTCCTCTTAATGATATTAATGATAGGTATGAATTTATAGTGGAGGCATCAGATGTCTTAAACTTACTGCTGTCTAGCAATATTTACATGTAGCTGAGCTGTTTTTTTTCTTTCTAAGAATCTCTGCAGAAAAGTTATTTGGTTTTCAATTATCTCTGTTCAGGATTTCATTCACATGGAATTTGTTGATATCCATGTTTGAAGGATCTCTTCTAGCCCAGCCAAACTGATTTTTGACTTGCAGTTAAGCCAGACTTCATTTTAATTTTTTGATTTAAGTTTTTACCTTCTGTTTCATCTCAAGAAAATACTTTTTCACCTCTTTGTCCTCCTTACTGACCTGAAGTTTCCTACCCAGCTCTTTCATTTCAGTAAAAAGCAGGCCAACTGTGTCAAGAACTTCAGACCTCTTCAGCACTGTGTGCTGTAATTTTACTCTTCAGTAATTAGTTCCTTCAGCAATTCACYCAGCAACTGCTCTTCCTAGGAAGTTCCATTAGATTCCATTGATAGCCTGCTGTGGAGAGTTCTTTGAAGAAGTTTACCTTTCCCAAGTGTGATTTTTCCTTTTTTCTGGGCACCTTTGTGTTCATTTATACTCTCATGGTAAAATATCTTGTAGGAATACAAAGATTCTCAATTTAGAAACCTAAATGCTGTAAAAGAATTTCCTTTTTGCTGTTTGGTAGGGGTGAAATCAGAGCTGTTTTGGTAATTTTCCACAATTTCCCAAGTAAATTAGATTTGGTGCTAAAAAAAATGAAAGGGAGAATAGGCAAAACAAAGCTTTGCATGGGCTTTCTGGAGAGCCTCACAGCAGAAATTCTCTGGGAGTATTTACCTTTGTCACTAGATATGGAGAACAAAGCACATTAGTGACTTCTCTGTGCCATCACCAGTGCTTGCAGAAAAATAAAAAGATCATTTTCAGGCACAGAATGAGCTCTTCATTGCATGGCAGTGGCAGAAATACTTTTAACTTTATTCTCAGGATCGTGTATTAGACCTATGGTAAATTTAGCATCTTTTTCTGGAGCATTTTTATTTTCCAGCCATACAGAGAGTGCAGCTACTGCTCAGGGTTAACCTTCAGATCCCAACCCTAAGGATCACGGTTCCCTTTTAGATCATCACTCAGTGARATTTCAAGGGAAGCTGTTTTTAGCAGTGAAGTAACTCACAGTTTCTTCTCRTGTTTGCTTCTTTGTCTCTACAAGAAGCAGCTCGTGGGAGGAGAGTTCCCTGTGGAAACTTTGCTGTTCATTCTTGAGGTGAAGAATTCCACAGAGAATTCCAGCCCTGCTGGTGTCTGAGCCCAGCGTTCCAGGAGCAGGGAAGTGCTGTGTGCCTGGGAATGTTGTTGGTGCCTGGGAATCTTTGTGCCTGGGGTCGGTGGCTGTGGCTGGGGGAAGGATGCAGTCTGTCTGGGGAGCTGCTTTTCACTTGAATTTAGAATATCAGGAGTGGGTTAGGCTGAACCCAGGGGGGTTTAGGTGTGGTGATACCTGACCATGGAGGAGTTCTTGTCTCATTCCCTTCATTAAACCTCAGGAGTTTTCTGACTTTTTGTTTTCCTTTATTTTTACAGGCTTACACAAGGAAAA
>CADDXX010000799.1:32641-54526 GCA_902810485.1 Alauda arvensis
TCCCTGCCCCACGGCAGCAGCGAGCTGGGTTCAGAGAGACTCGCTCCAGGAGCTGGCTGGAGCCCCCCTGCTCGTTCAGGGAGGATGGCACTCAGAGCTGGGAGGGCAGGAACAGGCGCAGGGAGCTTGGCAGCAGCTTGTGTCTGGCACATCTGGGCTGGGAGGGAGCTGTGTCCTCAGCTGTTCCCAGCACATCTCTGCTGTGGCTGCCAGCCCTGGCTGTCTGCTGCAGCATCACTGCCTGGCTGCTGGACTGTAACCCCCTGCAAGCACCTCCTGCTGGGCTGATGTTTGTGTGGGATGTGGATCCGACCTCCAGCACGGGCTCTGCACTGGCTTTTYCTTCCCTAGATACAATTAAGTCTGGTTCAGCAGGTTAATTCCCGTGCTTAAGCACATTTATATTGAGGATTAGGGTAAAGCAGAGGCAGACACGAAGTTTTGCCATAATTGACTGCAGTGAGGTGAAGTATATTCATGACTTCAGTCATCATGAGCGTATAGAAAGTAGAAATTAAGCCTCAGAAACCTCCAAGCAAAGTTAAGTCTTCTGTTTTGATAAGGACAATCACTTGTTTGTAGTGACTTAAATGCTCCAGAAGGAAACAAAATAACAACAAGAGTTCATATAGGTAATTTTTGTTTAAAGCTGAGGAACAAAGTGCTTAGAAGGAGTGTCCAGAGCACAGTGTGCAGGTACAAATGTAAGTTTTTACCAGTCACTCCTTAGTGTTCCAGAAAACAGGATGAATTCGAGTTGCATACTGTTTCTATATGTTTTCTAAACTTTCAGAAAGTGAGTTACATTTTTGGGTCATAATTTTGCCAGGGAAGATCTATTTATTATCCAAGTGTGATGTCACTCAGCAGATACCCTGCTGGCTCCATTTGTGGTAAGCAGTTCTGCAAAAGCAGAGACAACTCCTTTCCTTTCCATCTGCTGCTCAGTTAAATCCCTATTACRTTGGATTGGTATTTATATAAATTGCTGGTAAATTCTTTGTCATTGCTTTAGATGGTAACTGTTCAGATTTCAAGATCCCTTTCCCCAAATTAACAGTGAGAGCTCATGCTGTTTCCAATTATTACAATTCAYTCTTTTTGCTTCCCAAAGAATGCTTTTCTGCATTCCAGTGAGGCACCAAAAATGAATTTTCCATCAAATCACTGGAATACCACTAGAATAGAGTTTTCCTGGTGCTGCCTGCAGCGTGGGTACCTTTGGGCCCAGTGGTTCTCTCTTTGAAAGCCCACCCCTACTGAGCTCAGAGGAAGGAGGGTCAGAGCCTCAGTGAAACACAGAACAGGCTCCCCAGAAGAGCCTCAGAATTATCCCTGTGATTCCAGCACGGCCTGAACGAGTGSATTTTAGTACACCTGGCATCACACAGTGAAGATACACACAGGAGTGACTGGTGAGAGTCCTGGTGGCTCTTTTTGATTGCAGGATTTCATTGCCTGAGCTGCTCACTTTGCATTCATTGATGGGGGAATAGGTGCCCTGCAGAGGCAGAACCTCAGAGGAAGGCAGCTGGAGAACTTGCTTTTGGTATTTAATGTCCCAATTTATGCAACAGATTTTGAGCTGCTGACTTAGGAGTGTGGGGTTGGGGTTTCATTCCATTTATTTTGTTTGGGATTTTTTTGACTCTGGAGGCTGCTTTGGCCCACTTCAGCTGCTTGCATGGAATTGAAATAGTATCCAGAGTGGTGGGCAACAGCACAACACCCACAGTCAGGAAATAGCAATGGGTCTGGAGCTGCCCTCACTATTYCTGTGTGCGTGGGAAGTGTGTGCAATCCTGGGACAGGCTGCTCTGTGGTCAGTGCCTCGCCCTCGCCGTGGTTCAAACCATCCACATGCAGGCTGTCAGGGTGACACATTTACCCAAGGCCTGGTGACAGATTCAGCACAGTCCTGAGCTGGCAGACGCACTGCTTGGACCAAATGTTCCAACACCAACGCGTTGGGCAAGGAGCCAGCAACTGTTTGTCATGCAAATATAAATAACTGATACCACAGCAGTGGTGTCTTCTGCAGAAAACCTGCTCTCTGCTGCAGGCAGGGTTCACTGCTTCTGTYTGAACCATAGGGGTTGAAGGAATACGGATGTATTTTTTTAAATTGCAAGTTAAAGTGACAGAGAACAATTGTTAATGTGGTTGAAAACTCTGTAGTGTTTTAAAAGTTATGCTGTGTATCCTTGGGGTCGGCTGGAACTGTTCTGTGTGTGTTTGAACAGTGTGTGGCAGGGCTGGGACCCCTCTCAGGGCTGGTGGGCAGGTGCCAGGGTAGGTTAATTGTCCTGTCTGCCCAGACCTGTGATCACGCAAGGCTTATCCTTGGAAATGAGCCCTGGAATCCTGGCTGARGTCCTTTTCCACTYYATTTTTTAGGTACCTGCCCACTGCWGGTCCAGGAGAGCAGAGCTGCTCCTGTCTGCATCTCCTCTGTGCCCCTGGGGGACAGGGCACCACCTCCCTTGTCCTGCCTGTGCCATTCCCAGGGTGCTGTGCTGAGACACAGAATCAGGAATGCACTTTTCTAGGGAAGCTACATTTCCATCACAGCAGGCTGGGTGTTCAGAGCCAGTCTGCCAGGGAGAGGGAAGCTGGAAACTCAGCTAACAACAGGTTTAYTTGCAGTATAACAGATTCCTTCCAGTGTGATACAGGATATAATGAGAAATGTCTTTTTGGTACAATAATTTAAAAAGGTATTTTAAACCCTCTCTGATTAAGACAGCTCTTCTTTATTTGCTTTCCTCCTTTTTAATAGTGGAAGGCCTGATGATCTGAAGGCCTAGGCTGTATCTTTATTTTGCTTGGAACACTGCTTGCAACTTATTGAACCAAGTAAAAACATTTTAGTGTAATATCTCTGCTGGTGATAAAAGTTAATAAAGTTACAGCCTCCCACTTTAAATCAGCTCTTCTATTCCTAATTCATTTGTGCTCTTGTCCTAATCAATTGAGGCACTGCTGCAGTGAAACTCAGCAGCTGTTAAAAACTAAACCTGCTACGAAAAGGGCTCAGGACAAAACTGGAAATGCAAAACAAGGTCTTTGTGGGAAGACAAATTGTTGTGGCTGCCTGAAATTGAATTTGGATTGGTGATCTGTAAGAGGGCCTTTATTTATCAGAAAGTGCTAATTTCTTGACTTCCACAGAAGCATCAGGAAGCAGATKAACTCTCTCAGGATCTCTTCAGCATGCAAAGGGTGAAGCCACTGATTCAAACCCTGCTTCTTAAATAACTTGTGTGTCTTCAGGGTGTGTGTGGCATAACCAGAGTTACACTGAGCTGCCTTTGGAGATGAGGGATTCTATTTTCTCAGTTTTTACAGTATTTTGCCCAGTCTTGTTTTTTGTTTGTTTCTAAAATACACATGCTTCAGTTTCTGGGTAAACTGTGTTTGATAATGAAAGCTCTGCCTCTGCTATCACAGAACAGTTCCTTATCCTTCTCTTTTGCTGTAAACAAGGATAAATGGTTATGCTCCCTCAAAGCTGAAGTCTTGTGTCAGTCACACAATATAAACATGTTCTCTTTTTCTTTTGCATTAGTGTCAGGGAAGAAAATGACAGTACTGCTGATTTCCTTCATCCTCTTACTTGTTTCAAATCTTGGAGTCATGATACAGACCCAGGACTATTTTATCCAGCCCAAATGTGATGTGCAAAATGTAATTATCCTGGACAGGGACTTTTCTCTGTAACCTGCCTGCTCAACACGTCAGCCCTTTGTTCCCTGGCAGTGYTAAAGCTGGTGTCTTATTTCACTTTATTTCTGCTATTGCTCTACATCTTTCACTCCACCTCCAACATTTGTTTCTGCAAYGCATTGCTCAAAAATGTAAAAGGTGTCCAGTTATAAGCAAAGGCACCAGAAACAAATAGCAGTAAATAAACAAATTGTTGTTTGGCATCCTTCTTAAAAGTTGTTATCTCCCTGTCTTGGCTGTTCCTTAAGACAGATGCATAAAACATCTGTACTGGTTATCACTCWCTGCCAGGACCTGCCCCTCCGGCACAGCTGAAGAGCCCATTTCACTGATGGAGGGAGAGTTAGCAGCAGTCATTCTGACRATAAAGCTTTCGTGGCCATCCCTCCTGGTGGAGGGAGGGAGCTGCGAATGTGCTGTGTGCATGTACTAAATAACAACACCCAGGATTTCACAGCCTACGGGCCAGAASACATTTACAAACATTAGTCCCTTTTTAAAGCTAATTATTGCATGGGAATCTAGCTCAATATGCAGTGCCGTTATTGATGTAAAGACTAAAAGTTTAATTGCAGGACAGCTCTGAAAATGGGATTCCYGCTAGGTTCCTCTCCAGGTACATATTTTATTGTTGTGTGCTGGGTATTTGCTGTGCTTACAAAATATGCAGGTATTTATCAAAAAGATCTCATGGTGCTTTGTGCAGCAGGGATTGCAGCCATACAAGCAATGCTTAGCCCAATGAGGAAAATCATTTTCCCCCTGTTTTATGGTCTGTCACTATCACTTTTTCACATTTTTAAAACATGTGACTCTCTTTTGAATCCCCCCAATAAATTTGCAAAATGAGAACTTTAACAATAATTTCTATAAGCTGTGAAACTTGGTGCTGTGTTGGTATATTCAGATATGTGTTTTATGATGGTGATACTTCAATAAATCTACTTAAAAATATGGTTGCTGGTCATGAAATCAAAAGCTGAATATTTTCTTATTCATGGACAGATTTTGTGTGGAGGGGAGGTGCAGAAAGAGTCCTCCAGTGTTTTTTGGAAATACAACTGTTTTCCCACAAATGCACTTATTTGAATTATTTTTTTACAATTTTTGTCAAAATTTTTAACTTTTTTTTTTTTTTAGTCTCATACTGAAGGATGACTTTGTGTTTTAGAAAGCCACAAGAACAATATCTGAAATACAGAAAGAAATACTTTGGTTTTGAATGATGGCCCTAAAAATGCMGTGAAATTTTCTCACAAAAATCTTTGTCATGAACAAATTGCTCACAAGTTTTAGTGATGTGCATTTGAATATCCTAAAATGAATGRGTGCATTATGCATTACTGGACATGTTAAAAGCAGTAAATAAAAGTGTGGTGATTAGAGCAGCTGGGGCTGCCCCTGGATCCCTGGCAGTGCCCCAGGCCGGGTTGGACACTGGGGCTTGGAGCAGCCTGGGACAGTGGGAGGTGTCCCTGCCATGGCTGGGGATGGCACTGGGTGAGATGTGGCCTTTTCAGCCCTGCCTGGGATCCACCTTCTGCTCTGCAGGTGCACTGCACACCACAGTCCACTGCTGGTTTTTGCTCTTTAGGAGAGGAGTTGGTTAAAGCAAATTTCCTTCTTTTGAATTGTTTCCTATGGGATGTGTCTGTGCAAAAACAAAATAAGTGGTAAAACAATAATCAGCACAAATGCACAGCCATGGTGCTGATGGCAGAAGGGTGTGGAAGAAAGGASCACAGCCCCACACTTGCTGTTTGTGGTGGGATTAGCAGATGTTTCTTGAGTGAAATGTGCAAATATTTATGATAGTTCTTAGTTTATAAGATTTATTCTKTAGTCCTGAGGTGTCCCAAGAAAATTCCATCTCTTGGGTAAAACATCTTCAGTGTGCCCACATTGATTTCTAAAGTACTTACTTGATTAGAGCACAAACATTTATAGTAAATGAGTTGTCTGTGAATTCAAGTAGGGGTTTTGTCTTTAAACAGCTTGTGCTTTTAACACATTTCTTCTCAAGCCATAATTATCCAGTAAGTCATTTCATGATTCTTGTTCCCAAGACAAACAGTGCTCTGTAACATTTCATGCTCAAGGAGTCAAGAGCAGGGTGGTGATCAGTGCTGGAGCTCTGCCTGCTGCCACATCCCCAGGAGGGAGCCCTGCTCTGGAGTGATTGATGTGACTGTGATGGGCAGCTGAAGCTCTGGGAGTGCCTTCATCCTCCTGAAGCAAAGCTCAGACTCCAGAGCTGATGCTCTGTGGGCTACTCCTCATTGTGGGTGTTATGGGAAGGGGTCAGAGACTGGGGAAATGATCTGACAAATTTAACTGCAGCCCTTTGTGCCTCTGGGGAAAGGGGACTCCCTTTATATTCAGTATTCCTCATGCAGTGAAACAAGCTAGAAGATTGGAAGTGCCTTCAGAGGAATCCATCCTTATCCTTGTTCCATCCTTATCCCTGTTCCATCCTTATCCCTGTTCCATCCTTATCCTTGTTCTACACTGAGGGAGCCTTTGTGTGGGGAATAAAACCTCCCTGTATTGCAAAACCTGATGCAGTCCCATAAGATGTGGAGAAATCAGGAAATGCTTACCTAAAGAAAGAGGTTTCCCCAGTGTAAACAACATGTAAAAAGTAGCAGACAGTGGTGGTGTTTAAGCAAGCACAGTTTTTACTTTAATAACTTGAATAGTGCACAATCTAAGAGTAGTAAGCCTATTTTCATAAATTACATATAGAATTCTATAGGTGAGTGTGTGTACATGTACATAATACATAAAAAATACAAAATGTGTTGATTGGTCTAACCAGGTTACAGTGATCAGTGTCTTTAGAAGGTGGAGGTTCCATGAAATTCATGTCATTTCTCCTCTAACTGCCTGCAATTTTCATAACTCTTTCTTATCTTACTGTTCATAACAGCTAGAAGTCAGTACCACAGACCTTTGGAGACAGAGCACCAGATGTTTGAAGTGACCTCCCTTCTTGTACCTGCTTCTACATTTATTTATTTTTTATGCAGTGCATGTGCTCAGAATTAAGTTTGTTACAAGATTTTTGCCTAGGCAAATGTCTTCTCTCTAACAAATGAAGGGCAGAAGTGTTTCTTTTTTGGTGTTGCCCACAGATCCATTGCATTTAGTTTAGTTTGGACCCCAAAGCTTCTCTTTGCTGAACGTCACAATATGCAATTGTAGTTTTGATGAGTGGAATCAAATATATTTGGAGTGGAATTAAATACATTATTCATATCTCAATGGAAGTTTTAATGTGAACTATGAAAACTACATGGTCCTTTTGCTTAAGGTAAGTGATAAACATGAACCTGATAGCAGAAAGAAAAAACTGCAGAGGGATTGTGCACTTTCAGATAAAGTAGTTTCTGTGCCAAGGATCCCATTCCCATTCCTTTAATTCAGGAAGAATTTCTCTTCATAACAAGGCAGAAGGGTTACATGCACTTTTCYAAATAAACTCAGTATTGGGATTCATTATTAGTAGGAAGAAGGGAGAACAATATTGTGTGGAATCCCAGAAACAAATTAAAAATTCTCTATTTTATTAGAGATTCCTTGACCTTTTTAGGTTTTTTTTTCTCCTAGGCTAAGCTTTTTTGTGATTGACTCCCTGACTGAGCTCAGGTTTAGTCTGATGCATTTTCATCTTTGTCATTAAGACAAGCACAGGTGATAGCTATGAGACACATGCTASAGCTGATACCCTGAACACCTCTGTCATAATTCACAAAAGTGTTCTGCTTTCTGCCTCAATCTTKTGGAGTTCAGTGTGTCCAAAAAAGAGAATTTATTCCTGGCATGGTAAYTAAAAATGAGTGCTTCTGATCATTAAAAGAGGTTTTCTGTACACTTCTTACAGAGAGCTGAACTTAGATTCATTGGGGGTTTTCTACATGCTGGGTTAGATTTAGAGTCCTGTGATCTCAGTGGAGAAATTCCCATTTTGTTTAGTGGATTTTAGATGTAACCTCTCATAAGAAAGTCTGCTGCAATTTTTTCTTCTCAAAATTATTGTGTGTGAGCCTTTCTCCTTTGGGAAAATGCATGAAGAAATGTCTCTTCCTTTTGTCATATAAGTGTAACACAGACTTWCTTTACCTCTTCATCTGCTTAGCAAATATTTTACCTGGTATTTTTCAGAGTGGAAAAAATTACTTTTTATGGCATTTAATATTGTTCAGCTCAGTTACTCTAGAGCTATGTTGTGGGCTTGTTTAGACTTATCTACAAAATGTCTCTATTTCAATTTCAAGTGATAAAAAATTCTGCTTTCTCTTAGAGCTTGCTGTGTATGTGCACAAATTACAATTCTACTTCCAGTAAATGGAATATAATAGTTATTTAGTTGGTAGGATTAAAGCATAAAGAAATATATATATATATATATATAAAACTGGTATTTAATAATTTTCCACTTTTTTTCCCCTTCATGTTCCCTCTCTGGCTGAGAAGTATCCCAACCCTCACATATTTTCTCATAATTATGCCTGTAGATCAGATGGTTGAGGGACTGTGATGTTGGAGAGGCTTGAGGAATGTGCCCAGTCAATAACAATGGTGCTTGTGCATAAACAGACAATAAAACAGGTGATAAAGCACAATCTGTTTGCTCAGTGTTGTTGATAGCTTGATCAGGATGTGAAGGGAAACATTTCATATTGGTTTAGTTTCCTGTTCAATAGAATTTAGAAGAAATCTATCCTCAAAAAGGAAAGGCTTATCTTTCTCATTCAATCATGTTTGATGTGTGTTCTAAGGCAATTATACAAGGGAGATCCACAAAGCCTGAAAGTACCTAAAGCTGCACATGTTTGTGTTTGAACCACAGAGTGAGTGATGCAGGTTTGATGTTCAGAGCACATGAATGCCAATGTGTGACAAAAAGGTTGTCTTTTCCTTAAAATCCTGCTCAGTTGTTCAGAATCTGGTGGAAACCTGGATTTGGTAATAGAGGAGTTGCAGCTTTTTAAGACACAGAAATKATAAATAGGCTCAGTGCACTTTAAAGGCTTAGATTTTGTTGCAGTTGGTGGCTCCTTGTGTTGGACCCAGTGTAATTCAGTTATCTGTGTAAATGATATATCTGTGTATGCTGTGTACTGGAGACTGCCTTCCCCTGCTGCCACTGAGTGGGAGGCACCAGGGGGGATTTGCTGAATCATAAATCTTTAACAAGCACAAGGGATTTGAGGTGATGCTGGCTCTGGTTGCATCCCACCTGTGTCCAAACAGCCTGGCTGAACTTCATGGCCTGTCCAAGCAGGGAACTTCTTTATCTCAGCTCTGTTTGCCACCGAATCTGAATCCTAAGTCAAGAGCAAATACTAAACTGTCCATCAAGAAGCAGCCTGGAATGTTGTTTGGAATGTACACAAGGTGCTGTGAGTGTAAAAGTTCAGAGATGTGCTGTGGCTGGAGAGGAACAAGTATTCTATTCTTATAAATTATATTTTCTTCCTCAAGAGAGATACAGAGGCCAGCTGAGCAGAGCAGCAGTTCTGTACCATTAATGACAGTTCCATCATGTTTAAAAAAAATTCAAGTGTGAAACTGCTGTTAGACTGATCCCAGATGTGATCAGGAGAACAGTGAGACAGAAGGAGGGAGGACTGATGTTCCCTCTTGGTGTGARTCTCCTTTCCTTTGGCATGGCAAAGGAATCTTCATGGCTTTATGCAGAGAAAAGGAGGAAACAGTTTGGAAAGATCATGAAAATCACATTTCCAAGCTTCCAAAGAAAAAAAAAAAGTCTTGTGTCAATTGAACTGTGTCAATGAAAGCAAATTTGGGGACCTGTAGACATAAGGAAAGAAGGCAGTGGTGCTACCATGGGTCTCCACAGATCCAAGCAGGAGAAGGGTGCTAAACACAGATGTCTCAAGGCTGCTGCTGCTGCAGTTTCCACAGTGGGAAGGCAGAGTCTCTGCTGACCATGTTTGCCAACACAATTTCAGAGTACTTGGCTGGATTTGTTTGGTTTTAGCTGGACTCCAACACTGGTCTGCTTCATCTCTTTAAGAGTCAACCTGCTCTGCTTCAGAATCCTCAAGATGTTCTGGATTTATTTAGGTACGAGGTGACAGTGAAATGCTGGTGCCTGTTCCATTCAGTTAATGAGATGCACTTTTGATCTAGAACCWGTTAAGCCATTGGAGTTAGAATTAYCTTAATTAAAGAAAAAGAATTATCAAACCACTAATGAGAAACATGAKTTTTTATTCTGTTCAAGAACATTGTAACAAAATTGGTGGCATTTGGATGAGCACATTTTATATTTGTATGTTTGATACCAGACCCATTATCASAGTTTTTCTATTCATCTCTAGAATTGTCATTATATTTTTCACTAGTTCCTTCTTATGCCATGGAGCTGCTATCACTCAGTGTTAATGAGAACAAAAAAAAGCAAGAATTCTATTTGAAAGTCCTTATACCCCAAACAAGTGATTGGATATTTAGCTTGAGAGCTGTGTGTGCTCAGCTTATAACTAGGGCATCTTTGTAGATACTTATTATTGTTTTAAGTTTCATGCATCTTTGAAAAGCCCTTGTGACTAAGTGTATCAYTAAAGGAATAAACACAGTCTTCCATTATAGAAAATATTTTCCCCAAGTTTTATATATATATATACACACTCCAGCACTCAACTTCTATCAGATCTTTGTTTCCTCAGAGATGAAGGGCTGAGAAGAGCCCTGTGAATGAAAAGAAACAAGTTTCTCATCCCTGCCCCAAGTGATCCTTCCTGATGTTTCTGCAAATGTGCAAACTGTGGTAGGAGAAAAAGACAATCCTAAGAGAGAAAAGTAAATAACCTTGTCTGAAAGTAAGTTCTCCTCTCCTCTTCCAGMCTGTGGCATCATTATCTGCTATTACTTTGTTCTGTATTCTGTTGTTCTTTTAAGGAAATCCAAAACCAAGCAAATATTTACATACTGTTCTTATTGCTTGGTGACCAGCAACAGCATTGTTTTTACCTTTAATGCTGCAGCTCTGTTAAAATCCAAATTTTGATGGATTACTAATTTTCCATGTCTTGCTTTTGAAAAGCTGTGCATACCCACATATTAATGTACCTTAACTCTGCATTTAGCTTTTGTAGTGGCATGCAGGATACTGAGGATTCTGTAGGGCACTGGTTTGCCATACTGGATATATCTGAAATACCTCTGGAATGTGGGGTTGGATACTGTCACTTCCATTTCAGAGGGAGAGCTGGCAGTTTGTAAGTGGCAGCAGTGGATTTCTGGATGGTTCCTCCTTAATACTTAAACTTGAATACAATATAGATTTGTAAATCAGAGTGAATTATTTGAATTTCAGTAATCTGAGGTAAAAGGGGAAAACCTGTTTTCAAAATATAAATTATCTAACCTGTCTTTATCATCTTTAGAAAAGAGCTGTCAGTGAGAACATTATTGCCTAAAAATGAGACCCTAATTTTCCTTTCTCTCCCCAGCCTGCTCTCCTTTCAGCTTTCYTGCCTTTCTAGCAATTGATTTTTCTTGAGGAACAAACTCCATGCTATTCAGCTTGCCAACTTTAAGGTTTTTTTTCTTCCATTACTGTTTTCAGCTGGTATCCTCCACAGTGGTTTCTTAGGAGAAAARGTTAGCTGGCCTTTAGTTATTAAGGAAAACAGCCTGAAAGTGAATGGCTTTTAGTAATTTATTTTTCTGCAGTATTTAAGAGCATATTGCATTTTCTCAGCAAAGATATTGGAAAAGGAAGTTGTCACATATGATCTCACACCATGTGTGTTAGTATACCTTGACTGAAGCTAAAGTAGTGAGATATAGCACTCAAAGATGTTAAAGGAAGGAAAACAGAATTTCTTACTATTCCCTCAGYACAGGACCATTCCTTGAGACTCAAGTGCATCAGCTTCTTCTCTGAACTAGAAAAACAAAAATATGGGGATGTTGTCCATGCAAGAGATTAAAGGGAGGGCTGGGAAGAGAAAGCAAGTGCTCAAGTCATTGGAGAAAAGTGTGGTTTCAGAATCAGGCACAAAACAGCCATTGCTAACAAGTTAAATATATATATATATACATATATATATATATATATATATATATATATATATCTTATGACTGCACTGTGCAATGATTAAGAATCTATGGCAGGCAATGCTTGAATTAAACATATCAACTAATTCAATATGAAACTTAAAATCAAGTTCTGATTGGAGCTGCAGCAGAAGAAACCTTTATTTCATGAGAAAGGGAAGGAGGGTCGTTCCTGCCTAGGATAGTAAATACACCTGCTACCCATTGCAGCTGATGTCTATTGATTAGGTAGCAATAATAATTTATTAAACTGCATAGTGTATGCTTTACAGAGAAAAGATAGTTAAACTGGTGGAAGGGCACACAAGGATTTAATTGCAATTTTCTTGTGCTTTTACAAGCCACTGGCCAAATTTTCAAATGCYAGTGGACATCAGACACTGAAATCCAGGCATATATTTTAGGAATAAATCACTGCCTAACCTGTTGCAACCATCTTCAGCATTTATAATGTATGTTTGACTTGAAATCTTTGTTATTGGGTAACTCCCAAATTAATTCTTGCTCTTAATGAAATCTAGAAGAATGTCAGATTATATGATAAATTAATATTAGTATTATTTTAATATTTGGGCATGTTTTAGTTTGGTTTTGCTTCCTGGTTTTGTTTTTTTGGCTTGAGGTGTGAAATTCTTAATATTTTTAAAGTCTGAATCAGATTTCATCACTCTTAAATAAAACAACAACAAATTATCAAGAAAAAAAATCCAGAACCAAGCACCTGTTTACCTGATTTTGGTATTTTGAAAGAGAAGGGAAAGAAAAGGGGATTTTTATATACCAGAGTGGGTGGGAGGAACAGATCTCTAAAGAACATCACAGCAATAAGAGACCTCTCCTTTTTCTACTTTGAGTGGGATTACAGGTTCACAGAGTTTATGGTTTGTAGGCACAGAATAATGGATAMGTTTTTGCTTTATTTCAGAATTGGAATATCATGAGAAATTTTCTCCTTTGATTATAACCTGCTTTATTCTGTGACTTGGCATCCAATTATTATCTCCAAACCACTTTTGGCCCAGCTGAAAACTGTACTACCACTCAGTCCATTCTATTCCTGTCAATATCCACAGGTYTGAGACAAAAAGCACCAGATCAATGCTTGTAGGCAGCTTTTCTTGGCCAGCTTGGCTTTACTGCACATTATGAATTTTGGGACACAAGATGTTCAGTCTGTGGCATCCCGTTCTAGGAAATTCTGGATCTTCTTCCTTTACTGCTTCATTCTTCTTCAGAACAGAATTTCATGTCAGCCCCCAGTAAAGTGATGGGAACTGCTCCTCAGTGTTCTCAGGAGCCAGAGCATCTGAACTAAGATTTACACAGAAGCAGCAGTTCATTGATGGGCAGTTTAAAAAGCTTCCCAGTATTCCTTAGAAAAGTTCCCTCAACACTTGAGACTTGTCAGCTCCAGAAGAACATGGACATGGCAAAGCATCCCTTTATTGATTCCAGAGTCTTTCCAGGTATTACACAGAAGGCATTTGGGTGTTTTTTAAAGTTTCCACATTTCCTTTTCCTTGATGGTCTGCTGTCCCATCAATGCAGGTGTCTTAGGTTGCAATGCAGGRTGTAACCAGCAGTATTCATTCTCTTTCCAGCTGTTAAACCATGTGGGGCAGTGTTCTTTATCTCTTCCAGACCCATCCTCCCTCCAGGGGTTTATCTGCTGTTAATGGGCCATTGAGGCTCACTGCAGGGCTGATAAAATTCCATCATCCCATTGGGAGATGCTGCACCCAGGGGGAGGAGCCAAGCATTCCCACCTGGATAAAACCTGAGAGTCAGAACAGCAGCACAGCTCCTGTTTGCAGTGGATTCCCAGAAGGAGACTGGACACATCACCACTGGACCTTCAGAGGAAATCTACACCCTTCTACAGGATCATCTCTGCTTCAGCAGAACCACATCTGTCACTGCAGGAGGACTTAATTGGGCTGCTACCAACACCCTGACCAACAGGGTGTCAGGTTGTGTTCTGACTCTGACAGTGTTTTCTTTTTTTGTTTGTTGTAGTTTTTTTTTTTCCTACTACATTTTTATTTTAATTTCCATGGTAAAGAACTGTTATTCCTCTTCCCACATCTTTGTCTGAAAGCCCCTTAATTTCAAAATGATAATAATTGGGAGGAAGGGGGTTTGCATTTTTAGGGCAAGGCTCCTGCCTCCCTTAGTAGACACCTGTCTTTCCAAACCAAGATAGCAGAGCAAACTGAACCTTAGAATATTTACAGCTTTTCTCTTTCAAATGSAGCACTGTTGCTGTTCAACCTTCTCCAGAAGAGCAGCTACCATGTGGCCTTAGGTTGTGAGTTGAGTTGGATCTGCTCCAATAAAGCTTATTCAAAACTCTTCCAGAATAATTTGGCTTTTATGAGCCCTAAGCAACAAAAAGGAAAAGCAGTGCTTAACTAGATATTCTCTCTCTGTGGAGGAATATGCTGTTATTGGACATCTCARTGAGCCTTGAGCAGCTTCTTCATTTTTCGTGTCCCTTTGTCTGCCTGTGCAGAGCCTCAGACCCCTCGTGCAGTGCTTTGGTTTTCTGGGAGCTTCTTTGCAGAGCCAGTGGTGCTGTCTTGACTTTGGAKCTCAGATCCCACTAATGTCAATKMTTATTCTTCCATTTTGCAAATARGCYATGCAGRTATGATTTAATGCTTGCATTTCTCTCAGGGTGCACATTCAAACTTAGGAGAATGAGCAAGACAGGAAATAACTTGGGGTTTTAATTCTTAATTAAGAAAAAACAGTTTGGTTTAAGACAAGCTACCATGATCCCCTGAGGGAAGTCCACAGAAGAAGGTAAGAGGTCATTGTGCACTRATGAAATTAGGTCAAAACACACCCACATTTTTTCTAATTTCCATCCAGATTTGACTGACATCAAATGATAATGGACAGGTGGAAGAATCCCATGCAAGAGGTCACCTAGTAATTTATTAATTTTTTTTGGCCAGGTTGACTGCAAATCCATCAAAATCTCTTGTTGTTAGAACTGTTAATTGGCTCCTAATTAGAAATTAGCCAGCCATATTAATAATAGATAATGTTTCTTAAGTCTGTCAACCAAGAGGATTAAACTGTTAACAGCCTAACTGCCAGGCTGATTTGTGCTGATTTCAGAATATGGTTTTAAATACAATTTAGCCTTTTACTCATCATGACCAAATAGTTTTGAGGCGAATTGTAGCAACTTTTGTCAATTAATTCTACACCAACCTGTTTAATGACCTAATCTGAATATTTAAGAACTTCACAGTATTGGTGGTGGTACTGTTTGTTGAATAGCTATGGATCTAGTTATTTCAGTAAGAAAAAAAGGTTGCTTATTTGGCATTTCTGAAGTAGAGAAATAAGTTGCCTTCTTCAGGAGATATAAACTTAGTAAACCTASTGATTTACGTAGGTTGATTTTGTTTGATCAATAGAAAATAATGTTTTGCTGGGAAAAGTCTAAATTAATTCAAGGTGATTACAATTAATAAAGCATTACTGGGATCAAAATATAAAGATATTTCTTGCTTTAATTTGCTTCTTGAAGTCTCTGTAGATTAATTTCATTCTCTACTCCATTTGAGACAGCAGAAATGGGCATGGACAGAATTAAGAGATTGGTTGGAAAGTTATTTGCTTAAGTCTACTTCACTGGAGCAGTGTATTTTTATATAAGTGAAATTACAGTTATTGTTACTGTTGGGTTGTTAAAATAAATCAAACAAAGTGAGGTGTTAGCAGTAGACTGGAGTCAGGTTTGGAGGTAGGAGGGCAGGGAAAATTCAGTGCCTTATCTGGTTCTGCAGGGGTTAAACAGCAAACATCAAAACTTGTGATACGATTTTGGACTCATCATTTATGTCCCAGGTGATCCTGGGACCTGTCTGTGCCCTGAGAAGCAGGGATTTGGAAAGGCCCATGGCACACACAAACCCAAAGCCCTGCTGTGAAATACTCAGGGGTCCCAGGCAGCTCCAGCAGAGTCCCTTGGCTCACTCCAGGCTGAGGATCAGGGATGGCCACTTGGCAAAAGCTACTGGAAATATTTCAAGACCTTTTAGTCAGGTCCTAATTTTTTGGTCCTAATGTTTATTTTCAGAATAAACAYTAGGACCAAATGATGTGTTTGCTAATGAACAGCATGCACAAAGTTKTTGAAGTTGGACATAATGCAGAATACTTCTGCAAATAATTGAGAAATGAAACAATTTCACAGAATTAACCTTGATGGTTTTTTAAAAAGCTCTTTTTCAAAGCAGTGAGGTGTTAAAATTATGTGTGCTACATAGAACCTCACATGATGAGGATACTTTGGTATGTTTTTCTGTGTTTTTGCCTCTTTAAAAAAGTGTTATGAATCAAGATAATGGTGGGACTTGGTGATCTGAAAGATTCCTTCCAACCCAAATGATTCTTGTGTTTCCAAGAAAGGGCAAAAGAGGGAAATACTTTTATTCAAAGGATTGATGCTCATCACTTCTTTTACCCTGATATTTGCAAAAAGCCACTTGCTTCAAAGTATCTGACAGCTGAGAATTGATTTAGACTTGCAGGTGTGTTCAGAAAAAAAATGTGTGCACTGTGGTCAATATTTTAGCCTTAATGGGAATTTGAGTATTCCAAAGCTCACTCAGACATTTAATGGGCATTTTAGACTTCACTGAGGCCCAAAGTAATGTTATCTAATTCTTGCAAATAAATATTTTAAGGCTTCTCTTTTTTAATGTGAGTGCTCAGATAATTGAGGGAAAGTGTTGGTGTTTAATAATTGCAATTAATTTTAATTGTAAATGTACATTTCCAGAGGAAAAATTACCTAGAGCACCTTTGCATTTTTTCAGACGTGAACAGTAAATCCTGAAAGTGCCTAAAGCATTAAAAGCAAACAACAACAAAGGTCCCATAATTGTTGATTTAGGCTACATTAAAATTGAATAAACTCCTAATAAGTAAAAAATAAGCTAAAGTGAGTACTCATTAATCTCATTTTAAGTAACTAGAAGCAAAGTAACTGTGTGTTGAGTTTTGGCAGAGGTGCTGGTGAGTTTTTATTGGCAGAGGAATGCACAGGCTGTGGTGGAATATTGCCTGAAAGCTGCAGGAGCTCCTCATACAGTGCTGCTGATTCATGCAGTACAGCAGACTGCTTATTAAGACTTATTAGAAGTGGTTGGAGTGTCCTAATTAGTGTTCTGTGTTCTGTGCTTGTTCCTGTGATGGCACTTGGAGGTCAGAAAAAAATAAAAAGGAAAACAAATTAACTGAAAAATGCAGGGACATTTCTGCATATTCCTTTTCAGCCAGTAGATCCTTTTAAAGCAGTAATTTGTATGACTCAGGATGGGGACACAGTGGTTTTGCTCTTTAAATATGGGTTTATGCAGCTTTGCCATTTGGGAGTTGACGAGATGCTGATAATTTCAGCTTTTTTTCTGTARTATTCACTGAAAAAAAACCTGCTGCTTTTTGGGTTGTGGGGCTATGAACCAAAGATCTGCAGCCCTGCTGTATAACAGGACTTGGTGAGAAGAGACCAAGTTGCTGTGGCTTAGAGGTAACCTCAAATTATATTAGGAGATTGTGTTGGTGTAATAGGGAATGATAATTTTATTTGAAACAACAGATCTCTGTCTGGGAGTGGTTGTGCTAAAGTGTTTCTTAGCAAATTTGAAAAAAAACCCTCATAATTTTGCTTTTGAAGATGCTAATCTTCAAAACTTTATGGTTTTGAAACTTTATGGTTAATGAAAACACAGTATATAATAACTACTCTCTTCCCTTTTCTCTAGTACAGATGCATTTATGATTAGAGTGGTCATTCTTAAAAGTTYTAAGCATGGCTTCTGTTGGGTAATGCTCCAATGTCTAACAGAAAATATCCCCTGGATGTGAACTGGCTTAGACTAAAATTCAGGGTGTTGCAGAACAAGCCTTATCCTGTTTGCTGAGGAAACCAGCAGAATTTGTGTCACATTTTTCCCTGCCTGCCTGCAGGCAGAGCTTTGGTCAGACCACTTCTGCTTGGTTTATGCCACTGTTAATTGAGTGGGATCCCCAGAAACTCTTCCCCTATGGCCATTGCTTTGGTATCAGAAAAAACAGACACAGAAACCCCCAGCGAAACAARCAAGCAAAAAACCCCAACCAACCAGACACCCCCTAGAGGAAAAAAATGTGAAAAAGAAGCTGGAATAGAGAAGGTGCCTTTATATTCTGGARCTACTGAAGAAACTGTGTTCTGTTTCCAGGATACAGCTCTCAGCATGTAAACATCGACTCTGCTGCATTGTTAGCCCAACCTTGCAGAAGCTGTCTGCAGCCAAAGATGCTATCAGCAAAGGTGTGAATGTGTCACTTCAAATGAGAGGAGCTGGTACTTCTCATGATCTGTTTGTTTTCAAGATTCTGCAGTGTTAAAGCAAACTGTGCTAATTTATAGTTTACAAATTGAGGAGGCCTTCATCTGGTACTGAATCCTCGGTGAAATTCGCATTTTATCTCCTTAGTGGAGCCAAATCAGACAAGCACAGCTCAGTTAAATATGAATGCAACTAAAAGCAGGAACTACTGTGAGACACTTCTTATTTAATGATTTATCCCTTTAAAATCTCTGTGTAATCTGAGAGAATTCTGAGAACTGCTAAAGGAGCTGGGAGAAATAGATGAGCACGTTTATGGATGGCACTTTCAGCTGGAATTACTGAGAATGAATTAATTCTAGCAAATGAATTTTAATTTAAAAAAATTCCAGAGACAAGCTGGATTGCTACCGTTGACTTTGGAGAACTCTGACTGGGAAGCTTTGCTGAAGTTCTTTGTTGGYCTGACAATTAAAACAATTCACTGGCAGAAGGCAGAGCCTTGCTGCAGCAGAAAATAGCAACTGCAGGAGGAGTGTGATGCAAATTAAAGGGATGATCTACTGTGACTTTGTTCTTACAACACCTGAGGGTTTTTTTTTTCCTGAGAGCCAACAATATTTCTGTCCCCTCATASACCTGAGCCAACCAACTCTTCAGACTGCACAAAGTCATTTTAAGTGGTCTGTGCTCCCTCTAGTCTTAGAATGTTCTGCTAAAAAAACAGCTGGTCATGGAACAGTGGTCAAGAAGTTGGTCTGGAGGAAATAATGCCATTTCCTTTAGGCAATTATAGCTYTTCAGAAGCTTTGAAGGTTTGAGCCCAAGCTTTGAATTGCAGTTGCAGTAGCAGCTCCTGCTGATCCTGTGCCTAACCACACTGTTCAGAGAGATATGTGCTCTTCTTAGGTGGCAGAGCACCATAATACCAAAAAAAAGTGGCCACAGTCTCTGTCCACACTTCTGTGGTTGTCAACTTTTCCAGGAAAGGGCAGCAGCCAAGATGAAAGGATGTGAACGATCAGTTCTAGCTCCTGGACCATAACATTTCAGATTGAGAATCACCCAGTCCGTAGATTTCAGTTTGGAGAACACTAAGAAGGTAAATTTTAGTTTGATTTCTGTAATTTTCTTAATTAGCAGAATTCTGTATGTCCTGATCCAYTCTTCAACTTCTCCAGTGTTCCCAAAAACGTCTTCTCAATCTTCTGGTTTGTTCTTGCCCAGCAGCACAGTGGGTTTCTGAGATGCCCTTCCAGGACTGGATTTCTGTTTTTCTTTTTCCTGTAACAGAAATCCCCCCATCCCCATCTTCCCCTTTACATCCCCTTGCAGTGGCATTTATTGCTCCCTGGTGTACTGGAAGAAATGCCTTAGGAGCTTGCAAAGTATTTTTATATTTTTTTGTGAGTCTCTCAGGTCTTTCACCTTTCTCTTGACCTAGTAGCTCGTCAGATTCCCCTCACCTTCTTTCTCTTTTATAGAATCTTTACCACCATTCATTTGGAAAGAATAATTAAGTTCCTGGAGTTACAAACCTGAAGTCTGCCTGCACGTACATAGACCCATGTTATCATGTCAGCACAAGCACAGGCAGCTTGGCCACTGGCTGAATGCCTTCAGAGGGAGGTGAAATGAGAGGCAATAAAGGGAAAAACCCCAAATTTTTTTGCACAGAGTTAATATTACGATWGAAGGGAGMATTCTGTGTGGTTGTTTGTCTATTATTYTATGAGAAATGGACTCCAGGAAATGGATCTCCTGCAGTCAGGCTTAATATAAATAGACCCAAAAATGTGAGGGAATGCTCCACAAAGTGTTTTTGAAACAGAGAGAGAGAGAGAGAGAGACAGGAGTTGAAGACCTTCAGGAGTACATTAGTTATCTTTTGCAGAACTCCTGAGATGTAAGTCATCCCCAGGAAAGGTCCTGTCCCATTCAAAGCTCAGTGTGCCAGCCCAGGCTGAGCTGCTGTGGCACAGGCTCAGGGCTGGCTGCAGCCACTGCTGTGCCCTGCCCAGCTCAGCTCTGCCCCTGGGTGTGGGCAGGCTGAGGGCACCCTGTGAAACCCCCAGAGCTGTGTGGGTGGGAAGGCTCAAAGAGCTGAAAACAGCGGTGGAGGAAGGAATGTTTGTAACGTGTGACCACGAGCAGGAGGGCTCCAAAAATCATGTGCCAACTGCAGACCAAATGGGATTTCAGTGATGTAGGGRTATGTTCTGAAACATATCCCTAACCCTAAACTAGGTAAGAGGGACATGAATCTGAGCTGCAGTAAAGGCCTAATGTCACAAGGTTTAGGTTGGAGATCAGGGGAAGGTTCTGCTTCCCCCAGAGGGTGCTGGGCACTGCCCAGGCTCCCCAGGGAATGGGCACAGCCCCGAGGCTGCCAGAGCTCCAGGAGCTGCCAGGGATGCACAGGGGGGATTGTTGGGGGTCTGGGCAGGGACAGGAGCTGCACTTGGATGCTCCTTGTGGCTCCCTTCCAGCACAAGTTATTCTGTGATTCTAAATATTGTAAATAAATATTTAATTTGCAGATTTTGAAAGCTTGTATCCTGTATTGTTCTTTTTTTACTCACTGGTCAGTATTTGTGTGGTGCAAGCTGCTGCTCAGACACAGAACAACCTGAAATGCACCCAAATGAAATGACCTTTCTTCTGAGTTAGCTTGTTTGAAGAAGGAGTCACAGGAAGGAACACTACTTTTTTCAGACTTTTATTTGAAAAGTTACAGATGTGGAATAGTGGCTGTAGAAAGTTATCTGAAAGAAACATGTTGAATTTAGAGTTGGACTTTTTACTATCATGGCTGTTTTTAACAATAACAATAATAATAGAATTRTTTTAGTGAGAGTAATTCTTGATCTTATGGTGAAGATGTTGGACCAGAATAGATGTAACTGGAAGGAAGTTAAATCCAAAAGGTGTCACCTGAAGTACTGATGTGTGGAATCCTGACATTGCTTGTGACAATGTGTGTTTGTGTGTTTAATCAATAYCAGGAGGGTTGCACTGTGCCAGTGGGGTTTGTGTGATTAATGCACACAAATCAGGCCATGCAGGAGCTGTGAGGCACATTCTGTTGTCTGTCACACCACAGACACATCATAAGAACACGCACAAGAGTTTCAGCCAAATGAGAATCAGGGTATTTGCCTATACTCTCCACTGCTGCATGTTCAGTGACAGAGCTCTGTTTTGTTCTCCTGTGAGCTCCCAGCAGCTCTGACAGCCTCTTCCTTTTGAGTCTGTGGGCAAAATGAAATCCTGTGTGTGGAGCTGTTGTGAGCTGTCCATCAGCATCCACTGCCTGGGTTGTAATAATGCGTCCACACCCACCAAGGGAAGCAGCACGTGCTGCCCCCTCACCTTTAGCCAAAGCCACGTTCCACATGAAAGCATCCTAAGTGGGGACKTTATGTTTTGGAAAGCCAGGATGTTGATGTATCCCACGTTCAGCATTATGACTTAATTGCAGAGTCAGGAAGGAAGAAAAAGGAGGTGGAGAAGGCTGTGATGGGAAAAGGATTGATTTAAAAGGCCTCCTGCATAAATTATTGGAAATGGATGTGAGCTCTCATTAGGATGCACTGTGAATCAGGAGTTTGCCTTATCTTTACTGGGACTCAAATCTCTTGGCTATTCAAGTATGAGGCWCATGACTAAAGTAGAAAATATTCTCTTTCTCCTGTCTGTMCTSCMMCWG
>CADDXX010000799.1:54537-77849 GCA_902810485.1 Alauda arvensis
CWGSKGSAGKAGCCTTTCAYTGGTTTCTGTTKGTGAGCAGCCTCTCTGATCTTCCATCACCCATTTCCTGGTCAGGACAGCTGGGTYACCTGTCCTCCTGCCTCTGATTGGGCCACTCAGGTGACCACTGAAGGCTCAGAGAGGGTTCCCTGTCCTGTTCTAATAATCCCTGGGCTGGTGGAAGAGAATGCAGCAGAATTTTGACTGCAGCAAACTGCCCTAGAACAATGCGTCCCCAAAAGTCTCTGGGAATCCCTACAGTAAGATGTGAACAAATTTTCATCCTCTTCACAGAAGCCCAGCTGCATCCAGGTCAGTATGAAAACTCCTWTTGCCTTCTTGGTCCATGGAGCATCTTGGGATGCTCCAAGCATGGTCTCAGTTCTTGGAGTTCTCTTCATCATTCTCYCATCATTATATGCCTTGTTAGGTTGGTAACAGTCAATTAGGAATGACTAACAGCATAAATGCTGCCTCTTTCTGGCTTTACAAACTCTATATTTGAACACTGCCCTGTATTTTGATTTTTAATAGCTTTAAATAGAGGAGCCTAGGAGGAGCTGGAAATATTTTTTTTTTTGTTAGAATTCACATACTTTGCTTAAGAAAAGCATCTGAATGTTGGCTGTCTGGTTAAGGTAAAATTTCTTCCTTAAAAAAGTGGCAGGAGTGCAACCTGATGTTTATTCAGCTTATTTCAAGAAAATGGGATGGGAAAAGTAAATGTAAGAGGTAGAGAAGTGTTTATTGCTAACAGTGGATTGATTTTTGTACATAGCATTATCTATAGTCTCCTGTACTATGAGGAAAGAAAAAAAAACCCTTAAATTCTGGTCTTAGCTCTTGCTACTTCCTTTTGTAGAAGTTAAAACTTAATTTCCCTGTGGTGTTTCCTCTCTATGAGAAGCTCCTGTCTCATATTTTCAGTGCTCCAGTTCCACTTTCGTACAGTCTGGGAATGGGCAAYCCCCTCCACCTGCAGTTAATGAAACAGTGCTTCCTTTTTTGAGTGGAATATGCATCAGGAACTTTGTGTCTTCTGCATTTCAATTCCTCATTTTTACATTGTTTGTGCCAAAAAAAATCATTTGCGAAAAATTCCCTACTGCATTAAAAAAACCCCAAACAACCATGAAGTTTATTTTGCAGAACCAAACTATAATTTAAGATTTAGAAAACCTTAAATTCCACTGAACCTTCTGTTGAAATGCTGTGAAATCAGTCATTGCAACTATTTGCAGCATTTGAGATAACAGAGTAGGCTGAAGTGATTAATTTGGGGGTTAATCTGTGTTAAATATGCTGTGGGATAAAGACAAATGTCAACACAAATTTCCAGAGCTCGTGGTGTCCCCCAGCAGTTATTCCTGCTCCCTGGTGCTGTTTAAGGCAGCGTCCAGGTTTTAATGTGACTTAGAGGTGCCATGGGGAGATGACTTGGATAGCACAACCAGCCTTTCTGAAGCCAAATAGATCTTATTTTAACAGCTTCAGATGCAAAACACAAAATGCATTGCTGTGGCTGCAGTTAGAAAAACCAAAATCCAGTACCCACAGTCTCATTGTATGCGAAACACCTGTGGTATCTCTCATATCTGAGGCTGCAGACTTGCCCTAAGCAGCTGAAATCCTAAGGGAATGCTCCAAGGCAAAACTTTGCACAMAACCCCTTAATTGTGATCCCATCATTTATGGTAATTTTTCTGTMCTGGTGAGTGTCTGTTCCCAGTAGGTGTCCTGGGTTTGTGCCAGCCTCTGGATGCAGACACTGGGCACAAGAAGCTGTGCAGAGCATGGGGGTTTTCCTTGGATTCCCTCTCTTTGTCCAGGCTGGGCTCTTGGGACAGCTCTGCCTTTGCTGGGCTGCAGTTCCTGTGCTTGGCTCTGRTAACAACCTGTGTGTTATTGCAGGGTTATCCCAGTGTTAGCTGCACATCTGTCAATAAAAACTGCTTTCACTGCAATCTCCTGGGCATCCAAGCAGGGCTCTGCCTGGAACATGCCTGAATTTCTCCCCCATCTGAATCCCTGATTTTCTTCCTTGGAGTTGRAGAGAAAGAGCCTCTGGTGCTGACAAGAAATGCCATCTTTTTCCTACAGCCTACAAATGAGCCCCAAACCTGCCACCCTGAATTTCTAAGCCTTCTGGTGTTTTCATTTTTGTAGCGGAGTTTTCTCACAGTTTCATGTAGGTAGTGGAAATGTTACTGTAACTGTCTACATGCTTACATTCTTTCTTCTGAGAGGAGAAAAGGATGACACTCTTGGACTGACCWGTGTGATTGGAGAGGTGGAGACTTCATTCTCCAATCTCTGGCCATATAGAGGTCGAAAAAATAAATCTTTCTTCTTGCATTTGGAAAACTCAAGAGTTTTGTGTCATCTTTTCATGTACTAGTGTGGCACAAACCTGCTCTTGCCAGGCTTCCCGGAGAGAGAGATGAGTTGCTCCAGGAAGAAATTGAGACCCTACTTATCTTCTGGTCTTGCTGCCCTCCTCTGGTTTGGTTGCAGATGGAACAGTGCCATGAATACATGCAGTGCTGGATGGGGATGTCACTGAGAATACAGCAGGGTGGGTTACCAGCTCTTAAACTTCTTGGTCTGATGTTTTCAAATGTTTTACAGCATTTCTGTAAAAAGCTACATCTTATATTTCAGTAGGCAGCATTTGGCATTTCAGCAGGATAAACTCAATTTCTACAAGAAAAATCCTATCCCTGATCTTGCTTTGAAGTGCTAATAAAAACACCTGTTTTATTGTACACATGGTGAGTAGTCAGAAAAGTAAATATTTCTTTAAGTGACCTAGTAATTATCTACAAAACATCTGCTAAATTTCATGTGSTTTGAAACATTTCATGAAACTTCATGACCTACTAATTAACTACAAACATCTGCTAAATTTAATCTCATTTCAAGTCTCTCCTGAAACAATGTTTTAATAAAAACTTTGTCTTATGCTGTTTTTATCATATTCCTATATGTTGTCTTGAAATTCAGTCCACAGGAAAAGTGTTTGGAAGGAAGAAGGTTATAAAACTGTTTTTAAATTATTTCCTTTGCAATTGTTACAAAGACTTATCCAAAATGTTTCATGCTGTGATAGATCCTTTAAATATTGTGATATCAGAGACAGCTGAGTGATGTACTGAGAGCACAAATTTATTAGCTCTTGCCTGTTATTATGTTATAATCTTGTCTGAGTGAGGGTGAACCTGAATGCTGAATGAAAGCAAAGGGAACACTAAACAAAGACTGAAGTCTCAGTCYTTTGCTGGGCTGTCCTCTAAAAGCACATCCATCCTGCCAGACAGTTCCTTAAGCKTCTATTATTTTTAAAAAATGTAACTTCACTGAAACAAAATCAGTGTTTAAGACTATACTTCACTTACATTTTACAGGGGGCATGACCTTCAGAAACAATGAATTTTATTCTTGGACCWGGTGACTACTAAAGGTCAGAAATCTTTCCTTCTGATGTGTTTTTTGGAATGTTTGGACTGTTCCTAATAAGCTTCAGTACAAGCACTGAAGGAAGTGARGTGTACATTCAGATCACTTTAGATCAACCATTTTTATGACAAGGGAGGAATTGAGGATTTAGGTTTATTTTTTTTCCTTGGGTTTTTTGTTTTGGTTTTGTTTTTGTGGTTTTTCTTTTTCTGGTGGGTTTTTTGTTGTGGATTTTTTTTTTTGTTTGTTTGTTTCTGGGGATTTTTGGTGGGTTTTTTGTTGCTTTGTTTTTGTTTTTTTTTGTTTGTTTGTTTTGGTTTTTTGTGGGTTTTTTTTGTTGTTGTTTGTTTTTTTTGTTGTTTTTTTTTGTTTTGTTGTTTTTTAAAGGATTTGTATCTGAAGTTAGATGAATTATTTTTAGCACAAAGATGTGTAATCAGCATCTCCCAGTTAATTGTAGGTGCTGTTTCCTTTCTGGCTGATCCCGTTGTGCTGAGTGCTTGTGAGTTCAGGGGCTCCTTCCCCACCCCACCAGTAATAACCTCATGACTTCAGTGATGCAGAACCCAAATCACCTTTGTAAATATCAGCACAAAAAAATCACTCAGACACCTCAATGCAGTGTTAGGGCTGTCTTATTGAAGTATCTTCCACTTGTTTGGTCTGTGGTTGGTTGGTTGGGTTTTTTGCTTGGTTTTAATTTAATTCTCATTTTTTCATATCTTGGTTCAGCAAATTAATAAAAATGCAGCCCATAAAACAAATAAAATAAATGTGGCCATTCCAACCCCTTAGCTGACATTACTCTTCAGTGTTGGTGGTGACTCCTGACTCAAATGAGCTTTGGACTCRTGGTCCACAGGAGTTTTCTGTGTCCTGAGCGATCCTGCCATGGTTTTCTGGTGGTTCTGCCAGGCTGTGCCATCAGTGCCCTCACTGGTGTTCAGTCCCAGAGATTCTTATAAAGCCAGCCWTTATTTGCTTTCTCCCCATTCAGCCATATCCACAGGGAATGGGAGGGATGGAGTCACAAGGATGCAGTGTTGGAGTCTGATTAGCAGGTTCTAAAGATGTCCAGGAATAAAGTGGGAAGTCTCAKGGGCTGTTCCTGTGCTGCCTTCCCRTGCACAAATCATACACCAYGCACAGGCTGTGGATTCACTGAGCACTGGGGCTGAAAAACACATCCAGAAGCAGCAAAGGAAGCACATTGGAAAAGTTTGGATTTTGAAAAGAAAGCAATTAAGAACAGCAATTACCATTAATAATTAAGGGGGAAAGGTATTTGACAAGATTGCCTTTTGTTTAAAGGGTCTRTTTTGAAAACATTAAAATACTGATGCAAATTGAGTTTTCTTAACACTTTAATCATCTTGTTAATTCCCTTTCATTAGGAAGTCTATAGCCAGAAGTTTCTCTCAGAGCCCAGCTAGAGTGATCTTTAAAATTTGCTTTTATTGCATGTTTATTTGTCKCCTGTGTGGATTTTCCAGTGGCCAGACACAGAGAATGGCCAAATGCAGGGAAAGGATTGGAAGGATTCCCATTAGCATGGTGTGGTTTTAGATCAGGGTCAAAATTCCCAGATTACTGATGTCAGGATCCCACCAGACTCTGAATGAAGTGGAACATCTGCTTGGGAGAGAAAGTGGGAGCAGGAAGGGAAAGCAYTGCTGTGTTAAAATAGAGCTTGGCATTTTCATTTTGCTTTTTTTCCTGGAAAAAAAAATAAACTCAGAAAGGCCTGAACCCTTTTCCTTTTTTGAGGGAATAGTTTTATTGACCYACAGGTTGTAATTGTTATTCAGATGAACAGCAAAGGCTGAAGGAAAATKTTATAGTGCAATTTGTAGGGAACCTCCTGTGTACATTGAAATAGCATAAAGAAAAGCAATTTAATAYCTTTCACGCTGAATTAGTAATGTAGAAAAAATTATAAATTGGGATAGAATGTTACAAGAGTTATAATGGATGAGGATGTGCCAGAGGAAAAAATTATTTCTTTCCAAAAACTGAAACAGAATTTGAATTTCTTGAATTGTACGTAAAGTGGCAATTATAATATTTGCAATAAAAAAMCCCCAACCCTATAAGCAGTAAGTTGGTAATTTGCACTTGCTGAAAACATGCACTCTGCATTTTTTATATTCCCTAATTAAATCCTAATTAGCATGTGCACTAGAGTGTTAATTCTTGATGTTATTCCTCCAGGGTATCCCTACACCTTCAGGAACATAAGCTTACTCAGATATGTGAAAGATAATTATCAATAAGCAGGACTACGACGTCSTATGTTCATTATGTTACTTATTTGTTACGTGCCTGCTGCTCCTTGAGCCAGAAAAGAAAGAGAATTTGTTTTGTTCCTGGTTTTGCATGARAGCATTCAGCTTTGTCAGTGGGATTCCACAGCAGCCCAAAAATTGGTCAGCATTTCATCAGGTAATAACAACACTGGCACAATTTCTGCCTGAAAAAATCCAAGTTTCATTTCTTGTGTGTTCCTAAAACCCAGAAATTCCTGTTGATAGGCTGCAAAATAGAGAGGGAGAAAAAGCCAGTTTGAACTAAGCAGCCAATTCTCTGTTACACAGARCTTGAGGTTATTTCTATCCTTATGCTAATATTTCACCTTTCATAATACTTGAAGTTCATCTCTACTACTTGGTGGCTTATTCATACTTCCAAGAAGCACTAATTATGTTAATGAACAGAAGGTATTAATTAAACACCTGTATTGAAGCCCAACAGATAAAAACCCAGACAGTGTAAACAGAGGAGCAGTGTGATCTCTTGGCAACCAGGAATAAATCAGCCAGTGGGGCTGTGGAAGGCACAGGGGTGGGGTCAGTGGGTGAAAGATGCTCTGAGCATCCTCCCCACAGGGCTGAAAATCCTCCTGACACTGGGCCTATTGCTGGTGTTTAGGAAAGGACAGGGTTTGGATTGGGTGGTAAATCATTTTTTTGTGCAAAACAATCTCTGGATATCTTTCTCTGCTAATCAAAACTGGTGTAAATGCTCAGTTGTACTCATAAGGGGAAAAATCTTGCTCCTGAAGCTGGCACTTAGATTGGATTCAGTGGCTGGATTGCAGCCATTCCATGAAAAGACTGGAAATAAATGGTTTTCTCCCATGCATTTTTCTGTCCCTCTCTGCTCCCTCCCACAGCAAGGGTGCTGTCACCATTATGTGATGATTTACAGTTCTTTAAGTTCTGGTCCTGGGTGTCAAAGGGWCTCATTTTTCCCATCTGAAGGAGGTTTTAGAAGTACTTTGTCAGAAGTACTAAGTTCTCACATTTTTCTTCATTATGGTTGCAATCAGACTTTGAATATAAAGGGTGAACCCCAGTGAACAACATAAGCTCAGCTGTCCTTGCCATTACTTAGCCTGATCTGTAGTAACAAATTATTATTGGGAAAAAAGTTCTCTCTAAATAAAGCAAAATCAATAAAAATATGCAGTGTATTAGTGTTTGCCACCTCTAATGAGTTTCAATCACATTTAGAATTGAATATCTATTCTAATCTATGTCTTTTAGTGACTTTCACTAAAATTGGGAAGATTAACTATTCCTTCAGTATTTAGACATAATTTCTTCAGTTTGCTTAGACTTTTGTTGGTTTAGAGTTGCTCTGACTGTAGCAAAATAATCCATTAACTATAGAAAATTAAGGCTAGGAGGTCTGTAAGAAATCATGCACTAAAATAGCTGTTTGTCTGATGTGTTTATAGCAAAAACAAATCAAAAGGGTTTTTGCAGTCTTTCTAGAAATCTCTGACAACTTAGTACCTCTTTTAGTCAGAAAACTTTTCCTAATATCTAAAGTAAATCTTTGAACCAAATTATAATGCCTGTCATTTGTTTTTTCCTCCCTGCTTAGGATGACTGTCATTTTGCAGATTTTTGCATTGTAAGTCTCTCATGAATCTCTCTTTAATGTTTTCTTTTGTAAATCAAATAAATCAAGTTCCTTCAGCTCCTCTTTATCTGTCATGTTCTAAAATCTAWTGTCTTTATTGTTTCCCTCTCATAGAGCCTGAAATTTGACATCATCTATTTTGGGATCTCAGAACCTGGCTCCTACTCACACTTGTCAGGAATGCTTGTCCGTGTTTTGCAGTCCTGCTTGTTCCTCAGCAATGAGCTTGGGGGTTGGGGTGTTTTACAGCTGTTCAAATTCAACATCCTCTACTCTTTTCTTCAATTCTGCCATCTGACCCTTTTCCTGTTAATTGTTCTTGGTGCATTTCATGACTTACTCCCACACACAATGACTTCAATCTGCCTTCACCAGATTTCATCCTAGAGGTCTTCATTGACTTTGTTTCCAGCTTGTAAAGATCGTTTTGGATCACAAAGATCCATGCTTGCATGTCCTCTTGCCTTCTTTCCCCTGCACTTTTTCCCTGGCCCTCTTCACTGGAGGATAATTTAGATATTGCTTGAGTGGACTCCTGTGAATTTCCATCTTAATGCCTCTTTCAGTTCAAAATAAGAATATTGGTAATTGCTCCTTGAACATACCTTTTAAATTAATTAAGGATTTAGCTCGAGGGGTTTTTTCATCCAGGTAATATTTCCCTAGCCTGCCAATGGAGATTCCATGCCTAGCAGTATTTAAAGCTTTATAGARGTGGGGCTGTATTACATCCACTGCTTCTGCCTTATCAGTTACCCCAGTTACCTGTGAAGGAAGGAAATTTAATTGGTTGCTCCTGACAAATCTGTGTTGCCTATTTCCATCCTGTAGGTGATAATTAATTGTTTATTTAATGATTTTTTTTTTTTAGAATCTGTCATGCAATTGAAGTTGGGTTGGCTGCTAATTATAACTCTTTTTGCTTTTTGAGTGAGAGGCAAATCTGTACAATACTTATATTCCTTTTTGACTTCCATATTCTTTGTTGATGGTAAGTAGCATTGCACTGAAATGTGCTTGTGTTATTTCTTTGTATACATCCTCATTTTCATGCCTTTTTATTGCCTTTGCAAATTTCCATTTGGATTCTAATTCTCTAAAGTACATCTTCAGCAATCCTGCTTTGGATAGCTACATYTTCTCTTTCTCATCAGCACTGCTCCAGCTCTCTGTTCCCTTGTCCTTTCCTCCCCTGCCTGCACTCAGGAGATGCAGTGTATCCTGATCAGGACCTGGTCTGTTCTCACAGAACTGTTTGGGTTTTGAGCCAAAGTGATGCTTCATCTTCCTMATCTTTCTAATCTGTGCTTTGTCTGGGTGTTTCCTCCAGGCTTGGACACACAYGCAGTCAGTTGTCCCTGCCAAGCCACACCTTCCTGTGGACTCTGCATTCCCTGCCTGACTTTCTGCTCCAGTCTTTGGGAAGGCTGAGCCTCAGGGGGGCTCTTGCCTGGGCAAGGAGCATCACAAGCACAGCCTGCTGTGAGAGCTACAAGCTGCTCTGGCAGCATGGTGTCTTCTGTGCATAACAACTCAAATATCGCTGCTTCCTCCTCTCCTTGGCTGAGCTGGCTCCTGTGCTGCTCTCAGTTAGACATTGATTTCTGCTGGGTTTGCTTGTTGCCAGYTCTGAAGTCTTCAGTCTAAAGATTGGTGAATGTTTAAGAGCTGGTCTAGTTAAAGCTTCTCATTTGAAACAATAGATGCCAGCTCTTGGGCAGGTGTCTAATTAATTTACTGTTTATTAAATGCTKAATCTAGCTGAAGGTGTCACTGCCCATGGCAGGGGGGTTGGAACCAGATGCTCTTCAAGCTCGCCTTCCAAAACAGTTCTATGATTCCATGTTTAGAAACTCTACATAAATTCTTTTTGCACTGAAGGTTAAAAATGTAGTGTTTAAATTGTTTCTGCAAAGGGCCATGATTTGGTCAGATTGGATTTGACAGAGAAGCAGGATCCTGAAGTGGTGTTTCCTCTATTTCCCTGGAATACCTTCTGTAACCACTCTGCATCAACACCTGCTGATGTGTGTGGTGAGGTCCCTGCTACAGAAATCACCTGCAGTAAGGCTGAGGCTGATCCCAACATTCCACAGCACACACCTGCCAATTTGTGAAAATTCCATGATTTCTCACCCTTGTGAGGGTATCCTGATTGAGGGCTGGGCATCTAAACCATCTAAAATGGTTTAGAGAGATTCCCTCTCTGCCTCCATGAGGAATAGGCATTTTGGGTAAGTGCTTCTGGGGGTAGCTGGAGGCAGTCAGGAATTAAATCACACAGCACWGTATCCTTGCTTTGTTTCCTTTCACACTCTTTCTTGACAGCTAATGTTCCACTTTTCATAGTAAAGGGAAACCAAAAGTAAGTTTTCCCACAAACTCTGAACTAACTAGACTTGACATTCCTATTTAGACAATTGTATTCATAGTTGCCTTCAGGGCTTAACATTTCCTTCTTAATATGTGGTCGTTATTCAGRCAAACTTTGTGATTTAACTTGAGAGAAGGACTGAAATGTTGCCTTGTACAGAGAGCTTTCCAAATGGATTTCTGTCTCACAGTTTCTGTATTGTCACCTTAGCATGCTCTGGGTGTTTTATTCTCAAGCCTTATTGATAATTTGTGAGTGTCAATCACATGGTCTCTTACCAGGTAATTTCCATGGAACTRCTGAAAACTTAAGGGAAAACTACTGCAAAGTGAAGGATGATTTCCACATGGGTCCCATTCCACCTGTGGTAGGGACACAGCTGTGYYAYAGGWAATGATCATCTCCCTGGATTGTCTGTGAAAAGCATTTTACAAACRTCCCTTGGTCAATTCAGGGCTATTTCACCTCTTTCATGTTMATGTGACTGACCCTCAAAACCAAAYTTTAGTGRAGCAAMTGCTGCATTTTAATTGCTGAAATATCTGAAAGGTTTTCAGTCTTTCCAATAAATAAACAGTGACCTAGAATTTAGTATTTTTTTATTATTATWTCTTACCGCTGCTGAAAAATGCAGCAACACAGAAATTGCAGAATGTTTAAAGCACTATGAAATGAAGGCCATTATGTCATTGTGGTCCTTTCACCTTGGAGTCCTTCAGGAAACAATTGGTCTAGAACAGCATGGAATAATGGATATTCTGTGGCTGAGTGCTGCATCTCAGTTACCTTAGAGATACAATTTTAGTGCTGAGTTTGTGCCCAAWGGGCAGCAGGGGCTTTGAGGGAATAAATGGCTCACCTGCCAATTGTGAAAATTCCAGTATAGAAAAAATAATGATATGATCATTCCCCCAAGTGTCCCCATCAGAAGAAATTTCCCATATTTAMCAAACTGTGCTGTGAGCATTGGCATGGCCCTATCAGATACTGTCCTCGCAGTTAAATTGCAGAATGGGAAGTTAACAAATGTTAAATCATGTAAACATACTTTGAGCTGTGTAAAATGCTGCCTTTCATGACAAACGTGCWGTTTAAATACATTTAATATGTGTGCCAGATCAAAGGAATTGCCTAATACTACTTTCTCTCCCATCCAGATGTTGGTATCTAAATGTGTCTGAGCCTAAATTAGGAGTTATGTGCACATGGTGATAACACCCTGCATGCAAAGAGAGATGTGCAAGGCCTGSTCTAACACTGGGCATGGAATAGCCAAAGAGAACTGGACTAAGGAGATACTGTTTTTAAACCAACACTCTCTGTAGCTTGATATTCTCTAATTCTGAGCAGTTTTGRTATTGTTAACTTATGGTTTGGAGGTTGGTTTTCATCTATAACAGATTGCACTCATCAAGTGTGTCTCCTCACTTCCAGGAATGTTTGCACATCACGGAACACTGTGGACATAAACTGAAAAAAATCCTCTGTTGTTAGGCATTGAACTTTGAAAAGGTTGCACAGCAGGGAACCATGTAATTCTTGGGCATTTAGTGACTAGCACTGACACACCAGGGATGCAGGCAGAATGCAGCASGAGGAGGGAACCTCTGTGCATGTGCATGGACTGTGCTGAGAGCAGGTGGCTCAGTTCAGGCCTCTCACAGGGTTCTGTTACAGAAAAACCTTTGGCTTTTGGAAACAGCCATGAAAACTTGCAGTGGATGCTGATCAAGAGTTTTTGAAAGAATGGCTTCCAGAAGAAGATTATTCTAGTATTTTATAGCACCCCATTTCTRAAAGAATTTAATTAAGGCACTGGAATCCTCCCTGGSAGGGTGGGCAGGCCCTGGCACAGGGTGCCCAGMGCAGCTGKGGCTGSCCYTGGATCCCTGGCAGTGCCCAAGGCCAGGTTGGACACTGGGGYTTGGAGAGGGACASTGGRAGGTGTCYCTGCCATGGCWGGGGTGGAATRAGATGGGCTTTAAGGTCCCTTTCCATGCCAAACCTTTCTATTATTGTGTGAGTCTATGATTTTTTTTCATTCAACATCACTTTTTGAATTGAATGCACAATATTACATGTTAAGTTTAAATTTAGAATGTAAATCACAGAATCATGGAATATCCTGAGYTGGAAGGGACCCACAAGAACCATCAAATTCCATCTCCCGGCCTTGGCTTAGAATATTAAAAAACATAAAACCTACAACAAAACCATAAAAGCAGTGAATTGGTRTCTCCAAGCCTTTTGGAGCAGGAGATTGTACACAAAGATGGGGATAYTGAAATGGTAAAACTGCAGCTGCCCCCTGGGTTTGTCCTAACCTCTGCAGCCTTTTCCTGTGTCTACCCCCTAAGCATGTGAGTGTTCTTAGTTTAAAAAAAAACCCAGCACATTGCAAGCAGTGCTGTAATAACTTACAATTTGGGCTGTTCATGCAGAAATGGAGTAGATGACATTGTAATCATTGCAGTAGGATGCATACTTTATTACACTGTGGCTTTAAACTATCCTGAGGAAGGTTATTCATGCTACACTAGCCAGGGATCGTTTTTGTTAAACAAGAAAAATAAAACTGCTAAGTGCTAGATCATTTAGGTGGCTGCAGAGCTGAAGCCTGTCTGAGTGTTCTGCAGTCTCTCCTGAAGAACACGATATATTTATGTGGCTCAAAAATCCACACCCTGCCTTAGGGGCAGCAACCCAAACAATGGCTCTGGGGAGCAGCAGTGCTGGTGGGGAGGAGAGAGGCYCTAAGGGTCAGCACTTGGCATCCACACAGATCCTTATTTTGGGAAAATAATGTTTGCAGCTTCTTGCTGCTTCCTTTCAACAGTGGGTGAGGATGAGAGTTGTGAAAAAACAATRATGCAAGTGAAACTGCTGTGCCTTCACATAAACCTATCATTCAGAGTTCCTGGCAGCTGGGCTTTAAAACACAAACCTGAGAGGCAGAATCCACWGCTGGGAAGTCTTCCTTCTAAMAAGGGATTTTCCAAGAAAAAGGRAGGGATCTACTACATGGAAAAAAACTCCTTTTCTTACTTACAGGATGGGATTATATAATCATTATTAAGATTACTTATTTAATATTTTAACCTGATAGTATACTTACACATCCTAAGTTTTTGGAAGATTTATTACTCCTTTCAGTATACAATTAACAAATAAATTACAGAGTTTAAATTTTTTTAATTTATCTTTTTGTTTAAGGAAGCTTGAATATAATTCAATATAATTTCAATATAACTCAATATAATTTCTTGATTTCCTTGTATGAGGGAATATTATCTTCTTGCACTTTACACAAAACTGATATCTTGTGGGTTYCTGATATTTTAGTAAGTGAAAGGAAATTGAATATTAATATTTATCAAAGCAGCTTTATTTATGAAATGTTTGTATAGGCAAAATAGGATGATGAATTGATATTTTTTCATGCATTAGATGTTTTATATTAGATATATATTGTCAGATCTGAGCATCTAACTTACGTTTTGCATAATGTTAATTTTTTTTTTAATTTGCTTAGTCTCTTATATAGTTTGAAATATTCTGCTGATTTTGGGAAGCTTTTGGGGCATATTTTTTAGTAGGAGGCTACCCATAGTCTTTGTGCTATGCAAAATGAGTTGTATTTCTACAGTTTTTTTAATATAAATTATGGAATGATAGTAGAATGTGAAAAGATGTCATGTTTTATTGCAATGTTTTTCTTGGATTATAAGAAATCATGTGGCAAACAAAATCACATGTAACGAAAGGAAGGAGAGTGTTAGTAGCAAAAGCACTTGCATAGAGAACTAAGCAGATAAAACTGCAGGGAAATGGTGTGAAATTGAGAGGATTCGTGTTGTGTAAAATTCATGTGTCCTTTGAAGCCAAAGACTCACATTGACTGTGGTGTGGGACTGTCTCACTGGGATGGCTCAGGACTGAATGGCTCACAGTGAATTCCTGATTCCTGCCTTTTGAAGTGCTTGGAATTCTCCAGGGACCGTTCAACTGTTTGCTTTCATCCAGGTCTGATTCTCCCAGCTGTGTGGGATTCCTTGCAAGGAATCACCCTGCCCTCCTGACAAGCTGCACTGATGTTGGTAAGGGGCAGAAAACTCGAGTTTAACCAGTAAAATGATTTGAAGTGAGAGGTTAGAGGCTGCTAGCAGCACTGTGCCTGCTCTGTGCACGATTGAAAAGCAGTCTCCAAGGAGCAGGAATGTCCCATGGCAGTGGCACTGTGAGCCCAGCAGGGACGGGCACAGCCTGAGCGCTCTGAGGGAGGTGGCACAGCCACCACCACAGGTTTCTGCAGAGCTGCTCCAGCTGCAGCCCATCTCTCACTCACACAGCTCCCAAAATGAAAGCTGGGTTTAATGCCCCTGCCCATGTCCCTGCTGTGGCCCTGATTTCCAAGGAGGTGACCCGTGCCCAGTGCTGGGCCCCATCTGCACACTGACACACGCTGTGTGAATCACTTCTACTCTTCTGCTTTCATTTCCTATTGCCTTTCATCTCTATCTGCTATTCTTACAGAGTCATTCACTCTTCCGAAATCCTTGAGGGTCCCTTCCAATGCAGAATATTCCGTGATTCTGAGAGTTGTGCCCGGCTCTGGGCCCTCACACACAGGGACATGGAGGGGCTGGAGCGGGCCCAGGGCAGGGAATGGGGCTGGGGAAGGGAATGGAGCCCCAGGAGGGGCTGAGGGAGCTGGGAAAGGGGCTCAGCCTGGAGAAAAGGAGGCTCAGGGGGAATTTCTGGCTCTGCACAAYTCCCTGCCAGGAGGGGACAGCCAGGGGTGGTCGGGCTCTGATGCCAGGGAACAGGGACAGGAGGAGAGGGAACGGCCCCAGGCTGGGCCAGGAGAAATTCAGATTGGATATTAGGGAAGATTTCTTTGTGGAAAGGGTTTTCAAGCATTGGAATGGGCTRCCCAGRAAACCCTATCCCTGGAGGTGTTCACAAAGCAAGTGGATACCTGAGGACRKGGTTCAGTGGTGAGCATGGCAGYGGGGCTGGGCTGRTTGTTAGTGATGGTAGAGACCTTCTCCAACCCCAGTGACTCAATGGCTCTGCCCACGTTTAGGCTTACAGGGTTGGAGGAGGCTTGAGCCTGAGTTCTCATGCTACAGATACATGCCAGTGCCACTGGAGAAGCAGCCAGGCTTCCTTACAAGCACAGGGAGTCCTCAGGTCACAAAGCCAGGGCTCAGCAGAAGGCACTGGAGGCCTTCTTGGAGGTCTCCAAGAGCCCAGTCCTGCACAGAACTTCCTGGCCGTGGTTGAGCAAACGTTTTAAGTAAGGTGCTTGCCTCTGAGTGACTCTGAGAGGCTTTAGGAGGTTGAAGCACTTCCTTCCTGCTCAGAGTCAGAGAGCTTGGCTTTCTGCAGGGTAACCCCTAAAAGTGTGTTTGTCTCAGCACAGGACCCCTGTGCCTCTTCCCTGGTCAGCTGCCATGGGGTGTCTGGAGAGCCAAGGTGGATGTGGGTGTGGCTGGGAATCCAGCCTGGGTAACGTGCCTCACCCACCACCCAGAGMACCTGGATCCCTGGGCACTCAGGAGAGTGGGCAGAGCCCCAGCAGATCCGGGGTTTTGTGGTTCGTTGCTATTTTCARGTTCTATTTCTGATGGGGAAAACTCACTGAAGTTACTATATAATTTCTGGTTCTCAGAGTCAGAGTAGTAATAATAATGTATTTGTTCTATTTATATTTAACTTCTCTTTGAGTAAGGGAAACTATTTTAGATCTTTATTTATTYATGTTTACCTTTTGGGGCAGAAATCAATGACCACATTGCTGACTGTGGATATGCATTATGCAAAGCCACTGTATTTCTCAGTATTTTTTTTTTCTCGTTCCTGACTGTTTCTGTTTGACTCATTGCACTTCCTGCTCTGCATCCAAAGAGTGATTTTCTAGTTGGAAGGACTTTGGGGATATTCATCATGGAACAAAGCTTGGGGGAGAAAAGGGTATCAAATTGAATATTTGAGTATATTTCTTGAATGTTTTTTACTTTCATTTCTTCACTGCCTTGTTTTCTTTCTTTGCTACTTGGTATATAGGAGCTTCTTGATTTAGTTATGCTTCTCCTCACCATGCTCTTCTCAAAGGCCTTCCTGTTAAATCATTTTGCTTTGTTTTTCTTCATAAATACTCACTTAGCAGCACTATTGCTACATTCTGGTGTTTCATGAGTAAATTGCTCATAATTCCTTTAGATCACATTTAAGGCACTTAACAAGAACAGTGGAATCATCTGCTCCCTTTCAGATCCCTTTCCTGTAAAGTGCTGATTTCCATGGATAAGCTGAATGTATTTGTATTGACAGCAGTGTTTTTTAGGATGAGGCACATAAAAACGTCCTCTACACAAACATACTCTTCATTATCTGTTAATCTGCAGAGCAGTATCTGTGCCCCTGTTTGATTGCTTTTCATTTAAGAAACTGTGCCCTGACTCTTAAAAATAAAATAAGAATCAAAAGGAAAAACCCTAAAACAGAGCAAACACRTATCACAAGAAAGTAAACATGAYGGAAACAGTGGGATTGCTCTTTCTATGCTTTGTAAACTCAGTAAGCAAAGAATTAAATACAACTGAAGCTGTGGCCCAGAATACTAATTTGGATTATTTTTTTCTTGGAATACGATGTGGCAAACATGTTCCCTCAATCCACAGAGCAGGTTASAACAACCCCCTAAACAGCAAGGCTAAACAAGAGCAATGCAAATTGAGTTAATATCAGACATGTTCAGCAAGCACAAACATTAACTTAAAAAAYGCCTCTTGCAGCCACCAGTGAGGGTTTTCCTGATGGTTTTTGGCAAAGGATGCCACAATAGCTCTGAGTGGGACAGTTGGGCTGGGTAAAGGAAGGATTAATGTCCTTGTGAAATAGAAAAAAAAAATCTACTTGGACAAAAAAAAAAAATTTGGCAATACACTTTTGGAGAAGATGTGGCAGGTTCTACTGTGCTGCATTTCAAATGGTTGAGGCAGTGCCAGCAATATTCCCCTGTCCTGCCTTGTCCTGGCTGTACTGGGGGTTGTATGTCCATGACAAATGCCCCTCTGTGCAGCCACTGGGAATGCAGCTGGTGGCACCAAACTTCCTGCATGATGAAAATTGCAATTGCAGAGGCACAGGAGGGGATGGGCTGCCAGGTTTTTCTTCCCCTTACATGCTCTGAACAAAATGCCAGCAGCTGATTTTGCTTTCTGAGTGAGACCCAGGTGTAATTGCCCCTGAGTAAGGGCATGGCTGCACTTCCTCTGCACAGCACTGAAGTCTGACACCAGATCTTGAGRCACCTTCTTCCTTCACACACCTGCACCAGACACTGGTGTCACACTGAACACTCCAAACATTTCATCGGAATATCCAGAATCTCTCTTAACTTCTTTATTTATCATGCTAATATCATTATCAGCTTCTCACCAGTGATGAAGTGAAAAGTCAGCAGAAACCTGGCCTTTCAGCATGATAGGATGCAAGGAGAAGGGAGTATTACTGACTGTACCATCCCAGTGTTGTTCCACTCACTTGTGACATCTCTGCCAATCAAATTAAGGTCCCTGGCTGGCCAGCAGGGACCCTCTTTTCACTACACCTACTTCTAATAGTTTTAGAATCATTCTAGGTCCCTTCTTTAAAACCCCCTTGCTTTAGAGAGAACTTGYCCTCAGCATTTTCAGGAATGTACAGCAGAGGAGGTTAATATTGTGTAGGTTCTCATACAATCAGACAAATCCTCAGAAGGCCATTCATTATTTCTGCCCCTTGTGGAAATSCAGATGAACTCTCTGTCATTTCTGGCAGTTGCATATCCAACTGCTGAAGATCTGACAGAAACTAAACTGCTTCAGTGAACTCCTTCAGTGCTACAGTAACTTGAACATTATTCTTGACATCTAACCCAGCTCTTCCTTGCTGCAGCTTAATCCTCTAGCTGCTATATTGACCAGAGACATAAGTAATCAGTGTTCTTGTCTGCAGCAGAACACTGTATTTGAAGACTTTTGTCATGTTCTCCCSTCTCTCTTTCCCCTGGAATTTTCTTCTCTGGCTTGAACAACTCTGGGCCAGCCTTTCCCCTTTCTCCTCCCCTTTGCTTGAGCACTTAACACTTTGTTCTCTTTGAATCTCYGCCTCATTACTGTTTTCCCAGCAGTATTTTTGAAGAAAGATGCTGAAACTGATCTTTATGGAAAGATCTTTATCTTAAGATGCTGAAAGATGTTGAAACGAAATCTTTATCTTAAGACCCTGATGGAGTGGAAGGATAACACTGAGTTTTGCAAAGTGCTTTGTTAACATGTCCTACTACACACATAGTGTTTGTTTTTTGCCTGATTATTCCATTGCTGACTTAAATCCTGTWATAGGTGATCTTCATCCAGGTCCTTTCCTGCACCTTATTATTTCCTCCCTCATGTTCTTGAGGAACAAAACTTGTGAGCATCTTGCCATGCTGGAGAGTTGACTTCAAGTGCAAATCTGCCATGGCAGCTAATGTCCAAACACTTACTAAATAAGTAGAAATCAATTGACTGCAAAATTGAATAGGTCACACAGCAGAAACACCTTAATCCCTGTATAATTTGCAATCTAATTGAAATTAAGTAAATGAAAACAATGCAGATGAGGTAAACACAAGTAACTACGTGTTTCAACTGTGCTATTAGTAAGTCTGTATCASAGCTCCTGCTTTCYTCTGGGTTTTTTTCCAAGACAGGTAAATTGCAATTTTCAATTATCTGACCTTTCAGGAAAAAAAATAACCATGGGGAGCTGAATAGGCAGCTCACCATCAAGCTTTGATTTCTTTTCCTTTCAATTCCTATGTGGATGAGGGGTCTATTTAAAAGACTGAAATCAATCATCCTTCCAAATAGATTCCCRTGATTTGAATGCTCAGGTCAGCCCAGTAGAGCAGGGATGATTACAAACCAGCACAGGTGGCTTTTCACCAGACACCAGCAGGGTTCAGATGCTTAAATTCGAAATTAAAGTTTCAGGTTGATTTTTACTTTAATATTTGCCTATTGCTGGCAGCCTTCAGCTTTAATATAAAGATTCTTAAGCTGCTCTGCTTTCTCCACATGTCCTGGCCTGAGCAGCTGTAATCCTGAGCCTAACTGGGACCCTAAAGCTGTGGAAAGCATTGTGCAAGTCCCCAGAAGGTTCTGTTGAGCAGGCAGCTTTTGGACTGTGACTGTGGGATCATTATCAAACACCTCTCCAGTATGGTTTATGTGCTTCATTTTTAAAGCAGCACTCTCACAGCTGTGGAGCTTAACAGTTCTGATATGTCATTTATTTCTGTGCTTAGCTGGGAGGATTTATCTCCTGCACAGTTTGATAGCAGTGGCTTGGCATTCTGGGTGGGCTGGAGAGCCTGCTTTGTGCTCTGGAAAACTTGGAGGGAATCAAGCTGGGCCACTCTGAGCACAATTCCATTTGTTCTGTCCGGGTTGTTGTGACTTCACTGCTCTCCACACCCAACTCGTTTGGCTGAAAACACCTCAGGTCTCATTTAAGGTGCATTCAGTTGACACACAGGGTGTTATTCCAGGGATTTTATGTCTGTTTGTCCAAAGAATTTAAGTTTTCTCATGAAGCACGCCAGGGATTATCAAATRTGGGACATGTTCTGTATTTGGGGCATTAAATCAAACAGGATTTTTCAGCCAGGAAAAGGAATGGCTTTAGGGGGTGTAGCAGAGACCTGCTCAGTTGTGAGTGACATGGAGAAAGTGATCTTGGGATGCTTATTTTCTGTCCTTTCCAGTACAGAGCTGAATGAAACCAGCTGGGAGGGAGGGGGGGAAGCCATAAAAGCCCCCCAAACCCTCCCAACAAGAAAAAGAACTTCAACAAATAAATTCAACAAACAAAGAAATATACATATAAATATATAAATAAAATAGATAAATAAGGCCCCATCTTCAAAGTCACATAATTAAGCTCTGCTTAAACTCTTCYCATAATAAATATATTTTGGTTTGAACTGCTAACTCTTCCTAATTTCCTAAGACCTTTTATTTTTTTATTCTATTTTCTTGGTGTATTAGTTTATTATTTCCCATGTTCTATTTCTGACAAAATTTTAATTTCATATCTCTATTTGTCTCTGAAGTACCCCAAACAATTGGTCTTAAACCTGATCTTTTCTTTGCCTAATAACACCTTTTGTTTTAGATTTAAACTGCTTATCTGATTTCCTGTATTGTTTGTTCTGGACTTTGGGAGCAATGCCTTGCCCCATCCCCATCCTGCCCCTCAGAAACCCCAACAGGCCCCTGTGCTTTCATCTCTAATTCACCCACTGGGATTTCTTCTACAAGAGGCTCTAAACCAAAATGCTCAGTCAATAAACAAAATACCAGGGTGGCAGCTTGATGGACCAACTAGAGAAACCTAATTTTAAAAAATGTGCTTTTGTTTCCTGTAGACATTGTGTGCAGAAGTCATTAAGTGGAGTGCRCATGGCTGCAGTCAGATGGTGAGGAATGAGAATGAACACCAACATCTGGGCATGGCTGTGGCAACCCACAGATTTATTAGCTGATTAGAAATAAAAGATGAAGGCATGACTGCCTGTTGGCTCACTGAAAGCTGTTCAAATGCTGATATAATAGAACTATTATTTCTAAGAAATTTGATTAAATGTAATATTATGCTTCTAGAGCCTCACTTTTCTGTCTACAGTCTCACTGGGAAGAATAATCTCTTGTAATAATATCAATCTTGGTAGGTAATACCACCAAACTTTTAACCAATGGAACATTTCACTTAATAAAGTGAGGTGATTATGTGGGTTTTAAATATTTTCTTTTCTATTTTCATTGATTTGTTCTTAAATTGAGATGTCTTGAAATAAAATCATTATCTTTCTGCTTTCCAGTACTCTGTAAGTGTGAAACTGAAGTAATCAGATTGTTATCTGTTCCTTGCTTACCTGATAGTCATAAAACTCTCCTGCAAGGACCACTTTCTTTYGCCAGCATTAAATTCTTCAGGTCAGCATTCATTTCTCCCAAGGACTTTATGCTTGTACCATTTGTACCATTTTGTCAGTGCAGATTATACTTGTACAAACCTGATTTTATCAGGACTTTTTTGATTGCAAAATAATACTGTGCTGTGAGGAGATAGATAYTGCAGGATTTCCTGTAATTACATTTATTGAGCTTATTGCAATTGATTTGCAGATAAATAGTCATGTGATGATCTAGTATGTCCTCTAATATAATGTCAGTCCTTCCTGAGCCTCTGTTTATCTTGGGGGCTGGTGCAAGGGCATGGCTGGGACTGACAGAATTGAATCTTGATGGGAAAACTTTCTAGATTCATATAGAATATAATAAAATGCTTAATCAAATGTGAAAGTGACCTTCATGACACTTTTTTCTGTCTCATCTTATGTCCAACTTACGTGTCTTAGAGACTCTTATATTTTCTCCAGTGGCCCAAATGTTGTGTTTTATTTAAACTCTTGTTAGTTATTCGTGTAGTGATTAGCTGAGTGAATGGAGAAAATTAATTGCAAAAAAAAAAAAGGCCTGTGCAGTAGCTTTTTTCTGTTGGTTTTAGTACTGATGTAAGTCAAATTCAGCAAAATCCAAGTATTTGCTTCATGCAAGGGGAGAGAGAGTCATGCTGCAATAGAAAATGTTTGTAGCAGCACCATAGTGGGTATAATTGGAAAAGCTCTTATCAGAAGTGAGCTGTATGTCTGGTATTATTTTAAATCTTATCAGTCTGTTTGTTTCAATAGATTTTTGAGGCTTGAAAATTTACCAGTAGGTAATTTTTAAAACTGCCTTTAAATTTCTTACCTTTTAGTCACATTSAAATTTCCATTGTCCTGGTAATTCAGGTCAAAGTAAATAAGAGTTCCCAGCTAGCTTTAACTGTGCTATTAATTTTTATATCTATCAATAGTCCAGATGCACAGATCATTATCACTCAGCAACATCAGCAGGAACAGGATCAARAGGCAAGGCAGCATTCAACTAAGAAAATATCCCCACATTGCTCGTATGAAAGAGAGCCGAGGAGTTCTGCCAGCAATTAGAGTCCCAGTGAGGGTCCTGCTGTTGTTACTCTGCAGCCAAGACTTTGCTGAGCCTGACCTGTGCACTGCATGGAGTTTTAAAATGCATAAATATGAATATAATGAAATAACTCTCCCAGGATTGCCTGTAGATAAGTTGGCTTTTCTTCTGAGATAAGATGTAATAACTGCACAGTGTTTTAGTGGGAAGCTATTTGTGCCTGAGGAGAGCAGGACAGAACGCACTCAAAAAGCATTTTCCACAGCCCTGAGCCTGGYAGTTTGTGGGGAAGGGTGTGTTGGTCCTGGGAAGCTCTTTGGCACATTTTAGGTGGCCACTCAGAGAGAACAAAACTGTTTGCATGTTTAAGTGAATTGATTATTCCCCTGAATACTGGACAGAAGAGGAGAAGGAGAATGGCAAACTGGTAGGATGGGTTGGGTGATGGCTGTGCCCAATACCTGGACTATCAAGAGGTTTTATATCCATACTTTACTTATATAACAAGTAGGAGGGGCCTTTCTGCATCACTCCTGTGTTCTTACCATCCCTAGGGAGTGWGGTTAACTTTCTATTCTTAAAAAACCCCAACTTTTTCCTCTTTATAGTAATTTGAAGGACTGTTTTTATTTGCTCTCCTGCTTTCATTTTTGCAGTGCACACTGGATTATTCATGTTGGCTCAACATTTGACTCTAAAGTATTTATTGTTGATCTCAGTTTTCTGTGTGAATTGTGTGGAGAAAAGAGTTTAATTTTTAAAGAGATTTGTCACTTGCAGTGCCACATTCAGTGGAGGGGCTGCCTTTGTCTTGGTGATTTTRTGCATACCAATATTTTATAAACACACTGACTGCTTCTTACTGGCTTTGATGGCTGCCAAAGTAAAGATTCCAATGTCATCAAAACAGCAAGAGAATTGAACTCCATTTGTAGGTTGCCTGAGGATGGGACAGATGACACCAAAAAGTCTGGCTGCCCTGTCCCCAGCAGTGCTGAGACACCTGCCAGGGACTCAGTCCTTGACAAGAGAGAGGGCAGTGGCTGGGGGGGAGCAGGAAGAGCTGTTGGAAGCAGGTTTTAATACCCCCTACTCCACTTTAATTCCTTCCTCACAGGCCCAGGTGATGCAGGTSTCTGGTGAAGTGGTCATGGCACAATTAAGCCACACCCTTAAGGTGTCACACAGGTTACAATTAAAAAAAAAGCTGTTCTAGGAAACATAGACAAATTCAGAGCAAGCACAACATGTCATCCAGTGGCTGGATGTACCATCATACACAATAATTACTAATTTTATTTAAAATTACAGTCACAACCAAAACCATGCCTTTTAGAGTAGAAATTATCCTGAAAGAATGCATGTGTGATGTCCTACATTTCAGGTGTGAGAGAGCCAAGAGTGGAGTAGAGAGAATAATTCYCAGTGGATGTGCAGGTGTTGATGGAGACAATGGGGAAAGAGAACAAAGATGTTATGTGGAGTTG
>CADDXX010000799.1:78144-92217 GCA_902810485.1 Alauda arvensis
CACTCCAGACCCTAAGAAGGCCCTCTCCAGCTTTTTGTAGGTAGGATAGCATAAAATTAATTATCCTCCAGAATAGCATAACTTCAGCCAAGTAACATGATTTTTTAAATGCMTTATGGAGCTTTAAGAATGTGTCTCATCCAAGCATGAGAACATTCAAACATCAAGTTTTAATGGAATCACAAATAAAATGTTGATSTATCCAGTTAGTGCCAAAGCAGAGGAATGAGGAGGCCAGGTGGTCAGTGCAGCATCTGCAGTMATAAACCAGAGTGGAGGACAAGAGWGCTTGCTTCAGATGAATCATGTTACCTCTTTCAGGTTTTTTATCTCACCTTGTTTCCTAAATCATCCATTTCAAACAGGTTAGAGAAATGTAAAATTGTAAGTCCAGGAAGATGACAATTTGAAGGAAGTAATAAATAATTAAAATAAGGATCTGTATAATTTTAATAAACATTAATGTTTTTATTAAATAAAAAACAGGTTTTCCCCTCCTGCTGCTGCAGTTGGATGTGTAATTCTTGTGCCCTTGTAGCAGTTACAAGAGCTGTACAGTTAGTGTTTCCTTGTCTCCAATGTAGGCATCACCTTTCTCTGAGGYAATTGAGGAAGTAACAGCAGGTGTTACCTTTGCTTTATCTGCATTTAAATCTGCTTTTAATTCTCTTCCTTAGAACACAAAGGGCTGGAGTTTTTGATTTCCAGCACTAAAAGCTAAGAATACTTCTCCAAAATGCTCCAAGATGAAATTTTACTACATCATTTACTATTTACATTTTCCCATGTGGCTCTAGTGGAGATTTACTGTTTGTGTGTACAGTGTTCTCTCAGAGATTTACTGAGATCTGCTTTGAAAACCAGAGATCTCAAATCTGCTGTAGGATTTGGAGTGTTTTAGCCTGGATCATTTGGACTTGCCTGTGTGTGTTCAGTGCTCTCTGTTCTGCAGTGGCACCACCTCCCCTCCCCCTGAGACAGTGACATCCTGTCGGGCCATGGCCACAATTTGCTCCTCTCTTCAGATTCATTCCTCCACTGGAGCAGTAGATCTGGAGCTGTTGTGTGAGCACAAGGCCAGCAGAGCCCTGCATTTCCATCTCCCACAGGCAGTGGCCCGAGGAGAGGCACAGCCAGCACAGGCATTTTATCAAGGCCACCAAAAACYGTGTTTTACTGAATTTATTTTGCAAAGGCAAGATTTTTCCAGCTGGATGACAGCTGGGAAACATCAGGAGGAGATAAGGTCTATCTTTTTTTGCCACTGTCAGCTGGCAAAGATAGGATAGAGCTGTACCTGCCAAGGGAACCAGGTTCAGGATGATGAAAGGAAGAACAGCAGGAATAATATCCTCAGATATTATTTGTGACCTCCCTCCTGCACTTATTCTTGGTGTCCTTTGGTTTCCCATGAAGTTTCCCCAAAAGCCCTTCTCTGAGGTGAGGCAGAGGTTGTACTGCAGTGACAAACTGAGCAGTGCTGGGGAATGTGGGAGACCAGAGTGTTCCTCTGGGTCTCCTGAATGGGCAGCAGCCAGGACAGGGGGGATGGGATACCACAGCCTGCTTGAAAAATAGCATTGGCTTTGATCTGACACTGTGGAGAAGGCTTCCAAAACTGTCTGAGGATTTGGATGACACGAGGGTTTGATTGGTGTGTTTTTTATTATATCACTGGGTGTGGAGATATTAGTTTTAGATTTTTCTGTATTCTTATTATTAGGCAAATATGGAGGCAGATCAATGTGATAAAGTCACATTTTCCTGTTCTTCTCTTCCTTTTTCTTTTACAAAAGGTGTTGGGTTTTTAGGATTGGGTAAAGGTGTGATTTCACTGTGTGACTTAGATTTTAGTTATTGGATTTTAGAGGAAAACAATGTTAACGTAATTTAGATTATAAAAACCCAGGTGCTGTTCCGGGGCGGGGAGAATTCACTTTTCCAGCTGCTTGTGAACACCACGCTGGTGTGACTGAACTTAGAGATAAGGATTCTAAAATAAACATCTTCAAACCGCAACCCAAGGACTCTTTGATTCCTTCTTCCAAGCACGGGCAGTGAGAAAACAACCGCTCACCACAATCTAAGGTTATCTCAGAAGAGATACCTCGGCAGGGAACACTCCAAGGCACTGTCCCTTTTCTCCAAACCTGTGGAACTGCTCCCGAGGTCACGGTGTGGCAGAGCCAGAGCACCACGGCGTGGGCTGGCACAGGGGCTGTGGAACAGAGCTTCCTCTCACTGCATTCCAGTGCTTACTGGCTGCCTGTCTGAAGGCTGGAGTTTGAAATTCTCTGTCTGCAAATGCTGGAGTGTTAAATACCCTGGTTCTGCACATCCTTATTCACACAAATGCCCAGCMCCTGGAATCTCTGTGTTCCTCACCCCAGCAACGCACCATGCCCTGGCACAACAGAATTAGCAAGGCATCTGTCTATTTTATTTCAGTACAAAGGTTTTAAATTAAACTCAAATACCTGGAGTSAGTTTTAGAAACACTTGGGKTTTTTTYCCTAAAATTTTTGACAGGTAAATCCACCTTCTGTAGCTCTAAATGTGGTGTCAAATATTTAGATCTAACAAGAAAAGAAACAAGAGTGTTACTCCTTAAGTAGGATTTGTCTCAGGGAATTACTAAGCACTGATCCAAACCCCCAAACAGGGGGTCACCTGTCTCTTTTATGCTTTCCCACTAGGCAAATGTTAGAAGATAAAATGGGAATATGACAATAAATCTCTTTTATCTGCTGATAGAAGAACTTGTAGGTAGGTAAAAAAAGGCACACACTGTAAATAGCATCTTGCATAGATTTGTGTCAGAGAGGATACAATGTACATGCATATTCATTTGAATTTGGAAAATGTCTTGGCTTTAAATAAAATAAGGAAAAATTGCCTTTTTATATAGCAGGAATAGTTTTGGTGTGTCCTGGCTGTATCAGGTGTCATATCAGGAGATAAAAAAAATCTTACATTATGCTCTGAAAGGGCAGAAAGATGAATGTTGTGATATTTTGCACTTAGCTCTTGAGTATTTTACTATTAGTCTGAGATGGTTAAGTTAAATAGCTCTGAATGAGACAGCTCAAAGAACAAATAAATATACAGGAGGTCTCTGAAATGTGTGTTCTGTCAGAGCCATGGTGGCAGGAATGGAAGTCAGAAAGATATTACAGCCCTTTTATATTTGATGCCTTTACAAGACAATGTGAACCTTGATACTTATATCAAGGTTCCTGTTGACTTTTTGTGGTTCATTATTTCCAAGACTGGGAGGATTAAATAAAAAGCTGGAACTTGTATAATATTAGAGAGAGTAGAAGAGGACATGACAACTAGCAGATGAAAAATAAGGGCAAAATTGTTGTAATTTCTCTTTCTACTGCTTGGAGTAATGAACTGCATTATTTGGCAATTGMCTCTGGTACAACAGGAATGGTTTTTCACATCTCTGTGCCCAGTTTTGGTGTGCAGAGATGTAAAGGTCATTYCAAGGCAATCAGGTTGCCTGTCTTGTTACCCACTTTGCTTGTGCAAATACAGTAGTGGCTCACATATTCCTGTTTCCTTTTTGTCTAAATTTATGTCTTGATCAGAGGTCTGTRTGAAGGACAGAATTTCCCTCTCAGATGTGCACATTGAAGCTCAGCTCTAATAAGCAGCTCTCACTTTGAGAGGATCCCCTGGTGAGATCAATGGGAGTGGAGCGTGCAGGGCAAGAGGAGTTACCAGGGGTGAGCTTTGCTCTGTGSATTTCAGAAGACATCTCTGTCCTAGGGATGAATTATTTATTTATGTATTTATTTATTTTGAAATATAAGCCCTACCTTTGCATGCTGCTTCTAGATGTGATGCTAGTGCTCTGTGTAAGGYTATTTCTTTTATCCCTCTGATGTGAAAGAAGAAATGCCATGCAGGAAGGGATAACTTAAATGGTAGGGAAAAAATTGTTTAGACACATAGAATGSTTTGGGTTGGAAGGGACMMTAAWGATGTTTTTATTCCAACCCCWRCCATGGGCAGGGCCACCTCCCACTGTCCCAGGCTGCTCCAAGCCCCAGGGTCCAACCTGGCCTTGGGCACTGCCAGGGATCCAGGGGCAGCCCCAGCTGTGCCAGGGCCTGCCCACCCTCMCAGGGAACAATTCCTGCCCCAGATCCCATCCATTGCTGCCCTCTGCCACTGGCAGCCATTCCCTGGCTCCTGGCCCTCCAGCCCTTGGCAATTGTCTCTCTCTGTGTTCCCTGCAGCTCCTTCAGGCCCTGCAAGGCCACCCTGAGCTCAGCCCAAAGCTTCTCCTGTGCAGGTGAGCAATGGCAGCTGTGCCAGCCTTTGCTGCCAGCAGAGCTGCTCCAGCCTCTGCTCATCCTGGAGCCTCCTCTGGGCTCTCTGCAGCAGCTCCAGCTCCTGGCTGTGCTGGCCCAGGGCTGGGACAGCTCTGCAGGTGGGCTCCCAATGGAATTGCAAAGTTTCTTTTGGCCAGATATTGAGGAATTTTGRAATCCTCCCCAGAGATCACAAAGGACAATGGTTTTGCACTCATTATTAGTACAAAAACATCCCTGCCAATCCATTCTTGACAGTAATTTTATATATGTTGGATACTTCATGGAATCTRTATGGATTTATTGTTTATGGGACTTCAGGTGTTATTACCTGCCTATATGCTGTAAATTTCTTAATTAGCTGACAGGTGATAATTRCCAAGAAGTCTCTCTTACTTGCTGCACTAAAGCTGTGCTGGTACAACTTGCTGTACAGTTGAATTAGTGGGAATTCTGTGCTAACARCATGAATGGGACTGAAGAAAGAACACTTCTGAATGGCCCAGACATCATTAATCTCACTAATTAGTAATTGATGTCAAGTATGTCTTTAAAAAATATATGAAAATGTGATTTCTTGGGAACTGGATCTCTATTTAGTGCTGGACAAATAATTTTCGCTTTGAGTTGTTTTTTCCCCTTCTCTTTATATTATTTTGTTCTTTCAATCTAAATATTTTAACTTTCTTTCTCAAGGCAGTATGAGGTCCACAGGAGGAAGTCTATAGCTTTCATCTTGATTTATGGAGCCGATGATAAAAGTTTAGTCTCACAGCTTGTCGCCCATTTCTCTGCAAGATTGCTGCCTACAGCATATGTTCAAAGACAGGTTGCCCATAGTTGAATGTAGTTTTATTTCAGTAAACATAGCCTAGAGTGGAAACATACTGAATTTAGGCTAAACTTGCAGAGGGATTGAAAGGCAAACACTGTGTGTGCTGTTGGGTTGTAGCCTGTTGTAACTTTGATGAGCCTTTGTGGCTGTGCTGGAGGGGCAGAGAGGGTGGGATGGGCTTCACCCCTGCCCTGGGTGCCTGCAGTAGCCATGGCTTGGGGCTCAGAGTGTGCAGAAACAAGGTATTGTTACAGGTCTGGTGTGAATGCATCTTCCTGTGAATCAATTTGCTGTGTCTCAGGAAGCTGTCTCTCTCAGATATCACAAAGAATTATTTCTGTGCAAGGTTTTCATGCTGGAGAGGGGAAACAATATGAAACTGGAGTAAGAGGAGAGTTATTCCTCCCCAGGTGAGGAAGAAGACTGCACCTTCATGCTTCCTCAGAAAGGCAGGAAGCAATATAATGGAGTCATCACCTTGAAATACCCTTCACTGTTATATAGAGTCTTAAATATATTTATATATTAACCCCAATTTTTTATATATAGCAATTATGCACACATATGTTTTTTAAAACATGGACTACACATGCTAGCATGTTAATTAACAGCAAAGGAACTTGTTACTTTTATTGATCAGTCTTCAGCATTAATTAGTTTAATATTAATTTAACAATAAAATCCATACAGTTAAATGTTAGTGATTACTTACTGTAGGAGTGTGTTCTCAGTTTTACCCAAAGAAATGTGTGCTTGTTCCTTGGAATAAGAATTCACTGTTACTGAAATACAGCATCACCCTCACCAAACAAAGACATGTTKAAGCAAACCAGTACATCTGCTCTAGGATTCCCTCATGCCTGGTATTCTCTGTRTTTATTCTCTGGAATCACTACAGTAAGGCTCTGGCACAGCAGGAAGGGGATTCTTTGTGCAGGGCTCTCCTTGGGCTGGAGACCACCCCTCTCAAAACTATTGCTCTGCAGAAATCTAAAATTACAGAACTCCTTCAGTGTTAAATATTGGCAATGAAAGGACAATTCTGGTTTTTTTTTTCTGTTGCTGAGCTCGGGCTGCACAAAGTCCATACAAACGTGKTTCTGTCATTAGTGAGGAAAGCACCTACCACTGACTTAACAGACAGCAAACAGATTTACACCAAAAGAGAAGTAATAGTCAACTTAARTGCACCAGATTGAAGAGACATTTTTGTTTCTCAGGCTAGCTGAAGCAGAATAAAGTGCAGGATATTCCCAGAAGTACATGGAATGGTGGAGCATTGAGCTCCTCATCCATAACCTGCCTGTCGCACTCCCCTGCTCCAGACCAGATTGGCTGCTCTGGGAAACTTCAGATTAATGCATCCCTTCTGCTGTCAGGCTCGCTGGAGTGGCAGATTAAGATTCTATTTTTGGTGGCTAATTTCTAAATTAGCAGTTTCCATCAGCCCCTGTTTACTGCTGTCACCCAGGAACACGCTGGGCTGCRCAGGAGCTGCTGAGTGACGTGTAATTAGTGAGAGCTGGGGCTGTGCCCTTGCACTTGCTAAATGAGATGGAGGCAGCTCTTCTCCCTGAATRTACTGATGAGGGCTTTTTGGGGTCTATTTAGTTGGCACATTATTTAATAGATGAGGTACTGCAAGGCTTTTTCCTCTAGCTGACTCAAAATTAATTGAATTAATTGCTCAAAAATAAAATAATTTTTTTTCCTCAGTTTAATAATTTTTTTCCGGAGTCTTTTGTGCCTTTCAAGTTGCTGTTAAATCAGTAGGCTTGCTTCAGGTATTGYAGTTTAAATACAGTTTACTGACTAAAAAGTAGAAAAAAAATAGCTGTCTCAGCCCATATGAAAAMRTATTTCAGTCCTCATAAGGTTAAAATATATCTGTGACTGGAGGTTCAAGAAYARTAGGAAAATTCCAGAAGAAGTTCTAACAACTGCAACAAAGTGGAGTGAAGGATGTAAATTTGCTTCCTGAAGTTATGTCAGCTGTAGATATACACTCTCAGCTCTTGAGGGAGTGAACTTGGATTGGCTCCCCATTCCTAAAATTAGCCTTTCCAAAACCTGGCATTCTGCAGATGAATTTGAAACAACACACCAGACTTTTTTCCTCAGGTCTTTAAGGATGTTAAGCTTTTTGGGAAAAGTCTCATCTCACCTGGGAAGTGAAATGGTGGTATGAAAGGTGAAAATGGGCCTCCAAAACTAACACATGGTTGGGTTTTGTCAGTGAGGAGGGGTTTCTGAGAAGAAATATGGGTATGCTGGATATGGAGGGAGAAGTCACGACTGGCCAAGATCAGGAGACTTTTATTCACTTTTTTGTGTAGTACCTTAATGAAAAAGAGTACTTGACACTCAGCACACAGCCAGGATTCACAGCTTGTCCATGGTAACTCATTTTCAGGTTTAGAATAGAAAGCATCAAAAAGTAYCAGGTGCCAGCAGTCAGTGTTTTTGGTGTGTCTCCTGCTTGTGCTAATTAATCCCAGTTAACCCAAAGCAGATCAGGTGCCACWTAATATAAGGCTGAATCAGAGAGGTTTTTGAGGAGGTTATGCATATCTCTTGTGATGTTGAGGTTAGTGAGGGTTTAGGAATTTCATATAATTCTGTGAATTTAAAAACATTTAAATTCATTCATTAAAAAAATTTATCTTCCTAGAGGAATCTTAATATCAAGGTTCTCATTCGATTTACATTTTTCCTATTACACCTCTGCCTGGGCCATGAAGGAGCATTTCTGTTTCTTAATATGTATATAAAGAAGTTAAGCCTTTTAACAACCTTCTGTATGTTCAAATATTAATTACACGTGAGTGTTATCACAGATGAGACAGAATTATTTTAACTTCAATATCTTTTATTTCCTATTCTGCTTTTTATACTTACCAGGAAGAGCATTCAGTATAAACAGGTGCCTTATTCAGACTGCAGGTTTTTAAAGAAGGGTCTTCCCATCCTGTAAAGGATCTATACTCAGTTCTTTGGATTTCTTTAGATATGTTTGCTGAACTGCTCAGGAAGTCTTTGATTTCCTGACACCTCACGTTACTGCAATGTGTTTGCCAAAAATATTATTTGTCAGAGAGGTTGCAAAGCTTTTTTCTGTTTGTCTCCTGAAGCTGTGTGGCACAAAGATGCCTACAGCGAGAAAATGGAATAAGGAAATTGGTGCAAATGTAATCACTCTCGGGTATCTGGTACAACCACTTGAAAACATTTTTCACCAAGCAGTGGAAGGGCAGTGGCTCATTCTGAGTAAAGTGGTAAACATTAGGTTTTGATTAAAACATGAAGAATCTGTACTGTGGAGTTCCTTGCACTCAGCTGGAGCTGATGTTTCAGGCACTCCTGAGAARGTGAATTATTTCAGAKTGGGGTGACTCCCTGAGCCCTGTGYAGGGAAGTGTGTTTGGCAGTGTCTGTGGGACTCTTTCAATCCCAGCAGTGCATTTTTGTCTCCAGATATAGCTGCAGGCAATATTTTAGTCCTGGAATTGCTGACACATCCAGGTTGTACTTTCCTTTCCTCTGGTACAGACTTCTTACCTGTAACTTCCAGAATTACAGATAGAAGAGCACCAGAATAAATCATAGTGATTTCATTCCACTCTTATAAATTGTTGCCTAAATTGTCAGCACCCCTTCACTATTAGTGTTAAGTAAACTGGCTTTTATAAAATATGAGCCACCCAATCATTTATCTTAAGCCCTAATCTATCTTCCTGTTGTTTTTAAAGGCAAGATGTAACAGTAAGTGAAAGCAAGAATTGCTTCCCTGAGGAAATTTTACTATGATCAAAGCAAACCTGGCTGTTTAGGAGGGAAAGCAATGCCTGGCTTAATGAAATCTGGAAGAAATGAGATAAATAGATGAAATGGAGGATTCCAAACAAATTGTATGGTAGGTCTGGAGAGGGAATGCAAATTACTGAGCCTTCAGGTTGAATGTGGAGGGGACAATAATGTGAGAAAATGAGCTTTTAAAGTAAAATATACGTTGTTGAAGAAGGGGGAGATAGCTGTACATGTGGCTTTGGGATAACTGGACAATTGATTATGTTAAATTGCTTTTGGGGTGATATGGGTGAAGTGTGATGAGAGAAGAGACTAAATCAAGTGAGAAGTCAGGAGCAGAGTATGTAGAGCCTCAAAGAGGAGGAGTAAGGTTAAACTTAAATTTAAAATCTAACTTTTCACAGAAAATTTTTTTTTCTTTTTTAAATCTGTATTTCTTAAAAAATAGATTACTATGCAAGCAATAGAGCTTGGCTCAAATGTCATTCTCCCATCTTCAGGCCTGGCACAGGAATAAACATGAAGTGGGCCAGACTGAAGTGTCTGCTAGTTCCAAATACAAACAGAACTTAAAATGACTCCAGTTCTAGTTCAGAAGCYATGGCTCTCAAGGGATTTGCTGTTGATCAGTCTAACAGCCTTTATACTTGTTGTATTATCTCATTTCTGAGAGGCCTGGTTTTTATGTTCTGCTCACAATCTCAGCATTWTACTGTTTGCCAGTTTTGGGGCTGGGAAATTATCTCCCCAGCCAAGATTGATGGGTTAATGGACCATTTGTAAGGGTTGTTTAAGCATAATTGCACTGTTTGATTTGTGCAGAACTTGTCAGTAAAAATGTTTCAAAATATAGGGAAGACTCTTCATGTTTATCATCCAGTCTGTAAGGACAGAAACCAGTGTTTTCATTTTCAGATGCCTGATTATTTTCTTTRCTCCTCCTCTCYAGGAAGTCTTGCTTGCCATGTGGAGAGCCAGAGAAAGGTAAAAAAGATATTTTCTTAATTCCTGTCTACGTAACCATATGTGTGTGTGGGAGAAGCACAGCTTTCCTCACAATGCTCCTTGCAAGCAGGTTGGAAACAATATGTCAGTGATCAGARCCTCTTGCAGGTAAGCACTGGGGCATTCCAGGCTGTGACACCAATGCAGATGTAGCTGAATAATTGCCAAATTGCTCTGCAYATATTCAGCCAAGGCCAGGAATAGTGGTGAGGTTTGCCTGTTTTATGTAACYTTCAGTTTAATCTTAGACTCTCTACCCCACAAACCTGGCTAGGGAAACCACTCTGTTCTGAATATACCTCATGCACTGTGGTAAGATTTTTTGACAGGAAAAAAAAAAAATCAAGTGTTAGGTTGGCTTAAAAGTGTCCCTTTTTTTACCTCTGTCTTCTTCAGAGGAAAATGAGAACAAGTTTTCAGATCTGATATTGACATCTGTGTAGCACTCACTCTCTTTTGCCTGATGTGATGGCCAGTAAAAAACAGGCATACTGGTGAAATTATGTGTTCATCTTTTAAGCCTAAATTGTTTAATTCTTGTGTGATGGTAGCACAAAAAACACTGTCTGCTTATTTTTTTTGTAGCTCTTAATCTCTGCCTGAATCCATCTGCTGTATTTTCTCCTCAGACAAATGCCCAAATTAATAAGAGGGAAGCAAATATAAYAGGGTTAGGGTCAAATGCCATTTATGCTCTATGGTAGCAGTGGCACAATATATAGCAAAGTATCTTTTATAAAATGACATAATTTTTTTGCTACATTACTGTCTTGAAATGTTCAGCTGCTAAAAATCTACATTTAGGGCCACAATTCAGAGAGGAATTCATTAGGAAACCATTGGAAGGTTGGAGAGTTTCCTAATTTAAATCAATTCCAAGGAAAGCTCTCAATGGCATTTTCAGTGTCCATCTGCAACTTTGCATTCTGTGAGAGAAAGAGTATTTCTGTTTTACTCAATCCAGCTACTCCTCAGACTTCATCTGGGCCTCAAAATTCACTAAGTAAAACTGGRACTCAGSAAGAGATAATTCTGTRAAGCACAGACAGRAAAGTTGCAGTATGGATGTGGGCARTTAACTGAGATCATTACTGATAAACTAATTTGTGGTATCAATTAGAAATAGAAATGTTAGTGAATGTAAATTATTAASTATTGTTCTACAGCCTTAGGTACCTTCCCCCAGTCACTCAGTGGTTCTGCCAGTGCAGTGTGTTTATTTTAGTTTTGTGATAATATTTTGGTTTGGTTGGAGCAGGTTGGTAAACAACTGAGCTGTGATAATTATTTCAGTAGTTTGTTTGGTTTTATTTCCTCCTTGGGATAGGCTGTGCAACTGTGTACTGCCTGTTCCTCAGCAAATGTTTTGGAATTGGAGATAATATCTTCTACATAACTTTCAATTTAGTTTATGTATATTTAATTCCTCACATTCTCACAWTTCTTTTTTTATTCCTCTATGGCTTCTTCTTTCCACTCCTTTGTGTTTTTGTTAAAAGAAATTATTTACAATTGCTCTTTGTTATTCAGAGAAAGGATTTGCCATTAAAATGCATCATTTAGAACAGATTTCAGTTCTCAGAAACCTTAACACCTTTCTCAGCCCCTTCCTATCCCAAATGTGTGCTATACTTTCATTAAGGTACAATACAGTTATGTTGAATTCTGCATGGGTATTTATAATCCTAGAGGTCACCTCAGTATTGTCTGAGGGGAGAGTCAGGTTATTCAAAATGCATTGTTTCTGCTTTTGGCTAATTCTGAGAGTGCTGGGAAATGTTTTCACTCCAACAGGGAACATGACCTAAAAGGAGTAAAAACAAATGCCCAGTTTTRTCATCTTTGGTTCTTTGCTGAGATGGACTCAGCTCTGCCACAGCTGGTGCAAGGGCCAGTGAATTTGTCCCCATTTTGTGTTTTGCTGAGGGAGAAAATGCAAACCAGGACTTTTCTGGACCAATTCCTGCTGTTGCCATTCCTCTAGGTGCAGTTTGGAATGTGGTTAAAGGAAAACAGGTTATATTCTACTCTTGCTTGTTCTACTTTTAAWAATTGTTACTCAAATTTTAGCACATTCCTTTGTCATCCCACATACGTATGGTAATGATGAGAAGCACTTCCTCCAGTGCTACTCTGTTCTTTTAACAATCCACATGAGTGACACAGATTAATAAAATGTGACATTTCAGGATCCAGAGTAAAATATGAAATAAAAAATGACGGTTTGAGGAAAAATTAGTCATATGCAGAGGGACCTATTAAAGTTGCCTCACATATCAAGCCTTTGTTCTGAGCATGTGTGACTGGAAGTGCAAAGCTAGGCTGTCAGGATTTGTTTAGCTAATGATTCTAACTTGTTAAAATTTTAACCATGGCTCCTTTTGTTGTGCTTCAAAGGATTAGTAATGCTCTTTATATTAATTTATCTTATATTCTTGAAAGTGTAACACGTTTTAGTTATTATTTGGGTATTGATTTGGCTGCTTGGCATGTACTGTTTATATGCAATTTTGATTTTGAATATGGGGTTCARTGTAAAAAAGAATCTGCATAAAATTCATAGCTCATATAAAAGTGCTTTTTTGTTATCCACTAAGACACGAGATACAAATCAAGTGTGAGAAGAGCTTGAAGCTAGACTGTAAGAAGTGAATGCTGAAACCTATCACAATTCATACTTGTCAGAGAAATGCACATTTAAAATCCTTGGTCATGTATAATAATAGACTGAAACACAAATAGGATGCTTGAACATCAGACTTTATGAACACTTTTGTTTTGAAGAGAGGAACTTGAAAAGAGTCATGAAAGTGCAATGTGGGAAGGAGCTCATACTGAGTTTTCAGCATGGCACTACCAGGCCTGTTATCTTTATCTGTCTCTGTGTGGTGAGCAATAATAAGAAAGGATTTCACTTTCTGTGTTAAGCTGCTGGGTAACCATCTGGTTACAGAAATGCATAACGTTTTTGGATTATGCTTGGCACAGTCCTGTTCTCCCATCAGTCCCTGCCCACACTTACAGACATTTTGCTCCCTGAGCTGGTTCCAGGGCCCAGTGGAATGAATGGAGATGATGCTGTAGGTTTCAATGGTTAAGTTTCATAAGTAGTTTTTCTTATACAAACATTCAAAGCACAGAATCTGCTTCTCTCAGTATGCAGAGGGAGGTGGGCTCCAAATCCCAGGGTCAAGAGAGATGTTTTTAAATAGATACAACCAAATGCAGTTGTTAGCCTGTGCATGCCCCTGTGGYCATCAGAAAAAAAGGCCTCTTGAAATATCTGTGGCTTCAGAAAAACTTTGAAAACATAGGTTCAAACTAAAACCAGGCATAGGGAACAGTTGTATAAGGTGGGTCTCAGTAAAGCAAAGAGCTGAACTTTCTCTTGTCACCTAGAAAGGTCTGGCTGATCAGGASCTCCTGCTTTCACAGGGAATAGCATTTCTCCTTTATCTGTGTCTGCTGGGGTTAGTCTCTTGAAAACATCCACAAGGAAAGACACAGCCTTACCCTCCTGTTAATACACACATTAGACTGTGTTAATAATTGCATTTTTATACCACATGAACTGGCTCATGCAGATTCCACGTGTATTAACTGTGTAGAATAAATGTGTCTGTGTGAGTGAGTAAATCTGTGCAGTTCTGCTGGTATAAAAGGTGTGTGAATCCTAAAGCACACATGTATACATTCAGTGCATGCCTTGTAGTTTCCGTTCTGGTATGAAAAAAGAAACTACTGGGAGAATTACACTCTAAGCAATGCCAAGTGCCTTGTAATATATTTTGAAAATATTGCAGAGTATGACACTGAATATATCTCAATATATGCATTATGTGCATCTTTAGAAATGCCATTTTATTACCAGAGCCAAAGATTGGTTGGGAATGTCAGATAGTGACCTTTTGGACCAATGTCTTGCTTTGGAAAGACAGGTGTCTGCTAAGGAAGGCTGGGGCCTCCCYTGGAATGGAAAATTTACATCCCCTCCCKMTGAATTGTTGTAATTTTGAAATTAAGGGGCACTCAGGCAAAGATATGGGAATAGGAATGACAGTTCTTTACTAGGGAAATTAAAATAAAAATGCAATAGTATAA
>CADDXX010000799.1:94983-119454 GCA_902810485.1 Alauda arvensis
TGTCTGAAGTTATAAAATCTCAGACAAAATCAGCTTTAATGTACTTCAGAATGTACCTGTGTTCCTGCTGGTTCAAGTGTGTGCGAAATGCTCCTGGTCAGATCAAAAGCCTTCAGCATCAGTATATGCTGGGCTCTTTTCCACTTATAAACYGTCTTCTGCAGCAAACTGACCTTTCTCTGAATAGGTCAGCATCTTACAGGGCCCAGGGACCACTGCCTGACCTGTGTTACAGGCATGAATTTCTCCAGTGCTTTGCTGAGATCAGTGCAGCCACTCCATTGTGTTCTGGTGTGAGAGCAGGAGTTTCACTGGGAGCTGCCTTCAAGTAACCTTGTGATCAGTTAAAAACCTTCCAATTCATTTCTTGCAGTGGTAATTAATTAAACAAAGGCTTGAAATCTAGTCCTTGCACTCTGCCAGGAGCAGGTCAGAGGAGAGAGAATTGTAGATGAGGAAATCTGCTAACATTTAACCTTGGAGGCTGCAATTTGTGTTTGTGCTGGAGAAGGGTGTCTGCAGAGACACTGGCAGGGATTTTGCTTCACTCTGAAATTGCCTATGGATAAACAGAGTCTACCTGGTTTCTTTGTTGCCTATTTTATCATCTCTGCAAGCACTGAAACCGAGATGGGTACTCCAGTTTAGAAAGTGGAAAACAAAATTAGTTTGCTTTGAACTAAGAATGGATATTACTGACAGACTCCATCAGAGATGATCAGGGCAAAGCTGATGTTACATGTTATTTGACAGTTTGTCTCTCATTGAAATTAAAGACATTTAGGCTGCTTTCAAACAAAGCTGTGTCTGCTTCTCTAGAACTGCACTTGTCTGCCTTGGGGGACCTTCAGAAATGTCTATTTATGATAAACCACTTCAAGCAGAAAGTTTTAAGCCATGCAGAATGTTAGCAACTATAAAGGAAAACTGTGTCTATTTAATTCAGATCAGTTTCCAATTTCTGTAAATGAAAGGCTTGCAATTTTTTTTTCTTTGCCAGTTTTCTAATTTTTAGTGTTACATCAAAACAGGCAAACAAACTTGGTTGTATTTACTGGGATGTGTGTTTAGCACCAAAATCAGGGCAACATATATAATCTTGCAAAGCATCTTTGGGGGTTGGCTCTGCATGACACTGCCATCAGTAAGTAGATAAATTCGGTCCACATTCAGCACTGGAGTCATACACTATTTCACATCCATTTGGGATGTGTTTTTTGTGTTGATTTGAACCTTGATTCCTGATCTGAGCACACTGAGAAGTGGTGGCTTGTGTGGGAGTTACAGATTCCACAGGTGCTGGTGCCACTGTGCTCAGCAAGCAAATGATGGCTCTGTGTGAATCCCATCAGCTAGGGATGTTATGCCTCTCCTGTAGTGAGGGAATTGTGTTGGCACCTTCCTATATGTGGGGAGAGAGAACCAATTTCTCCTCAGGCTGTGAAACTGCCCAGCTGGGAGAGGTCAGATCAAAAGCATGTGGGATGAATGTGATTTTAGATCACCATTTTAAATAAGTAATATTTAATTTCTTTTTAATGGGGAAGACATAATGATTAATATTGGAGAATACAGCAGGCAGTGGATTACTCCAATTCCTTTAAGTACTTGGGGAATAGATTTTTTTTGAGGGTGAAGGTCAGCCTGGGCATGAGGACACCTGAAGCAATGGCCATGGCAGCAATGAACCAGCCCAGTGTCACCCTTTCCCTCCTGTAATTTGCTTTGCTTCCATCAAATACTTGGCAATGGATTTTTCTCACAGGTCCAACACTGTCTGTGGCAAATCAGGTACTTTAGTGAAGGTTCCTGATCTGTAATCCCAGAGTCCCTGAGAAACTCATTTAATATCAGTCAGCTCTGACTGCCAGGGTCTGTGTGCTTAATAGGCTCTCCATAAAAAAGAATAACTATATTGGGATAGTTTTGGGCCCTGTTATGTGCTTAATTGGTCACATCCATGGGCTGAAGTAAGAAGGCAAGGAAGTACAAAGCTGGAATGCCTGTACCCAGAAGGATCACATTCATTTCAATAAAAATCTCTGTTGGATATTTTCAGACAGAATATTCTTTGTGGTTCCCACACAGGAAGCATAGACATGAAACTGCACCCTATAGTGTTTTGGTGAATTAAATTTAGAATTCAGCATTGAATCTGCATGGGTACAGTTCACTGCCTAAGTGAATTTCCCAGCTACTGCAGAATGTACCAGTAATGTGCACTAAAATAGAGAACACTCCCAGGCCTTGTGCAGCACTGGGTTTGTTTTGCAGTTTACAAGGGAACTTGTAGAGCTACAGACAGAAAATAGCTGTAAACACAAAAATCAGAGAGTGAAAATATAGATGGAATAGTGAAGTAAAGAGTATCAGTGAGACTAGGTGCTAGAAAGTGATTTACTATTTATTTTGTAAATAGTAATTTTGTAAATACAATTTATTTTGCATTGTATTTGAATATGGTTGAGCCAGCTTGGAAGCTCAGACAAAGSTAGCAACAAAATAATGTTACAGATAAATAATGAAGAAATATATTCTATGTATATTGAGAATAAATGTAACACATAAGGTGTCTAAATTTAGGCCAAAAAAAATTCAAATGACGTGGCATTTCTTGGTGAATGACTTCCATTTCTTGGCATCGCATATCTAATAGTCTCATAGTGCTGTAGTTGAAAACTTATACAAGTATAATCCAATAAAGCAAAAAGGTTACTAAAGAGCCAATAAACTTGAGATAAAAGCCTTTAATCCCATGACCCTTTAAGGGCTCAGAGATTACCAAGGCACAGCTGATGTTTCTGGAATGTTAAATGCCCAGTGCTCCTGATTTGGTACAAGCTTGTGTACTTTGGTGTACAGCTGAAGAATTGGAGTTATGAAAATATCATATGGGAAATTAAAGGATGTGGGGATTTGGATTTTTGGCCAGGTAACTCTGCCTGCTTTTCTTCTTCTTTTTGCTCCCCACTTTTTTTATTTTCTTTTTTCCTGTCTCAATTTGATCCTTTTGAAGAGTTTTCTATGAGTGCAATATTTTGTATTGGAATATTCTGTTCATTTGTGGTGTCCTGCTTCAATATAGGTCTATCCTCCATTTTCATGCATATTATACATGTCTGTACACTGCTTTTGGGTTGCTTTACTTTATTCAGATGAGAATGTAAAGATATTCCTCATGAACCAAAAATATTTTCTACCCTCTGCAGTGTTACAAGAATGATTTCTTAATTTTATCTCCAGAGAGCAACCAGGCAGGGAAACATATTGTTATCAGGTTTTTGATGCTGGCAATCTGGAAAGGTGGATRTTGTGTTCTGTTGCTGCACTTTGTCAGCACAAGCATGGTATTTATTTTAGTGGTGTTTACATCAGGAACCTTAATTTACTTACATGCAATTACTGCAGCAGTTTATCAAGGCAGCCAACTGAAATACAGGTTTTGTATTGTTGCTTCAGATATGACTCATTTGTCACTGAAAACCAGCAAGGTTTTGGTCTTTTGGTTGGTATTTTAATTGTACTTGGTTGGTATTTCAAATGCACCACTCAATCCARTGTCAAACTCTATACTGGATTCAAGGAAAAATTGAGAGATGATATTTATTAGGGAGAAGATAAACTGGTATAAATCAATAYTTAAAAATACAGAATTGTGTCAATGGCTGCCCCCTAGCAATGACTAGTGAGTGGCAAAGAAGCAATGAGAATATATATACGTGTGTGTGTGTATAATGCCTGATACAGTAACCTCCACCAAAGGAGAAAAATTACTCACTAGAGTGGATCAAACAAGACAACCATCATTCCAATACACATTTTGGATTTTCTTGGACTTTAGGGAGTGGACTTGAACCTGAACCTGAACATTTGGCAGGTGCAGTTTCTCACTGCCAGTGACAACTACGAGCTGGTTTCTGTTTGTTTTCCTCTGATAAGAGCTGCAGAAGGAGGACATGTATCAGAGGATTACCAAGTGATCAAACCCAGGTTTTACTCCCTACTATAAAATGACCTTTTAAAAAGTGCATCATTTGGCGCTGTAGTATCCATTGATTTCTACTAATGTCTTTTTATCCTTTGGAGCACCATGAAAACTCTGTGGAATTTAATCCTGCAACTCACACAGGTGTGCTAATAATTCCTGCTTAAAAAGGGCAAAATGTCTTTCTTTACTCAGAAATGGTGCTGGCTATTGAGGAACCAACAGAAATGCAGAAGAGGAGTAGATTTTATTAATTGTATCGACTCYCTGATTAAAATCCAGTAAATTTTAGAAGATTGTATAATAGTATTTCCTGGAGATGTTACAATCAGTGCCTGAAATTAATGTTGCAGTTTAATAAGATGCATAAAAAAGTTCAAGGAAAAGCAAAAAAGAATCAAGGCTGAGCAGAGAAAAGATGAGACAGAAAAGCCAGTGTGTTCACAGGTGCCTCTTTTACAACGGTGTTTTATTACTTCCCTTATGAAAAGAAACTTCCCCTCTTAAGCTGCCTCCATCCAACAAAAATTAGGGTTGCAACACCAAGCTTGATAAATGTTCTCCTGTGTTATTTCTGCTATGTTGTTGTTTAGGCAAGCCAGAAAGAAAGAGTCCCTTAAATGCTGCTGCATGGCTGTTTTCAGTGCTTGTACCAGCRTTGCAAAGGAATGCATTTTGAGGCTGACTGTCCCAATGAGCTGTGAAGGTGATGAAGTGATTGGTAGCTCTTTCCCCTTCCATCCCATAACTTCCTATGAAATTCCTCTTGCGTATCTCAGTTCAAGTGCTGGAACTTGGAAATTTTCTTGCAAGATTTTTTAAGRAGCCTCTTTTCCAGTGGTTAATCTCCTCTTTGTTTCCAGGAAAAAAACTTCAGTGCATTCCCTCTGCAAAGCGGGCGCTGAAAGAATGATCTCCTCTTTCCACTTCAATTATTAAAGCAGGCTGCCTAAGTTCTTCTCCTGTCAAAGTACAGCCCTCATTTTCACATGCTTATGCAACAGAAGAATACCATCTCCACATTCTGAGATTCACACAGCAGTTACTACTGTAAAAGTTTCTTTTTTTCTTTTCTTCATTGTTCCACAAAATGTTGCCAGCCAGTTGAAATTTTCTTATGAAGTGGAGGGACTGTGAAATGTCATAATAAACCTCACCAAGCTTCCTGATGAACCTGTCAACAGTTAGAAATCTCATTGTCATGGGAAAATAAAAAAAAATAATGTGTTTCCTCTCCATAATGACTAATTTTGCTGAAGCCATCACTCCATGGAAGTGCTTTTAACCCCTCACTTATTCTGGTTGGATTCTTGTCGTGCCTGAGCTGCTTGAAACAACAGAARCATGTTGTGTTTTAGGTTTGAACTGCTGAATACAGAGTTTCTACATTTCTGTCAGGTATCATTTCAATGTAGTGCTAACAACCTACACCTGTGCTGTCTTTTCTCCCTCTCCACATACAGGTGGTTCTGTTAAAWCAGGCTGAAATTCAGCACATGGAAAACTTGGCATGTGCCTTTTATTTTTAGCAAAGATGAGTGATATTAAGCAAGGCCTTCCCAGCCACTCATCAGTATTAGTGTCCTTCGGAGCTGCACTGCTCCCTTCTTTATTTGGTGTGTTTCCTTCTTGTGAAAAATGTCAGATTGACAGGCTTGAAAGCTGAAATCCCTCTGTTTATCTTGGGGCTGTGATAGTATAGTCAGTGACAGCACAAACATCCACSCTGCCTCATCTATATGCCTCAGGTGTGAGCAAAGATAGTTCAGTCTCCATGGCCATTAAATCCTGTTGATTCCATCAATAAGAATGCCAGTTACTGGGAGATGTCACAGTGACTTTGTGATCCGAGTGACTGCTCCAAACACRCTGGATTGAGACACCAAATTCATCTCACATACCTCAGCACAAATACCATGGTAATGGCTTTCACTCACAGGGAATCTGGCATGGATTCAGAAGGTGTCTTAGATTTAAACCTCTCAGAAATTCAATCACCTTCCCCTGAGCCAGGCAGTCCCTCCACTCACTTGAGAAACTTGTTCATGTTTTTTAACAGGTTCCTTTTCATGTATGAGGTCTTTCTTGTTTTCAGGAGTTTTCTATCAGAAAGAAACAGTTTTTAGGATCTGTGAGGCACGTGAATAATACTTAAAGATTATGAATGTAAAAAACTGCTGCTGTTTTTTACTGGTCTGGTGCTGCTGCAGTTATTTGATGCTGTCAAATGAGCTGCAGGGATCTGTCTTCAAGCTCAAATTTACCCCTGCTCATGTCACCACAGGGGCTGCAAAAGCCTGAAGGGCTCCAAGTGTAATGGAGTAGCCCCCAGCAAAAACATCTTGCTTCCTGCCTCAGCTTCCCCAGGTAGAACCTGGAGATAAAAAAGCTCTGTGAATATACAAGATTAAAACCAGATTAATTTAGTTTCTTGTATTTTATCAGGCATGCAAAATACTAAGTAGTATTGCCACCTAATTTAGCTATCCATCAGTAGATTAAAAAAGGGAATATCTTTAAGAATTTTGATTTCATTAAGACTTTCAGGCTAATGAAATGTGGTGTAGATAATTTGCTGTCATCTTTTTCATTTTAGAATTCTTCCCTAGAAAAACTCTAAATACACTTAGAAAATTCAAATGCAAGTATAGCAGCAAAGTTTGCTTCAAGACAAATCTGTAGAAAACATATGAGCTTCATTACTTATCAGGCAATATTTAACTGAACTAGTATGGTGAGCAGATGCTGCTCTCCAAAGGGTGCTTTTATCTAGAGACCATTTCTGAACATACAGGAGAAGAAAAGGGAGAAAGAATTGTAGAAAATTTAGCTGCAAAAAAAGAAACCCATATTTGGTCTAAAATAGAAAATTAAGTTTTTCTGTCACCCCAGGAGATCCCAGTGTAGAGGTAGTGTTACTGTGTGCAGACTTTTCCATGGGAAGGCTTGCTGGGGTCAATAGAAGGTAAATTCTTAATCAATAGCACAGACTGGATTGTCTGTAGAGCAAATCCTCTGGAGCTTCATCTGCTTTATCAGGCAGCTCCACAGAGCCTCCAGGCAGGCTCTCTGGGGAAGAAAGTCACTTGGGGGTGCTGGGAGAATTTAATATTTGGTTCTGYAGTTGTGAAAAACTACTGCTGATGATAATTTGGTGGCAGTTCCAAACATGGGGACAGAGAACATCCTGAGGTGGAAGGGACTCACAGGGATCATTGACCCAGCTGCTGTCCCTGCACAGACACCCCAACAATCCCAGCCTGTGCAGCCCCTCCTTTGGACACTTTCCAGCAGCTCTGGCTCTTTTTTACCTCGTGGTGCCCAGAGCTGCCACAGCCCAGAGCAGGACAATCCCCTGGGCCTGGCTGCATCCTCTCCCTCCAAATTGCTGTAGTGAACACAAAACTTTTTCAAAATKTACAGATCTGTAAAACTTGAACTTATTTTATGTCAGCATCTTATTATTCCACATGGACAGCCTGCTTGATAGAGAGAAGGCAAGATTGCAATTCCCTGCATGCAGTTTTCCACACCAGGAGTACATGGAAGCTGTGGGGTAACTSTTAACCAGGCTCCTGATTTGATTCTGCAGTGGCAGAAATACAATTTTCAGTTCATAACCTGCAGGTACCTCACAGGAGAGTCAATGTCCCTGTCATTCCTCAGATAATCTCTGCATCTTGCTTGTCATTAGASATGGTCCCTAACCATTTTGGATATCTTGAAAATTCCAGCATATATAATCTAAGTCCTATTGACATTCCTGGCATTTATGTCTTTGCTAACATATTTTATTCAGGTGTGTATCTTTGGCAAGGAGGGAGGAGATATTTTTACACTGAATATGAGTTTAGAGGTAACAAATGTCCCAATCAGCTGTGGCTTAGGTAATTTGAAAATTTTTTGCTGTTGATTTAAACAGTGTCTCTGGTTTGGACATGGGAGGAAACCCAACTATGGGAGGAAATAAAGCTGTACCTCTAATGGGAATGGCACAATTTATTGTATAGGTCCTTTTAGGGCAGTGCCCCTTTGTTTTAGWATGTGTGATTTTCACTCTTACAAGGTTGCCCACATTCCTAACTGTGAACTATGTGTAAATTTTATTAAACATATAAATAYATAGATTTTACATTGAGTTCATCATATCTGTACCTTTAGAAACACATTTTCATCATAAAATTCACTTGTAAGATCAGTTGGAAGAACACTTTTGACTTATGGCCACTTAAAAACAATATATTAGTAATCAGTAAATGATTAACACACATTTTCCTCCTTAGTTATTTAGGGCAGTGTTGAGTAGGACACTAAGAATTAATGCACATTATAATGAATAAGTGCTACGAAATAATAGATAGCATCCTGTAACAATGTATTTTGRTATTATTTATACATGTCTCTCTCATGTGTTACCCCATGGAGCCATTTACAATAATTTAACTTAAGAAAAGCACTGCATGGTCCTGCCATSCACTTGTCCAAAATTGTCATCTTGGTTTACAGTGCTACTGATATTTGCTGTTCCCCTTTTTCAAACATTGATGCTGTTTACTGCTTTGCCTGGAGAGAGCCACAAACAAGGACTGATCCACAGGGACTCCCAGGCAGAGCTGAGCATTCAGTGTTTCTCAGGGAGCACCAGGAAGAGCAAGCCCTGATTGCTGTGCTCCTCTCTCTTTTTTGGTCACAAAATGCATTGCTCTCCATGCATGAAAAAGGGGTAAAATCTCAGAGTTCAGAGCTTCCTCAGGGTATTTGTTTATTTGTTATAGGCTTGGAGCAGTCTGACTACACCAAGCTACTTAAACCATGCCCTTGTAGTAAATAATAATTTTARTTTTGTTAAATAACAAAATACCACATTTAGCTTCCTTTTTTTAATGCATGTTAAAAAGAATTGGCAGAAGATTCACACTGATAATTCATTATATCAATGTGGCAGCCTTCTAATAAGGAAAGATMWATAATTTTAATGAAAATGCAWTGACAGAAAAATAAACAGAATGGAACAATGGGCATTAAAATGTCTTGGGCTTCTCATGGGCTCCTTGAGGGGACTTCACATGGAATATGGTCAGAACCTGTGTCCTGCTGATGTCCTCAGCAGAGCTGCAGGTGAATTCAGTGGCCCTGTGGCACTGGGCAGATCCCAGGCTGTGCTGATAACAATGCTTCTCTATCCTCATTTCACATCTGGAAAGTTTGTAATGGATGAAACATAAAGATGCACCTTCAAATGCATTCCACAGATTTCCCCAAATGATGCAACCCTAAAATAGTTCTTTTGAGCTCAGTATGAGTGGCCAGGGATCACAGTGGAACTCAGGAATTTGCACCTGCAGAGCTTTACCTGCACTGGGTGGGGTGTTGCCCATTAATCTGAGACTAACAAACCCACAGGACATTTTGARTGGYAATTAATTGAATTCACAGAGCTGGSAGCTGGCAGAGAACTCGTGTTTGTCTGTTCCCATCCATGCAGACACACCCTAGATTTTCAGCCTTGATCTTAGCAAAGAAAGAAAGGAGGGATCCCACTGTTCATGTGAAATCCTCTGCTGAGCTCAGTTTGATTTCCCATGGAGAGCCACCCACCAGTGGGGAAACAGTAGACACAAACACATACACAGTGCTAAAATACAAAATTGTGTGTATTCTTTTAGTAAATATGTGTATCTGAGTAAACTGAAGAAGAAATATGATTAGAAATCTGCATTTTTGCAAGACCCATCTGCTGTCTGAAGTTGGGATATTTGAGATTTGCAAGGCATTAGAAGATTTTAAGATTAAAAGACTTAAAGAAAGCAGATGGCTTCATCCTATTTAATTTAATTAAATTTATTTAGTATGAAAAAGGGAGAAAGCTAACTGTCTCCAGCATAAAAGCTCTTTAAATGCATTAGCTCCTGAGAGGCCTGCAATCTGAACACTGCCACTGTGCTTTTTAGATGAATTAGATATTGTCTTCCTTCATTCCTTATAAATTGTGAGGCAGAACAGCTTCTGAAGTTCCTTTTAATACAGGAGGATGCTCAGGCAACCAGTCATGAATTGCAAGTATGTAAGTATGGAACAGTAAAAGTGTAGTTCAGAACTATTTCTCATTCATGTTGTCTATTAATGTCCTGGACCATCTTGAAGATCTACTTAGCAATGAAAAAAAAAAAAAAAATCAACTGARATCTATGTACTAGAAACATCCCCTTCATTTCAGCTTTTTCATGTCAGTTTTTATCCAAGATAATTGTAAGACTCATAGATCCTGACTTTTAGAAATATTTTCTCCTGCTTCTCCCTGGATTCAGTAATGCAGCTAAGATTAAAAGAACACATGCAATCTTGTATGTGAGCCACAGGCAGGTAATAATAAAGCACATACTTTCATAGATACTATATTTTAAAGCTCTTTAAGCAATGATGAGTTTCACACCTTCCGTGCTAGTCTGTTACAGTGTTTAATTATCCAGAACAATTTAGAACAAAAATCAGTACACTTGGCCTCATTAATGTAAGGCAAAGCAGAGCTTTTTTAAAGCAACCCCCAGACAGGATTTGTAAACATCAACTTCATTTTCATTTGGTACAAAGCACATTAACAGCAGCAGCAGAGAGGGAGCTAAAATTTTACAAGTAGAGAATTAATCACAGCGGGTGATGACAGGCTGGTAAAGTGTCTCATTAGGAAAAGAATAACAAGGAGTTTAATAGGGAGCCAGTGTTTTGTAAGGATAATGGCCTGGGTTTTCAGAGGTATTGGTGATTTGGGAATGCCTKAGTTTTGATATCAGTTCAAAACACCTCATTTTCAGGAGGAGCTTCAAACCTTTCCCTGTAACTGCCTTAAAGCACTTTGAGGGTGAGCACCCCAAAGCCAACAGATGCTTTTATCCATCCAAGGCAAAATTCTTTCTATGCCACCTAGATCCACAGTTTTCAGGAGACAACAGCATGGTTTAGGAGGCAGGTTGGCACTGATGTGAAATATCCCAGCCCCAGATCCTGTGGGCAGAGCAGTGCCAGTTTAGGGCAGTGGAGATCCTGAACTCCCTGCAGTAGGAAAAGGACAAATGAGTGTCAGGAAAAGCTCTGTGTTCTGGGGAAAGCTGCAAACACCCCCCTGCCTCCATCACACCCACACCACTCACCACCAGACAGGATTTTGGAAATGCTGTGCTCCCTGCTTGCAACAGACATAGCTAGCTCAAGATCTGATCTGGAAAAGGGCAGCATAAACCCAGCTGGCAGAAGCAGGAGACAGAACCACAAAAGACAAGAACAAGCCGTAACTTGAATCGACAGGTTGGRAAATGGAAGATACCAGAATAAACTCTGGTGTTCCTTTAGCTGTTTGCAGGAGTTTTACAGTGAGTGTGCTGGGGCAGTGTACTCTTGTGAAGTATGACTAATCTCTTCAAACAGGTTTTCTGTAAAAGTACTGGTTTTTTCTCTTTTTAAGCTTGTGCAATACATTTAAATGCATTATTTTGTTTGGGGGTTGCTCTCATGAGTGCCTTTTCCTCAACTACTGAGCATATAATTTATGTAACCTTTTAACCCCATATATTGCAGGTAGGCATTTAGTGGCATCATKTATTTATATTTTACTGTTGTTGTGTGCAATAATGAGGTTTCTGCTGCTTCCAATTTCATTTATTAGAGCAGGMAGGACAATGGGCAAAAATCATCATRACCAAGGGCTGAAAAYACWGTAAGAATTTCAGCAATGCCTCATTGTTTGAGGCCCTTACCTGGTGTAATRTGTACCTCCATGYTAGTAGACTTTGYATATGACTTAGGAAGAAGAATGCACTGYAAAGCAATAACTCATGATGAAGCAAAACTAAAAAACTTGTAAAAGAAGTGAAGGTTTGTTTGTTTGTGCAAGAAAACATTTTTTTTCCCCTTCTCATGCTTCCTCCCCTCACCACTGACATTACAGGGAGAATTTTAATGCTCACCCCCAACCTATTGAAGTCACATTGACAAGATTTTTAGTGTTAGCTGTATAGCCAAATTATTTCTAGATATTCAGTGCACAATAAATCTACTTAGGGGTGCTTTGTTCTGATGAACTCATTTAAATGTATTATATTAAAAAATTACATTTTCAGAGGCTYCTCTAGACATTTCTTAATCGGTTGTCATGGTGATGTCACTGATTACAGATTTTAATGTCCCATTTGAAGATTATGCACTACTTAATGATCCAAAAAGTAGGTCTAATTTCTTTAGAGAAAAAAAAAAACTAACAACCCTTTTCATGGAATGAATTACACAGGTTACTCATAGTACAAAATAATGAAAAAATGGAAATGGTGCAATGTAAAAAAGATTTGGTTAAGATTATGGGCCAAGAAGATGTTCTACACCAAAGAGCTTTTTGATAAGTATAGCAAAAGAATAAAAAAGTTGCATTAACTAAAATTGTGGATATGGGTGAGAGTAAAGAACACCTAAAATATCCTTGTGCAGTCTTCAACTCTTTACAATTACAAAACAGTAATGATCTGGAGAGCATGAGAAATTATTTTGTATTTTAAAGGAGTTTGTAGTGATATTCCCTGGTCCCTCTGATTTAGGTGGCTTTGCAGCTGCAGCAGAGTTCTAGCTGGGAATTCAGTTTCAGCTTCACCTGTGCATGTTCCATATCTGGAGGGGAAAAAAGCCTCCAAAACTCAATATTTATCTGTTTCAGACAACTTTTCAGACAACTTTTCTCATCATTGTGGTTGCTCTAGAAATTTAAGCATGGCTTTCACAAGGAGTTATTTAAATTTCCAGAGGTCTTGCTGTAGAGATTTTTTTTTAACCTCTGCTTTAACAGGTGTCCTAGCCTGTCACATCCCTCCCATCCACATTCCTCCTGTCCCTCCAGTCTGGGACTGGAATTGAACTGATTCCAGTTAGTTCAGCTTAAACCAGCTGATCTCTTCCCAACCCAAAGAWCCTGCCTGAGGTTAGTCCAGATTAAATCCCCCTAAATTCCTGTGTCAGGGGCACTGAGTCCTCAGCAAGAGCTGGTTCTGTCAGCCCATCATTTACTTCACAGCTCTAAAACTTTAATCCTTAAGCTGACTTGTAGCACACTGAAGTCAAGGAATAAGAAGGGTGAACTGTTTGTTTGCTAGCAAAGGAATTGTAAAAAACCATGGAGGGAATAGGGGAGGGAGAGAATAGGGATAACAAGGGAAAAATTAAATTACAGGGAAAAAATTCCACCACTGCTCACATTGATCTTTGTTTACGGCCTGGGTTTGCAGAAATATTTACACACTTAAATCTCATTCCTGCTGGAGAGAATTAGGCATCTAATGCCTTGATTTTTGGTGAATAAAATACTGCTTTACCTTCTGAAAAAAACCAAATTTTTTTGTGATATCTATTGAGAAAAGTCTTTTGATGACGATTTCAGGTTCTTGTTTTTAATTTTTGGTAGATTCCASGTTTCTGTACCTATTCTAACTTCTAAATGGGACAAGAGTCAAAACACAAGGAATAATAAAGATTTGCCTTGTGGCAGATTCTGAAGGCAACCAAAGAAAAACTGTGTATTTTGAGCATAAGGAAAATTGAAGACTTTCATAGGCATGAAGAAAGTTCTGTAGGTCAAGGACTTCATTCACAGAGCAATGAAAACAGCTTTGGTTTTGTTTGGAAAATAACAATCTTCTGGGTTTTTTTCTAGACAATAGCTGTGTCAGAAAATATGGACAGAATGAAAAAAATCTTTCAAAAGAACTGTGCTTTGTTCATTCACAGAGGGGAAGATTTTGAGGGGAAAAAATATACTGTGAAAAATGTTAGTTTTTGTTTTGTTTTGTTTTGTTTTTTGTAAAAGCAAACCAAAAACAAACCCCAAATAACTTCCAAACCTGCATTATTTTTGGGGGGGATTTTTCCTGGTATTTGAACTAGGCCTATCTGATCCCTGCTGTAAAAGATCTGGAGAAGTGATTCTTCTGTCTTGCTTACAAAACACTGGCAAATACCAAAATACTGATTCAGTGTTTAGTTGTTTTACTGACATTTGCTGCTAAAGCTTAATTTCACTTTACTCAGGCCTAATTTGACGTCATCAGAGCTCCATTCCTTTAATGTCTGGCAGCAAGTGTAACATGTATTAATGAAAACAACCAAGTCTCCACAGAGATAACTGTTCTGATAACCTCTTGAAGGTTCATTCATCCACAGTGCAAGCACTTTGTAACAGTAAAGGATACCACAAATGTCTTTAAAGATCCATTAGAAAGGAGTCAGCAGAGGAAAACTTATAAAGGTTGCATGATCTGAAGGTGATTATGCACATGCTAAAGTGGCCAGAACCTTCTGGTGCTTCACTGCAGCCAAAAATACCATGTTCATGYTTGGCACATAATAGAAATAGGCCTGTGGAAAGAAAATGGTTTTATTCAGCATGAAAGTTAAAGATAAAACCCTTCAGAACTGAACCTAATTGTCCTTTGAGGTATTTCTTAAGGTCAAAGTTGTATTTGATGGTAATTATAGTTCCCTTCTCATGAAATCTTTGCAATTGTACTAAAAGCAATACCAAAACCWCCTGAGCTTTTACTGGCTTGGCTGCAGAGAGAAATAATGTTTCCTCTTTCTTTTCAGTAAATAATGCTAATTTAAAAGGTCATTGTGTTTTAGTTTTCCTGTGGTGGCTATAACTGCAGTTAAACCAATATCAGTCAAAATAAATTATTCAGAAAAGTCTAAAAGGAAATAGTGTGTACTACAGRAAACAAATGGCCATTTTGACCAGGAGACCAACCTCATCAGAATCYCAGTTAAGAAATGAGCCACCACTTTTTCCAAAAGGCAGCCATCCTTTTTTGACATTCACTTCCCTCATAAAGTATTTCCTTCACTCCTTAGCAGTGAGGAAAAGTTCCACATAMCTTTGTGTGCTCCTGCAAAAACTGAGCATGTTTTCTGTAGTGCAGGATCTGCTTGAGCAATGGCCCTTTTGAARAAGAAAATAAATGTAAGGCCATAAAACAATCCTCACTCTCCAGCCTCCCCAGTGCTCAGTATCTAGAAAGCAAACAAGGACAGAAACAGCAGCCAAACCCCAGCTGTCCCATTCTGTGTTTCTCTTGGTGGCAGACTGGGACTTCCAGGCTCTCACAAGTTATCTCCCTTTGTTTTAAGACCTCAGCTCTCCTGCTTTGCTTCCAGCCTACMGTTTGCATAAATTCACACTCTGTCTCTTCTCCCCTCTCAGCCTGGYTCCCCAGGCTGCTCTGAGGAGTTGTGGCTGTGCAGCTCCTGTTGATGGGAGTGATGTTCAATTGTTGTCAGACTGAGCAGCCTGGRCTGGAGATCCCTCCTGCCTTTCCCCTTCCATCCCTCAGCTCCCTGCCAGAGCACCTCACCATGGTCCCCCACTCCCCAGCATCATTGCTTCTCCTTTTGGATCTGTGTCCTTCTAATCATCCCATGGAAGCTCGAAGGTATTTTTGGTGCAGTGACTCTTGGGAGGAGGATGTTTTGGGCTGGGCACGTTTCTGTGTATGTCCCTGACACTGTTACAGAAAGGAATATCTGTAAGGTTCATCAAGTTTCAGGTCATCTCACTCCTCTGGCCTTATTTGATGCAATGTTTTCTCTTATTTCAGGTTCTATTTKTATTTGTGATCTGAGTGTTCCAATTGGCCCTTCTGGGAATTCTCACCAGTGCTCTCTTTTCTTGGCCAAACTTAAACATTTCTTCTGAGGAAATGTTCAGTTTCTATATCTGCATAAGCCTACCTTGGGAAGTTCATAACAAACTCTGGTTTAGCTTCACTTCTTTTAATTGCTGGGATTTTTTTGAGGGAAGTCAAGTCCTATAAGAATAAGAGAAAAATTTGATGGTGGGAAACAAAAAAATGTGATTGAAGTGCACAGGAGCACTATAATTTAAATGCTTTCTCTGTTCATGACAACAGACTGTGTGTTATATCCTTATTACCACTTACATGCCCTAACAGCAGTCTCTCATTTGTTCACAATAATGAGCATTTATGCTCAGACAATAGCTTGTTTAGGCCAAATATAGGTCATTACACTTATTTGAAGTACTCAGTGCTATCTGGCATTATATGCTGACCTTTTCTTTCTCAGATTAAATAATTTCATACTAATTTATGCARASTTTTCCTTTTTTTTTTTTAATTCCTTCAGTCAATGGATGGACATTTAATTTAGGATTGTAGACAGACTGGTGTGTATTAATACTAATGGTGAAGTGATTAGCTCTTCAAGRTGGCATAAAATATGCTAAACTAAGTATACTGTTCTGTAATTGAATTTCAGAAAATATCAGTCTTATTTAGCTACAGTTCAACAGCAAAATACACAGTACAAAGGTGATTTTTCCCTCTAAACTGGATACCTTTTCCATACTGGCATTCAATTTGATTAATGTTTACATTAACAGCAATTTATTGGTCACTTGCTCAGCAGAAGCTTTCCAGAGAGACATTATATATGTTAATGTGTTGCTAGTTACATCCCCATAAAACATACACAGATTACAAATTGGAAAATATAGGMCCAATTAACACTCATCAGGAGATGTGTATACTGATGTGGGATATGGAGAAAATCTGATTTGCAGCTCCATTTAGTCAGAATCAACATGCTGGCCATCATTTTGAAGAATGCCTGAGTAAACTTTGAAACACATCAGCAGAGGCCTTATTCATATATTCAACTTTGTTTTTCTCTAAATCTRAAATATTTGATAATGTGGTTTAAGGTCTGTTCTGCACTGGATTTGAAAATAAAATCACAATCATAGAAAAACCTGGCTTGGAAGGCACCTTCATCCCACCCAGCCATGGCAGGGACACCTCCCACTGTCCCAGGCTGCTCCAAGCCCCAGKGTCCAACCTGGCCTTGGGCACTGCCAGGGATCCAGGGGCAGCCCCAGCTGCTCTGGGCACCCTTTGCCAGGGCCTGCCCACCCTGCCAGGGAACAATTTAATCCTAATATCTGACCTAAATCAATTAGGTACTGTGTAAGTCAAGATACAGTGGTAAAACAATCCAAGGATGATATTCACACAGCCCCAGAAAATACATTTCTATATAGATGAAAACTTAGATATCTCCCTTTTCATGCTTTGTTCTTAGATATTTTTATTGTGATGAGGAGATATGRTAATAAAGAAATCACAGCAGAGCTAAAATCAAGAAGGAAAGACTTCAAGGCAATGAATGTGTTTAGAGAAAATTATGTCTAGTACAATACAGCTTCCACTTCTGCTGAAGGAAATGCATGGCATCACCCCCCACTTYATTCCAGTTTTGCACAAGTGCATTCCCACCCAAGTGCACCATATGCCAGCAGGCAGCCACACTCAGGCTGATGAGAAGGGTTGGGAGAGAAGGCCCAGAAGTGAGAGATCTTCTTCACAGCCCATCATCAGAAAGGAATGTGTCACTCCTGTTTACTCCAGGCAGTGCTGGGGAATGAATAGCATTAAACATTCAGCAACATTATTCCTTTTCTATGTCTGCATAAATTTTTAACTCTTGCAGTGTCCAAAATAATTTGTATAAGTTTTAAAGCTGGCAAGTATATTCGGTCATATTATGTCTTTGTTAGTGAGGCCAATACATTTAATTTCATAGTACTGCTCCTAAAGTCTGAGTTGGACTATTTTTGAATCAATTTGAAATTAAATTTTAAGTTGGTGCCAGCTTCCCTCACATTACAAGAGACAAAGTTTCAGGCTAGTAAGAGGTACCCCAGAAACTCGTGCCTGTTCTGTGAGATGCAGCTTTGCCACCATGGAAAAATGCTCACAGGAGGGAGTGCCTGCTTCTCCTGTCATCACTGGGCATGTGAGATACATCTGTGTAATACAGAGATCTTTAATATAAAACATCTCAGTTTAAGTTGCTGTTTTTATGGAATGCAGTTTCCAGTGTGTCTGTGCAGTGAGTCCTACCCTTGGCGTTTTTTGGTCTCTTGGGCCAACCCTCTGCCCAGCCTCCAATCACCCCATTTCCACAGGTATTTCTTCTCCACCAGCCTTGAAAAACCTTCAGACATTTGAGCAATATGTCATATTTTCTCATCTATTGTGGACGAAGCTCAGGTCATCCCTGCAGCCTGTTCACCTGCCAAAAGTGCTTCCTCTGATTTGTGGGGGAGGCTCTGCCAGGGCGGAACAGCAAAGAAAGGAGAAGCAGGGACATGAAGAGCTCTTCTCTGCCCAGTCATATCTCTAAGCAGTTCCAATTTTATTAACCTCTGCTGATCTGATGTGATATTCCAGTGCATTATGGCTGGCAAACAATCAGGGTGGGCCCTCAGAGAGGCTTTGCTGTTAGAGACTGGACTGAGGTAAGAGAAGAGGGACCTGACTTTCTTCTCTGATCAGGGAGCAAACCAAGGCAAACTGCTGAGTGGGTTTAGCAGCTTTGCTACCAAAATCTCCTTCTAAACATTCCTGACTGTAGCACCCTCATTTTGATGAGTACTTCACCTTCAGAAGGGCTTTTAGCTTCCAAATGACATCTTGTCTTGAAAACAAACAAGGAACATACAGAGCATGTAAATACATGTTTTATTGGACTAGAGGTTTTAGGGCTAAAAGGGTTTTGCTTTTCCTGCTTGTGGTGAGAACTCTGTACCCCTAACTTAGGGTGCAAGTTACTATTTTTGTACAGGATGGGATTTCTCCCAGTCTAATCTTGGKAACAAAATGTCTATAGGTGCTTCAGTAATTCAGTTTAAATTCTGGATTTGATCCCCAAAGTGGGAATTCTGTTCTAACTACAGATATTTCTCTGGAAACCAGTTGTAGTGATAGTATCATCTGCTGATTTTTGGCTGCTGAGTTCATCACTTTTCAGAAGTGAAATTGTCATTCAGGAAGAATATGTAGCATGGATATTAGATAAATCACATATTTGTTGCAAGAAAAAACATAAGGGAATTTGTGCCCTATATACCAATGAATTAATTATGAAAATTTCTGCACTTGTTCACAGAAGAGGAAATCTTCCATATTGTGGAATGGAAAATCTTTCATTCAACCATATTGTGGATATAACACTCTCTTCCCCTTCTTTTGTACTTGGCCATCAACAAAACCAAAAGACTTTACATRTGTGCATTTTTTCAGCTTAGAGGGTAAAAGGAGGGGCACTTAATGGGTATTTTTTTCAGGAAAAATAAAATCATCCTTTGTCCTAACTGAAGGAATAAATAGTTTTCCTAGATTATGCAACATAGCTTTTGAGAGGAAAGAGATTGAATTTTCAGACATGTCAGTATAATAATAATTTAGCAGGCTTCCAAATTTATTGTCTTGYTGATTCTCATATGAATATGGAGCATCTACCTGCTCTGAACAAGARCAGCTGTCTCAGATCACTGAAAATTTGTTGATTTCTTCAGCTGAAGAGTTTAAACGTGTCTTTCTCTGGTTGTAACTCAAATGAAAAAATGTTTCATGTTATGTCATCATGTAACTATGCAGGAGGAGAGGCAAATACCACACAGMAGTACAAAGAGGTGCCTGTGATAGATAAATGAACACCCTGTGCTGGTGCTAACATTTAAATACAGGAATCTGCCATTGAAGAATATGAAAGCTGGCAATGAACACTGTTTCCCCTCAGTCACATGCATTGCAGTGTTTCAGGCCTTTAAAGTGCCTTTTATTTCAGTTTTCAAAACTGTCCTCATTCAAACACTTGTGAATTTCTGTCTCCTTTCTATTTAAAATCAYCTGTGATTGAATGTGCAAAAACAACCAGGCAGCTCTTTCCAGCCCCTCTCTGTGCATCCTGTTGGGGTGGGTCAYGGTTTGGAAGATGCAGAAATTGGTGTGGAACTTCAACATTGGCACAAATTTTTAATGTTTATGTTTCTTCATATGCATATGCACACCTCTAGGTGTGTAAATGTAGACCTTTACCTCTTTCAGCCCTCTGAGTCCTTTGGCTGTTTTTCTTCCAAAACAAGAAACCTGTTTGCACTCCTCATASCTCARATCGATTTGGAAGTGATAGGAAATTAAAAAAGAGCCAGTAAATCTCAGGGAAGTAAGTGAAAAGTTGTATATTGGGAACAAAGAGAAAGAACATCAATTGCATGCAGCAGAGACAGTTTACCTTCTGTCAGTTTTGGAAAACCTCATATTATCTAAGGGTTAAAAATAGAAGAATGCTAATTTTGTGCTGAAATGCTTGTTCTAGRTCTCAAATTCCAATTATTGCCTATAGTACATTGATAACTTAATTTACCACAATTTTTATAAGCCACCTGAGCTGCCTGCTGCACCTTGGATGGCTTCAATACTTGCTCTAATCCATGTGTGAGTTAGCGTTCCGTGAGGAATAGGGAGTCTTCCAATTTATTAACTGAAGTATCTTACATCTTTCTATGCTAGAAAAAATTTTATATTGACATATCCAGAGTTTTTATTGAAGTTATATTAGTGCTATCTATCAGGGATATGCTAGAAAATCTATAACTTCCACCAAAATGTTGCCCATGTGAGCAATTCAGTTTATGAAGTACAATCTTCCCAGGCTGGCTTAGTGCCTCCTGGTTCATTTTTCAAGCTGTGTGATGTTTAATGAATTTGTCAAAATAAAAACTAATACACAGTTTCATGTCTATCATCAAATTATGCTTTGCAATATACAGCTAAGGGTATGAAAAAAGACACCTAAATGAAGGTCTGCAAATGGAAAACATCTCAGGTCTGTGCTGTTCTATTTCTTGTTTTGACACTTCTTCACAGGCTCAGAGATGTTTTACTTTGGTTGCAATTGCACTGGGAGTTTGTCCAGATGAAGTAACAACACGGTTTCATTATGTGCAGCATGTAGATATTTGTCTGCAGTGCACCATCAAGCTAGTCAATATATTTGCAAAAAAAAAAAAAAAAAAAAAAAAAATAAGGGAAAGGTTGAGAGGTCTTTATGACCTTGTTTAAAGCAATTCCAGATCCCATTTTCTAAACTACTAAACAGATTTTCAGACTCATTTGTTTTCTCTTACATATTAAGTCAGAACCTTGTGRCAACTAAGAGAGTGACATTTTTTAAGCAGCTTGACATGATGTCTGACCTGTTTATACAACTGCATCACTTTCCTAGGGCCTCCAGTTTCTTTGAACAAAGCTAAGAACAGTAAACCTTTAGGAATACTAAAAAGAAAAATGATTTCTCTGTGCCCTGCTCTGCAGACATGAGTAATACACACTGTACTGACTGCCAATTTTCATAATCACTGGCAGCTGTCAATCACCATAAATCAGTCAGTGCCTCTGAGGATCTCAGAGGTCTCTGCAGAAGGCTCCACATGTCCCAGCTTTGATGGAGGGAAGTAATGACACAGGGGTGAGAGGAGAGGACCAGACCCATCACTCTGTGCTATRAGTCCTGTGAGGAGCAGCTGAAGGAGCTGGGGTTGYTTAGCCTGGAGGAAAAGGAGGCTCAGGAGGGACCTTTTTGTTCTCTACAACTCTCTGAAAGGAGGGTGAAGTCAGGTGGGAGTCAGCTTCTTCTCCCAGGCAGCTAGGCATAAGAAAAGAAAATTCAGGGGAAATTCAGCTTGGATATTGGGAAAATGCTCCTCATTGAAGGAGTGGTGAAGCATTGGAATGGGCTGCCCAGGAAAGTGGTGTAGTCATCATCCCTAGAGGAGATGAGTAGGCAGTAGTAGATGGTGTTTAGTGGAAGGTGGGATTTGTTGGTCTTGGAGGTCTTYTCCAACCTTCACTGTCTGGTGATTCTGTGATTCCCCTGCCATCAGATGCTGTGTGCAACCCTAAACCTGGGGGCCAGGGCTGCAGAGCTCTGCTCTCACTGCAGCTGYGCCTGGGCTGACACTCCCAGCCTTCCTACACACAAATGTTCAGGCATATTAAGCTAATAAAGCATATTAAAAACTCACTGGTGGGCCAGTGCTGATTACAGAGAGCAAAGAAGCCAAACCATTCAGCASAGATTTATTGTGGAGAAAACAGAACCAGCAGAGGACACATTCCTGTATTTCATCAGGAGAGMACTCCCTCTTAGGGGCATCTTTTTAAACCCTGTGCTGCCACAGCTGCTGAGCTGAAGTGATGTGGCCCTGAATTTACTGCAGAGATGATGTTTTATGTCCATTTTATAAATGTTGCTATTAATACCAGCACATGAATGGAATAATATTTAAATGCATGTAGCCTTTAAACACTTTTGCGAGATACTGAGTGTGCAATAATGCACCAGAGGATAGGCAGAAGCTTAGGAATGGGTGTGATCATGTGGKATCAGGGATGTGAGGCAGGAGCAGTCAGATAGAGAATATCAGTAGCAAGTAATCCTTTTGCTATGGAATCCAGCACCCAGTGGTCAGGATAGTGCCAGKCCAGGCCAGTCCCAGCACAGTCACACCACTCCAGCCCTGTGCAGGCTCACTCTGGCAGCTTTCCTGCTATTTTAGTGCTTTCTCCTTTCTGTTCAGCAGATGATTCCTCTGGGACAGTCTGCAGAACCAGTGCCACCAACACTGAATCAAGATGTTGGTTCTTGCAAAGAAACACAGAGGGCTTCTGAAGTAAAACATGATTCTAGGGCTTAAAATTCKGTGGGTCATTGGTTTATTTTGGTTTTCTGGATTTTTTTTGGTGGGATCTTGTTGTTTGTTTCTTTTTTTCTTTTTCCCAGTCAAGCCTGAAGTCCTTGTCAGAAAGAAAATTAAGAATCTGATAAAGGCAGAGAACCCCAAGTGAAACAATGACCATAGACAGGTGCAACTCTGGGAATCCATAGGAAAGGTGGTATTGAAAGCCAATTTCTTGGGGCTGGGGACTGCCTYAGAGGGGTTAACTGAGTCTTTCAAAACATTTCCATTGGTCTCAGATGATAATATCACAGTAATGAATCAAGAATGAGGATTCCTTGAAGGAATGTTCATTAGCATAACTATGTTCTTTAACATAATATGTTCATCACTTAGTATTAATCTGATTGGTTTACTTGGGATTAAAAGCCTGAAGCTACAAAATTGAGGACAACCTCTGCTGGGAGCTTGAGGACTTTACTGCTCCAAAGGTTTGGGAYTGTAGGTCCAGGATCCCATGTTTGCACCAGTACCTCAAAGATATTTTTGCTCACAATTATAGTATCACAATTATTATTCTGAAAAAGCAAAGGCTCTCAGACTTTTTTTTTTTTTCACTACCAGAACATCTAATATTTGCCAGGCACATTCCTGTGAGACAGAACTGTACATAGAAGTGTATTCTGGAAACAGTTAATATAGAACCTCTGTGTAACTTGAGTTCATTTATTCTTGATAATAATGGAATGYTAGGTTGGCATCCTAATGTCCTATTTTTCTGCTTAGTTGGAACCTGTCATGTGCATGTTGACATTAACAGGAAAGCTGAATATGAAACTTGACTGCGTTACCTAGAACATTAAAATTTCAGTACRTTCAAAAAAGAAAAATGCAAACATTTGAGAGGTCATTCTGCTTGTTCATTTGTTTACAGTAAATTGCATGCAGCTCTCATTATATCATTTATCTCTTGTAATAGCTTAATTTGGACTCCTTCCAAATTAAAATGGAGACAGAGTCATTGTTTTGCTTTTTTCAAAAGAGATGCTGAATTTCCTATGAATAAGGCAATAGAGCAATGTCTTGAATACTAAAAGGAATACACAATTTCATTCTGGTAGCTGTGCTGGCRATTGAGTTACTGTGTTTCCCTTGCTTGAATGGCTAAAGAAAATAATGGTTTTGTCCCTTCAAATGGCACTGTGGAATCCAAGAGTTGATTTCAGCAACGTGACTCATACATCACACTGTCGTAGTTCACATATGGTCTCCTCTTCCACAAGAGTTTCTGGATGGCTCCCTGGGTGATAAAACACATCTCTGTACAGCTCACATTGCTTCCATTGCATCCTCCCCACTGCAGAGGGACAACGAGCAGGTAAACCCTGCTTATCTCTGAACATTCCCTTTGAAAGGCAGCGTGTGATATTATTGTGAAAATCGGAGATTTCAAAGGTGATCCGAAAACAGCAATTTTTTAAAGAAGAGTCATTCCATGATGTTGTGCCCTGCCTGTTGTCCCTGACAATGTGAGCTGAGCTGTCAGGTCACTCTGATGGGGCTGGTTCTGAGGCTGTGGTGAGACTGGGCCAGTGCCTAAATACAGGGRCAGAGGGGCTGCAAAGCTGCCGGTGCCAAAGGCCCTGGGGGTGCYGGTGCCAGGGCTGGACACGAGCCCAGGGSTGCCAGAGGCCGATGGCAGCGGGGCTGTGCCAGCCCTGGGGTGGCAGCAGGCCCAGGGCAGGGCCCGTCCCTGGGCTGGCCCTGGCAGGGACCCCGAGGGCTGTGCCCGGCTCTGGGCCCTCACACACAGGGACATGGAGGGGCTGGAGCGTGCCCAGGGCAGGGAATGGGGCTGGGGAAGGGAATGGAGCCCCAGGAGGGGCTGAGGGAGCTGGGAAAGGGGCTCAGCCTGGAG
>CADDXX010000799.1:119866-145158 GCA_902810485.1 Alauda arvensis
CCAAGGGAGGTTATGGAATCACAGTGTTTTCAAAAACAGGAGTAGATGCAGCGCTTGAGGATGTGGTTTGGTGGGGAGCRTGGTGGTGGTGCTGGGCTGATTGTTGATCTTGATTATCTTTGAGGTCTTCTCCCACATTAACAGTTCTATTCTKTGAAAGGAGAAGCCCCAGAATGAACTCCCATCCCCTTCCTGGGGTGATCACAGGAGGCTGTACCCTGCATGTAGATCTGTGGTCATCTGTGGTCATACAGCTCAAGGCACTCCGCAGTCTCCTGCCCTTCAGGAAGTGGTGTTGGTCACTTTTCCAGTCTGTGCTCYCTTCCCCCTTTTATGCTTGTTTGTAAGACCATAGAATTCAATTTCAGTTTAACAAATCATGACTTTGATTACAACCAGGAAATTCCACTGCTTTTCCTGTGCATATTCCTGGAGTTGTGTGGGCACCAAGAGCAGATTTTGACCCCATACCACCATCCAATGTAAATAGGAGATATCAGGAAGAGCAATTGTATTTTTCTAAACCATCCTACAGTAATATGAAGGATGTAYTGAAGAATAATATAATTCATTGAATTTTTAAGAAGTGAGATGCAAGTGCTTATACTGGAAAATGGCCAAGACACAACTATTATCTGCCACATATTATTTRAAATATTCTCCTCCATTACAAGCASTGACAGGAGGTCAAAGACACCCTTTAACTCATGCCCTGGAGAGAAACACTATTCATGTTGCCTTTTAAATATTAACTAGTGCCTGTTCTCAGTTATCCTATGAGTTAACTAACAATAGTAATCATTACTATCAAATGCTCTTTCTTACAAACCTCTCAAGGCATGGATTTCAAAGAACGCTGTGAATTATCTGGAAGTGCCTTTTATTTCCCAGTTTTGCAAATAAGGAGAGTGGTGTTGTTGGGATTCATGATTTGCTGAAAAGCTCAGGTTGCCATAATGCATTTCTAAGAATAGCACTTAGGAGACTTTGGCTCTCAGCCAGAGGATCACTTCACAAAACCACTTTGCTTCCGATACCTGTGTTGAGAGCCATGTAACACTGATTTGGAGATGAATGGAATGGGAGAGCAGCACTTTGTGTACCAGCAACACTGAGCTTTGCAAAACCTCAGAYTGCTTTATCAGGGATTTCTCTCCTGACTGTAACCTGACCTGAGCTGCAGCTTATTTGACAAGTAGGACTATGGTCCCCTGTTCTTGCATGGTTGTACACAGCAATGCTCTCTGCAGGCTTTCCTCTGTGTAATTCTGACTGCTGTGCTCACTCTTGAAGATTTTTATTTCATTGATAGTAAACCCTGATGGGGCACTAAAACCTAGAGTCTTAGCTCAAAGTGGAATAGAATTAAATTCAGTGTAAGTGGTGGAATACACAGCTTGGGGGATAAACTTGAGAGCAGAAAACCTTGCGAGTGTTTTTGCTTCTAGAGCAAGTGTGGCATCACCAGTCCCATCAGAGATGTGCCAGAAGTGCCAAAATTAAAAAGACTTCAAGTASATCACCTACTACTTAGGAGTAGAATTCATAACTAAATTCAGGTGRTTAAATTCTGTATCAAGAGATAAAGGTTTGATGCCTGGGAATGTTTTTGCAACGTGCAGGAAACAAAGGCAAAGAAAAGCTCAGAAAATGAGCTGGAACATATGAGTGGGGTGTAATTCTCARCCTGCTTCTCTTCTGAGCTCCTCCTCTCCCCTCTCCTGCTCTTTGAAGATGTAGCTCCGAGGTCTAAGGACTCARTTTTGTACTCAGGAGCATCAGGGAAATGTTGTAAAAGGGAGAYGGGGGAAGGAGGGAGTGAAAGAGAGAAGAAAGCAGCAGACACCTTGGAGACACTAACCARCATAATCTAAAATATTCTTTTTGAAACTTGACCACTGTGCAGCTGGAAAGTCAAAGGATGTTAAGCTAGTCAGTARCATGGAGTGTTTGAATCTGTTACAATGAACGAAACAATCTGAAAAAGAGAATATCAGCATTTTTCAAGTCTTTGGCCAATAAACAGGACAGTAATCCTTTTAATGGGTCCTCCTGCTTCTTCAGGAGTGGCTGCACMGTGGCTCCCTTCCTCAGGAAGCTCAGTCTCTGCATGCCAGGTGTGCATACACTGCACTCAATCCATCCAAAAGCTCAGGCAGAAAGAATCTCTAAGTCACAATGTTGTTTAGGCTGAGTAACATACTCACTTTCTCATACCAGGGAGTATCTACAATGTTTATATACCTCTAAGTCCTTATCCAGTACAACTCAGGACACTTGGATAAATTAAATTCCTTCTTTTTGGAGCTCCTGTTTTCTGTGATTAAGGTTTTGGTAAATAACCTTGACACCAAATACTGTTTCTGTTCTCATTTTATTTTTATTTCTGCTATAGCAAATATCATAACTAAGGCAGAAGTCTCAGAGTTTGGTCCTATTCTGGTTCCCCTGAATCTGTGTATACCAAATATTCATCCTGGAGGGAAATTGGGATTTTCTTTTTTCCAGTGACAATAGGACTGTGTCCAGATTGGCACATACAGCTTTATATTTCCTGACAGTCTGCTTGCCCTGCAGTTTTGAATGAATTTTTTCTGAAAGGTGTTGATAAACCATGTTCTTAAAATGAAGTAGCTTTAATTAAAATTTTGACAAAAGAAAAAAAGATTTTGCATGGCTGGATTACAAATTCATTACCATCATCTGGCATTTGTCTGAGTTCTCAAGCAAGGTGCATGATGTGTTTGGCTAAATTACAGTGAGAGAGCAGAGTTATGTTACATATTCCATCTTTTACTACATTTTCTTGCCACTTCCAGGAGCCACAGTTTACCCTGCCAGTTCTCTCTTCTTGTCTGGCTCTGGGAAGAAGCAGAGTTTCAGACAGCTCTGACTATTGCTGACTTCAATCTGAGCTCAAAAAAGCAGGTGGTTTTTTCACTTTCCAAAGACTAAGATGAAAACTTTCCAATGCTTTTGTGGCTTTGTCTGTCTTTCCAAGAGAATTCTTTGCACATGATGCTCCATTGTTTAGGAAGGAACAACTAGGTTATTTTCTCTGTGTTGTGGTGCTTGGTCTCCTACCTGTCACTCCATTATGGACATCAAAAATTAATTTTTATCTACTTGCACTCCCTTCTGCAGGAGAATTTCTTTTCCCTGTTTGTTTTAGCTCTTAAACCTTCTCTGCAAGACTCTAATTTAGTGTGAACCACTTATAAAATGCAATGATATCATTTTTCATTAGGTGTGTTTTTAGTTCTACCACTGTGAAGGTGTCTCAGACCAGCTGAGCATATTAAATATTTGAGAGTGTAGTATAGCAGCAAAGGAATATTTTTATCAATACAGTTTATGATATAATTAAAGAAATTGAACTGTTGTGTGTAGACAAAGCCCTACCTTTGTAACACTGGGTTTATTTAGGCCTCTGAGCTAGTCCCTTTAGCAAAGGCTTGCTGTGATATATGTTGGGAGAGCTGTGGAGGGAAGCAATAAATCAGTGCTCTTATCATGTCCTCTGCCACTACCTGGTCTTTACTGGGAAAACTGATAATCAAAGCAGCAGACAGAATTCASTGAATCCCAGTCTTTCAGCTGTTCACCAAAAAGACAGGCTGCTCTGCTAAAAAATGCCCTGGTTTGGGTGCAGCTTTTAGCAGTAAAGGAGTGCAGGTGTCAGAACTGCTTTTGCCACTTCCCTGAATGAAATAAGCTGGTTTTGCTCAGTGTGACTGTGTCTACCCCAGGGCTTTCACTGCTACAAAAACACTCCTGGCTGACATTGTTCTGAGGAAAACATCTCTATCTAGCTTTAGTCTAACTGGGCTCCAAGGAATAGGAGAGCTCCCTGTGGGTGTGGGGGAAGTGGGAAAGGAGCATGGCTGTGCAGGGTCAGCAGTGTCRCAGCAGCAGGAGTGCCATGTGTGTGGTGGCATTTTCCTGTAACACCCTGGCAATCAAAACATGTGCTGGAGAGCTTGTCCCACACCCCCATTGTGTGGTTTAACATTTATTYAATACTTGTGCCTAGAGTGAGGCACCTTTTGGGTGAGGTGCACCTTCAGTAATTGCAGGAGAGGAGCTTGGCTCTGCATTTACTTATTGATGGCATGTCATAAAATGCAAATGCCTGCCTTGTCTCTGGGAGATAGTAATTAATGATAAATACTAGTAGTTATCTATTTCTTAATTGGATAAATATACATTTCAGCAAGGAACTGGTCATATTTTATGATCTAATTAAAAGAATGTATAAAAGGGTTATTGCATGCAGTGGTCTATGATAATTGAGAAAGACAAATAAACCCAGGCTTTGCTGCAGGCTGTTTGAAGCAAGGAATTCTGTAACAAAGCAGGAAARTGTGCAGTGGATGGACATGGCTTTGCATGGCTGATCCACACATGGAAGGGAGAATTCAGGGAGCTGCTCCCACTGCTGCAGCTGCTCTGGGATGATGCTGTACACACAGCAAGATGGAACAGCATGTGTTAGCTAATTCCATTACTCACAAGGCTTTTCTGGCTCAGGGAATCACCATGCTCCCTCATTTGGCAGCTTGCAGTGAACCTTTCTGTCCCAGAGCTGCAGCCAGGACTCGGAGCTGCTGCTGCACAGCTGGCCCTGGGTCCTTTCCCTTGGTGCTGGAAGCTGCAGGGAAAGAAGGTTTGGTAAGGAGGACAAACTTACCTGGGAGACCTATGCTACTTGCTCTGCCACCACTTCCTTCTGCTTCTGCCAGCAGTTTCTCCTCTCTTTTATTGTTTCCATTTTGATAGAATTAGGTATCTCCAAGTATCTCCAAAACATAAAAAACCAAACCAAACAGCCCCCTACCCCAAAAACCCAAAAAACAACAAAAAAGAAGAAACCAACAAAACCCTCAAACCAAAACAAACAATAAATCCCCAAAACTGACCAACCAAAAAAAAAAAACAAAAAAACCCAAAAACCAAAAAAATCCCAGCCATACACACACACACCAGCCAAACCAACCAGAAAAAGAAAACACCCCAAAAACCATGCAAAGAAACCTAACCAAACAAACCAAGCAAAACCTCAAACCAACAAAGCAAGGGGAAAAAAGGGAAAACACAAAAAGCTGTTAAAGAACCTTCCCTGTCTGTCAATCCAGGAGCCACTCACACCTCAATGCTACCAAGCTGCTTTCACTAAATATATTCCTCAACTAAAACTACTTGCAAACTGTGGGGGAGAACAATTGCCAGTGGAAAGGTTTATGTAGGAAGACAATAAATAAAAATTCTGCAGGAGATGTGCTGCCTTCATTGGGGTTTTCAGCATATTGAAATATTTAGTAAGATCAGGAGATTGTGTTACTCTGTAAGAGTACAATGCAGCATATTTTGTCAGTCTGAAACATTTTGATGATCGAAATGAAATGTTTCATAACTTTGTTTTTATTCTGATTTGAGATGATAAATAAGCCCAAACATTATGAGTCTGTGGAAACAAATTAATAGCTTGGCTTTCCTGACAGTATAGAAAAGAGTTTCTCTTCCTCATATGCACAAAATCACAAACCAGTWGAAGTTGGAAGAGAGCTCTGGAGATCTCTCTCCTAAGTGAGCACACATCCACCACTGTGAGATTGTTTTCCTTTGGTAAGGAATGTCAGATTTGTCCCATTTTTAACAGTAACATGCCTAATCTGAAATCATAGCAATGTACACCCAATTTCTGGCAATACTTCCTGCATCTTTATTTATGGATGGAGAGAAAGAGAAGCATCTGACAGTTCTTTGAAACATTCACTATGTGTAAACACATTATTAGTATTCTGCAATAAATACTTGCTTCCAGTTTTAAGACCCACAGTGGAAGTGACTTGTACTCTGAGACTGTGTTTTTAAAATCTTTCAGTAGGCAGAAGAGTCTCCTGTAGTGCTAATTTGTATACATGAATTTTGGTACAAAACAGCTATAATTTTGCTAACATTAAATATTGATGATACATGTTTCACAATTTCATGAAAGAATTGACTGCAGTAATAATCTCCTCCTGGTCATGTAAAAAATCTCCTCTGAGCCTCTAGCTAAAATTTGACAACTGGATAATTCTGTAGGAAAATAGATTTTTACTGCAGTACAAAACCAAACAGGCTATGATTTGTTTCCTGAATGTCACTGGGAAAACTCAGCTGCAGTCATCAAAYAGAAAAATGAGCATATAGGATTGGTGCTGGTGTCCTGCCACAACACAGTGAAGAATCCCTGCAGCCCTCCCTTGATCCTCAGAAAATGGTTTGGATTGCCTGGACATGTTCAGTGATTCCAAACTTTGCTAAATCCAGTCCTGCCTAAAACAGAAACTACAGGTTTTGTCAGTGACTCCACCAGAGAATGTACAGAGATTGATTCTTTTCTCACACAACCAATTTCTGCTTAGGATAGGAGCTACTGCAGCTCATTTAACTCCAGTCAGGACAAATTCCCCCAGGGACCCCAGAAAATAATTCCAAGTCTTGCATAAAATGGAGCAATGCCAAGAGTAGCYTGTCCTCTTCACATATGAAACTATGAGTTGTTATGGAGAGTAGTGCTGACTTTGTCTGGGTTAAAATAATTTTGAAAGGGCCAGTCAGAGTTCATAAAAGTGGGTTGGACTCATGACCGAGTTCTGTATCTTAATGGGATTGGTGTTTGTGTCTCTTTCAGGTTCTTTGCTGAGACACCAGTGCAATTCTGCTGTGCTCCTACACATTTAAATAAGACTTTGCTTGCTTTGGAGATGTGGTTTAAATACAGTCAAGAATTATGTGAGACTCCTATGTTTGTGAAGCCTTCAGCACTATTCCTCAGCCATGAAGATGGGTTTGAAATCACAGGGGAACACAAAAAGGTTGTAATTAAGTTCAGAAGTTTTTTTAACATAAATGAGAGACATTGTGTGAGGCAGCTCCTTGCCATTAATGGATTTTGCTGAAGAAGTTGCCATGTGTCGAAAACCCAACCAACCTAAAAAAACTGAGCTTCCCACAAAGGAAAAACCTAAACTTGTCCATAAACTGTAGAGCTGCATTACCATAAACCCCTGCCTGGGCTGAACTGGTGTCTGGGCTCCACCAGATGTGTGGAACAGCTCATCCCAGGGGGCCAGAGCAGCAGCAGCCCCTGATGGCACAGCTGTGGTGCTCCAGAAGTCCAGAACCCTTACTTGTTCTGGGGGAGCTCTGCACTGCACAGCTGGGTGCTTCCCAAGGCTGGGGGTCTCAGTTCTGCTGTGCAGACACCAAGCTGTGGCAGGTGCTCTGTGCTGGCCACCTTTGCAGCACCCCACACTGGGCTAACTGTGCCTGGGTGTTGTTTCACCCCAAGTAATGCTGCCTGTTCTGTGCAAATCCCCTGCATGCTCCACTCCCCTTGGTCCCTTGTGCCACAACTTTTCTGCTCTTACGTGTTTGCTTGGGTTATTTTTTGGGGTTTTTTTGGGTGGGGGTGGAATTTTTGACTTCTTTCTCTAAAACCAATATTTGATATTTAAATTTGTTACTATGAAGCATTTAATGCCTGACTTTTGGAACAGGCTGTTTAGGGAACTGGTGGAACCACCATCCCTGAAGAGTTCAAAAGGCATGGGATGTGGCATTTGGGAGTATGGATTAGTGATGAATGGGTAGTGTTGGCTTAATAAACTAAATAATAAACTAAATAATCTTACAGGTTTTCTCCAAATTTACTGACTCTGTGATTTGCAGAACTACTGTAAGGGAGTGTTTCTGGGTAGCTGGGTGGCTGTTTGGTTTTTTCCCTTCCATCTGACATACAGAACACAGCCATTTGTGGTTTGTCTCCCTGGGTGAGGAAAGCTGCTCTCACAGACAGGCTGCTCTGTTGCTCTGGTGTCCATGTTTTGCTAATAAATAACATGCAGTGGGGAAAGACTAAAGTTCAAGATGTGATGGTGACATTAGCAGAGCCCTTTTCTCCCTAAGATTCCCCCAAACCATCTGCCATCAAGTGATAAGGTTGTGTAAGTGGGAGACTGTAAGCAGCAGAGCTCCTACTGCATTGTCTCCATGACCACAGGAGAGAAGGAAAAAAAATGCCAGTACAGTTCTGCCTTGAGGTATGAGCACCAGGGGAGTACCCTTAATAAATACCCAACCTGTGAGATGCTGTGTGCAGAAGAGTCACTTTAAGAAATGCTTGAATGAATGAGAACAGTTTCTTCATCAAGGCACATAGGTATTATACCCTATGAGAATGGARACCAGAAGCAGCTCTGTAAAATTCACACCTGTGGCCTTTAGGTCTGATATTTATGACAGGCAGGCTGAGYTCTGATTGACCACCCAGTGTCTAATCACTCTGTAACTACCCAGAGCACGCCATGCAATGGCACTGACCCAGTGGGGGCAGCTTTATTGGAGGCTCCATGCCTGCCTTCTCATTATTATGCTTCTGTGGCCTTTTGAGCATAACATTTAAAATGAATGGACTCCACACTGGGTAGGATTTACCTATAAACTGTCATTTCTATTTATGCAAACAGTCATGACTCTTAACGAGAATTGACTCAATTGCTGGGAGAATGCTGCTGCCTCTCCAGCCAGAAATCACAGGCTTCTGAGTTTCATTTTAGGAAATCCAACTGTTTTTTTTAAAGGTAGATTAAAAGAGATTGAATTTTGACACATGAAACCAGGTTTTCAAAAGGCCTGTATATTTGGCATATCATTCCAATAGACATAGTCCTTACTGGAGGCATTTTTAATGCATTTCCCTGGTTGCACAGGCCTTGGAGAGCCTGCCACATGGGGCTTTGATTTTCATAATACAAGTGTTAGCCCATGCAGGCACTTGCATGAAAATCAGCTCGTGCAGTCTGTGGCTGTGTGTCTCTTGTGCCTGAATTCCATTGACATGGCAACTGAAAAGTCAGCAGAGTCCATTATTTCCCTTCTTCTGAAATTCTTAGCTTGAATCATGCTGTGCCATGAGAAGTGAAGTGTGTGCCAGACACAAGGAGCAGTATCAGCCAGAGGGACACTGAGGGAGGCAGGAGGCTCTGGCTGAGCCCATGGGGAGAAAGGGAGCCCARTCTGCCACTGAGAGGGATATAGATGGGCTCTTGTTTGGTTTTTATTGGGACTGGGAGGATCCTCTCCCTCTCTCTCCCTCTCTAATTTTCTGGGGAATAACACCTCAAAGMAAATTGGCAATAAAGAATTCTGAAGTCAATTGGATTCAGAAGAGGAAGGGAACAAAGTGGATGAAACATCTTCATACTTTTTGTGCCCAAGACACCAGCCAGATGTACCTGGCCCTCACACATGCTATTGTGGCTACTACCTTTTGGTTGTAGTCTTTATTTTTGTTTAGTCTGTGCACTGCAGCCATGATCCTACAGGGCTGTAACAGCTTCAGCTGCCTTCACTCATTGCCTTGAAAGTGCTCTGCTTACCAGACATGCAATTTTCAATTTTAAAAATCCTTAAATCCTGCTATTCTAGAGGCCTCTAGTAAGATGATAGCAATTCCCCACTGGTCTGCTGAGGGATGATTTTTTTTTCTTGTTTTATGCTTTAATAATTCTTTGAATACAAGTAATGAATGAGCCACAGCTGGGTTTTGCTTGCCTTTCTCCCAGTGATAGTTTTGTTCTAAATATGAGTTGAATCTGTTGTAAGAACTATTAGAGTGATTCCTCTCACAGGTCTGTAAGCCTTCTGATTTTGGCGAGCCARAAGTACAGGCTTCAGTGTCTGTGCAGCCAACTATGCTCACTTTGCATGAGATAATTCAAATCCAAAGTTCTTTGTACAAAGCAGAAGGGCTTTTTGTTTTGAAAAATCTGGATTATGAAACCCTTTTGTTTTCACTCATGTAGGCTTATACATTCCAGGCCTGATTTTCACCTGGTGTAAATAAGTATCATTTCACCAAACCCAGTGAAGCTGAGCTGTACAGTTTTCTACAAGCTGACAACCTAATACCTAGAATTACTAAGCACAAAGCCCTGAGAATCACCACAGTAATTTCTCCTGATTTTGTTTGGTTTCCATACAAACCTGAAAACTGATTTAAGCTTCAGTGGGAGGTCTGGCCTAAGTGTAAGTCTTGTGACACAATTGCAAGCCAGGTTTTTCAGTTTGACCTGATACTGAATTTTCCTTGTGAATTTTCATACAACTGTGGTTCTGGGACAATGAGATTTGTGTATTTTTGGAGCTTATTCAGTGTGATTTTTGTCTCAGGACATGCATGAAGCCAGATGTTTAACTGCTGTTTTACTCTGAGCATTCTCCACTTTTTAAGGTATGAGAAGAAAATKTCTCAAAACATTTCCATGCCATCATTTAAAAGCATTACTCAAGAGATGCTAAGTGCTTAATTATTCAAGACTTCTAGGTCTTCTCATTCACATATATTCCAATCTTTAATGGCATCCTTAAGCCCTCCCTTCACCCTCCACTTTTTGTGCTTTTTGTGCTAGGGTACCATTCATTTCACACAGTGAAATTCTGCCAGGAGGCTCTGAGAATCTGCCCCTGAAAACCAGAGGAACTGCCATGATTCTCTTCTTGTATGAGTTCTGTTAGATGGGAACATGGAGCTCAGAAACACAGAATCCCAGAGTCCCTGAGGCTGGAAAATCCTTCCCAGCCCATGGAGTCCCAGCTGTGCCCAGTGCCCACCTTGTCCCCAGCCCAGAGCACTCAGTGCCACCTCCAGCCCTTCCTGGGACACCTCCAGCCATGGGCACTCCAGACCTCCCTGGGCAGCCCCTGCCAAGGCCTGAGCWCCCTTTCCATGGGCAAATTCCTGCTGCTGTCCCCCCTGAGCCTGCCCTGGCCCAGCCTGGGGCYGTTCCCTCTCCTCCTGTCCCTGTTCCCTGGCAGCAGAGCCCGACCCCCCCTGGCTGTCCCCTCCTGGCAGGGAGTTGTGCAGAGCCAGAAATTCCCCCTGAGCCTCCTTTGCTCCAGGCTGAGCCCCTTTCCCAGCTCCCTCAGCCCCTCCTGGGGCTCCATTCCCTTCCCCAGCCCTGTTCCCTTCCCTGGCCACTCTCCAGCCCCTCCAGGGGTGCAGATCTAGCAGGTAAAATTTCTGAACTCCTGCCATATGCTCTTGGAGTCTGCAAACCAGCTTTGCCACTGCTGTCCCAGCTCAGAGCTGTTTTGAGTTGTGGAGCACTTCTGCTGCTCTTTGGTCRATGGTCAGTGTCCAGTGCAGGTCACCACAGAGAAATTTTGGTCCCTTTCTGGTCAGTGAAAGGCTTGACCCCCAAATTGCCAAAACCAACAAAATAATTTCATTCACAGCACAGGATGGTGCTGAAATAGACCTTTGGAGAATTTTTTTCTCCTTTGGAAAATGTTAACACTTGGAAAAAAACTAGCATTTTTGAGCTTCTTGCTTCAGGAAAAATACTGAAAAAAAATACTCCAAGCTGCTGATGTGTCAACTTTTTCCAATGAAAACAAAACACACTGTGGTTTGAAATATAAATAACACACAGGTGAAACATTTGAAAGGAAACAACCCAATGCATTCTTGAAATAATTGAAACAAAGTTTCAGTTTTCCTCTTCTGAGAGCACAATTTCACTTTTTAATCTCAATTTTGYGGAGGAGTTTGCACCTAAACTCCTGTGACTGCAGTTTTTTATGCAGTTTTACTTCCCAAGATCACCCCTCCAGACCCTTTGCCACAGTGTGATTTGCCTGGAGTGGGRTTATTTAATGCGTTAATAAAAGGAATGAGAAGAAGTAGGAGAAATGACTGAGAGACGTAATTCTAATTCCTAAATCTTTTGCAAACTGAAGAGAAATTCATCATCTTTGCTTTTATTGGGCTGGCTTAAACCTTTGAAGTGCAGCACCGTTTGAGTGACTCAGTTTTACATTCCTTCCAGAGAAATGATGTCTTGTCTGGGGAAGGGTGGCGAACAGCAGCTCTCGCACAGCAGCGGTGTGAGGTGTGAGCAGGCAGGGCAGGACACGCCTGCTCTGGTCACACTCTGTCCCCAGCACAGCTATCTCAGCCACCAGCAGCCCAACAGGAGCCTGGAGAGCTTTTGCAGATTGTTCATGTAACAAGTGCTAAATTTTCTCTTCTCCAGGCTGTGGGCTCTGTTCTGGTTGTTTGCACCTCCTCGTGTACACTCTTTTGCCCTCCGGGGCTGAGTGTTTTTGATGTTCCCCGATTGTCCCACATTTCTCTGTCCACTTACCTGGGGCCAGGTASACCAATAATGTAATGAAAAAGGATTTCTTCTCCATAGAAGCTGTTAAAAACTGATGTAAAGAGCTGCACAGAGGAAACCATTTGCAGTTCACAATAACAACAAGTTTTATTGGTTAATAAATCCCAGGAACTATACTGCTTTGTTTTCTTGTAGCATCTGCTGGCCCCTTATTTATTAACTAGYGATTTCAAAAATATAAAGCACTTTTAATACCAGGGTCTGATCCAAASCCTTTGGGTAATTCAGTAGGTTTTGTATTGGCCATTAATACAGATGAGTGCTGCTGCTGAGCCTTTATGGATGCCAAGAAAGGCAAAAGTAGCTCTTCCTTGCCTATACCATCATTTAACACCCACTAATAAATATGACACAAGGTCAGGGGTTTTGGGAAGCTGCTTATAGGCAAGTCTTCTGAATTCTGAGTTCCCAGCTCCTCTTTTAGCATTATAGTGGCTTCCTCTGATGTTGTATTATAACAGCTATTTCCCTGTCTCCATATGCTTTCCATACACATCTGCAGTGCTTTTCTGTGTGCTTCAACACTAAGGAAATGGACATTAGGGACAGAAGACTGATTGGAGATCTCTTGGTAAAATTTATTTAACTAGAAAGAGAGAGAAACAAAAAGAAGAAGTCAAAATCCATCAGTATCAAAGCATTATAAGMGGAGCAGTGGCTCTCAACAAATTCCTTGTTTAAAAAACCAAATGGAAGTTTTTAGRTCTCACATTTCAAGAGACTGATGCTATAATGCAGTATTTCGATGGATGTGATGAAAAATTGGTAAGGCAAGGAGCTTCAAGATTTACATTTGTAGATTCAGATTGCCACACACATGGCAAATCTGATGCAATTTCACTGAGACCCCAGGCAGAATGTAGATATAAATCCACACTGCATTACTGCAGGAGGGCTTYGAGAATATTTTAATTAAATTAGTGTTTCAGCTATTAAACTATTAAACCAATCTCAGACTTATTATTCAGGTAAAATATCACACGGCAGAAAGACTCCAGGATGTTGTGACTTGTGTAGCTTATAATGRTTTACTGGGCAGCAGTAAAATCATTCCGTTCTGCTGCTTGTTTGGGGCTTTTTTCAGATTCTTGCCCATGTGGCTGCAGGGGAAGCTGGCTTTGTATTAATAGGTCATATATTTAATTGTGCCAGTATCCCATTTAACTCTTCACCTGTGGTGTGTGGTCCATGCCTTTACCTTACCCTGTTGTATGATTGATATGTGAGTAATGAGACAAATAATCCTGGTCACACTCCTCATCTACATAAGGCATGTTTGTCRTTACCAGAAAGGAGATAAATTCTTAATTATTTTAGGCTGACATGTACCTTTTTCTGAAGAGGRTGGAACATATGGAATGATAGCAAATGATGTGGGGGGAGAGGTAGAGGAGTGTCACCTTGGCCTTCTGAATTCATCCAGCTCAGACCAACTCACTGCAGGATACCAGCAGCTACTTATGGAACCAATTTGTTGTTGGTGCCCTGCACGCCCCTTTTACCATCTGAGTGTCTATCAGGGAATAAAAARGACATTTCTTAGCACAGGCAAGGTTTAAAGGGCAGACCAAAGTGGCTGTGCCAGATCCATGTCACTGGGAGGAAAGTGGAAAGAAGTGTAGAAAATGGGATGTCAAAAAGAACAGATGTTGCTAATGAAACATTCACTGTGACGGCTCTGTGTCCTGGCAGAGCTTCACAGGAGCTGAGTGATCTCAAAAATGCCTTCCCTGTTTTGCACTTGTGTTCAGAAGTGTGTTATGAGGATGATGATACTTAACTCCCATTGACAAGCRCTTCTGGCTGAAGTGTTACAGTAACATTGAATATCAGATGGGTGAGGGCTGTCAGCAAACTGCTCTGATTCCTCTGCCCACAGACTTCTGAGGGACTGGAATCCCCCCTGGACACCTCACAGTTTYCTTAAAATCCCTCGAGGAGTAGTTTGGGGTTGGATGTGAGATGCACTGAGGAGGCAGGGGGATGCCCAGCTCAGCCTCTGTGCTGGTTTGTGGTGGCTGGCATGAAAAGCCCTGTCCTCTAGGACAGAAGAGCCATTTAAACTCCTCTCTCATGTCCTGGCTTGGCTGTGGAGATCCAGAGCCTTCCTCCACACACCGTGGGGCTTCCTGGCTTCTCCAGGTTGTTCTTTAGCATGGATTTGTTCTGGGAGGGAGTTGTTTCTTGAAAACAAACAGGCTCAAATACAAACAACTCCTCAAATGTCAGAGTCTGGTCCAAAATGGGGCTGTTGTCACCTGATCAGCCTGACCCACGAGACAGCCCCGCTTCAGATGCTTTGGAACAGATGATCCAGAAGGAAAGGAAAGAAAAGGATTTAATTGCTACTTTACATTTTTAATGAATAAATGCCATTTCTGTTCATCTTCTATTTACTTTCCCCGATGTGAGGCAGAGTTCTAAYGCCAAGAATTAATTTCACTACGGGCAGAAAAAAAGACACTTCATTAATAGTGAACTGTTATTGCTGGCATATGTGCTGGCTGGCTCATGCCTGCAGCTCTCAGCAGAAATCCTCACAGCTTCTCACACACAGGCTGCCATCTCCAAAGGAACTCATTCTCATGGACGCCTCACTTTCTCCAGTTTTGAAGTAGACACTTGAAGAACAGTTAATTTTTGGAGCATCGAGGTTTGGAATTTTCTGTAATTCAGGTCTTTGATGATSTAGGTAAGGTACTAAAATTAAGCCCATGGCTTCTATAATTTATATGTCATTTTGCAGAGGAGAAGGGGTGGAAGATCAAGATACTTGAAGCTTACCTGCATTAAGGACATTAAATCCATAATTCAATAGAATTGAAACAATGAGATTGGAATAAAATCACAGATTCTGAATCACAAGAATGGAAGGTGGTCGTGTTACTATCTGAAATATYTGGAATAGTAATTCTCTCAAATGTGAACTAGCTTTGTCTTGAAAACTTGAAGTTCTGATTGAAAGAAACAAAATAAGGAGAATATTAAGGAATATTTTACTGTTTCTTTTCCTAATGTAGAAGTATGATTAGATGGTTAAAGATAAAAATTATCTGATAGCTCATAGTAGAGCAAAATGAATTTTTGACAAAAATATTTGTCTTTTTTTCGGCTTTTTTTTTTCAAATGAGAAATCTCTGAGCAGTGAAAATTGTAACAGGGAGTACTTCATAGTAAAATCTAAATTACCACTGTGAGGTGTCTCATACAGTAAGGTCCCTACACATGAACATGTGCACACATTGATAAACACACATGTAAGTATTTAAGCACACACTGCCTGAGCTGCATGAACTGAATCCCCATAATCTCTCTGGAAATGCTCCCAGATCCAYTTATACCAATTTAGCAAAACCTGTCAATAATCTGATATAAGATAAGCATTTAAATCTGAGGGTGTTTTTACAGGGATTTACACAGAAGTGGATGTTTATGTGCTGCTTTTAATTAAAGCAGTGCAATGAAACAAGTGGGGCAATTGCCTGGCTGGTAAAATTCAGTATATAAAAACTGAAAATATAGTATATATAAATTAACTGGTGTACAATAAAAGAGCTCTTTGCATCATAGAATCATGACYAATTTTCCTTGACATTTCTCCCATTGTATTGTCCTGCTGTGTGCAAATGTTTTCCCCAACTCTTTTTCCCTTGCTATGGATGTGRGATGCAGCTTGGCTCCCTGGTGTTTTGCTCCCTAACAATTTTTCTCCATGATTTAACTTACCAAAAATCACAGGGCCACCAACCTGTCTTCCCAATTGCTCATGTACCTGTTCCTTCTTATTTTTCTGATTATTAATAATCMCAGCAGTTTCAGGTTTATTACAGGAATTCACATTTTTATTTAGTGATATTTCCTTACCACTTKCCCTTTAAATATCATTTACTTCTCCACAATGGTTTTCCTGCATAACGTCTGATTCCAGTGTTTAAACTCTAATTCRCTGAATAGCTGGCTTTTTAAAAGTTTAATGTCCTTGTACTGGTGCTCTGGCATTTGGAAACCCTTCAGATATGTCTCTGAGCTGATTGTGTCAGAGTAACTCCAGGCACTCAGAGCTGCTTATCCTGAYTCCTCACATTGGCCAGCACACAGTCACATACACAAAACCTCTAGCACCTGCCTCTACTTACCTGAAATTATCTTTTCTCCACATCCAGCTGCCCTCAGGATTCACATCTGTTCCCCTACATCTGTTTAGGCCTTCATGTAGGTGCAGGGGATATTGTACTTTTCCTCCATATTAACATTTTTTCCTTATATCTTGACCTTTAACTGGTTTAATTTTACACTTCAAGGATCTATTTTAAGTCCTTTTARGACAGATTCCCTTTCTTGGGATGGAATAGGGGTTCTAGGGACTGTATATCTTCAGGCAGGAGTRTAYAAAGGAGAGCAGGACTCATTATTATACTCTGATTTCTCTTCAGGGAAAGAAGAAAGGGCCTCAAGCTGTGCCAGGGGAGGTTCAGGTTGGATATCAGGAGAAATTTCTCTATGGAAAGAGTGGTCAGGCCTTGGATGGTGTTGGAGTGCCCATGGCTGGAGGTGACCCAGGAAGGGCTGGAGGTGGCACTGAGTGCTCTGGGCTGGGGACAAGGTGGGCACTGGGGACAGGTTAGACTGGATGGGCTGGGAGGGATTTTCTATCCTCACTGACTCTGGGATTCTGTGACTTTTAATAAAAGCACCTCAACAGATAAAAAAAACATTAAAAAGAGAAAGTCCAGAGGTTAGTAACTGAGGAAGTGCTACAAGTACCAGTAAGGCAGCTTTAGTCAATTGACAGAGCAAAAGAAGAGAATGTGCACCTTTGGTAAACAAAATGGCCCAGCTCAGCTCAATATTTTGATTTAGCAGCACTGTGCTTCCCTGAAGTGCAGGAACTGAGGAGCATCACTGACTCTGTTCCTACACTGTCGGGTTCCTTAGACAGCTTCAGCATGGGGTGTTTTTGCTCTGGTCACACACACACTGAAAAACATCAGCTGTAACAGGATGAAAGAAAAGTCTCTGTGTCTTAAGTAATGCCATTGATGTCTAATGACAGCAGAGTCTACTCTGCTTTTATCTCAAAGCACAACAAGGAGTTTGGCACAACACAGAAATACAGCAGTCAACATCATTTAGGAGAGGATGTGAATTTCAGCCATGCTTATCAGAAATTAAGAGGGATTCACAGAYAGGAGGCATCAGATTCTCTAAACTCCCAAGATTTCCTGGGTCSATTCAGAAGCCAAGACACTGAGCTGCAAACAGCACTGACCTTCCATCACACCAAAGCCCAGGGCTGGGCAGTAACAGGCAGAGGCATTTCATTCCCAGCACTGACAAAGCACAGTAGCCTTTGATGCWGCATTTAATTTTAACACAGAACAGCAGAAACCAGATATTTTTTCACTCCTTTCTATTGTTCCACATTAATATTTCAACAAAAATCTATTAGTTTCTCACATAAACATCAACAGAGCAATAAACAAGTATTTCATGTAGGCTGAGTAATTCCAGATCATTGAAAATGATTATACTTGACTTACTCCTCCATGTAAATCTTTCATAACAGGGTCAGATGTTCAAATAGAATAAATCCATACTGAACCCATAAAGGATTTATATCCCTTGTGGTCTATAGAGCATTTTTGCCCTGTATTTTCCTGTATGAAGTTTACTCAGAACTTGAAAAACATGTGCAGTCATCACTGTGCTTAAGAAAGAAAAGAACAAATGATTAAAATCAACCAGACAACTTGGCTCTATTATTATTTTAATTTTATTTTTATTTAAGAGGTACCTTTTGAGGTACAGTGACATCTCTGACTCAACAAGGCCTGGGAGTGCTGTCTTTGGGACTTCTTTAAGCTCAAGTGAGTCAGAAATTCTTGACTGAATCAGAGGTTGGTGCTAAATGCCTTTGTAAACTCCAGAAAGCGTTACTAGGGATTAGTGGGCAAAACTCTCTACACTGCTTCATTTATGATGGAAAACAAAAGTTTCATTTTCTACTTGCACGTGTTCCTTTGGCTGCTCTTTGCTGTGAGGGTTTAGTTGTCACCTGAAGGGCAGAGCAGGCTGTTCCCCCTCTCAGGCAGCACCAGCCCTGTCCCACAGAGCATTCCCACCACCCAGATGCAGCTGGCCAAAGAGTTTTCCAGCTGTAGCAGCAACAACASACTCCCCAACCACCCCGTGTCCATGCCTGGGCAGTGTCTGCACGTCTGCATTGCTGGATTTTTTAGCTCCATTCCCTGTTTAACAAACACAGTTACACCAGACCCTTTGTAATCATCCTGTCACTCTTTTTCTCATCATTCTGGGCCACAGCAACTTAGCACCCTTCCTAATATGAATATTTCAATGTTTGTAGCTCTGGAAAACGCACAGACTGGAAGGGAAAAAAAAAACCAAACAAAACACGCCCTTCTTCCTCCCAGCTCCTTTGTACACTTTTAGCTGYAAGAAGAATATGAATTAAATGTTAGGGACTAAAAGCTGAAGGTTTTTCCCTCTAACTCATCAGTGTTGGGGACACAATAAATATGATGAATTTATTGCATGTGAGGTATGGGTTCTGGTTTTTTATCTACTCTGCATGAAACCAATTTTCTCTGAAAGGACATTTGAATTGAAGGAATAGAGGACAAATATAAATATGGGTAGAGGTTAAAGCTCTCAGTGTAGGTGTGAAGTCATAAACCATTTGACCAAAAAAAGTCATTATGTTGTTTCTGCTGTGAGCTTGCTGAGCTGCTACGCCAGAATTTCCTGAAAGATAAAGGAAACTGCATGTGAAACAGTGAAAAACTCAGAAAAATGACATTCATGTAGTGCTAATTTTATTKCATTCTTTTGTAGTTAAGTCACTCTTCAGAGCTTTCATTTTTCCCTCCCAGATTTACGGATAAAAGGACTATTTTCAGACAAAGGAAATTGCTGTGAGAGTACATGTTGTATTTCTGATTCCACAAGATGTGTGCGTGTACGTGTTTTCAAGGATCACGTTGGTCTAATAGTAACAAAGCCTTAGGGGCTTAGAGAATGCACATCCTATTTATTCTGAGGTTAAACATTTTCCTACCAGGCTGCAGATAATGGTTAATATACTGCAGTAAGTGCAATCTCATTATACATTCCTGTGATTTCAATTATTAACATGCTAATATTTTCTATTAATTTTTAAATATTCAGGGTTTGAATGTAAATCATTGTATGCTTCTGAATAGATATTTTTATATTAATTATTTAACCTTTGTTACTGTACCAGTATTTTATTATATGTAGCTCAATCTCCCTTGTTAGAGAAAAAAAAAAAAAAGAAAAAAACCAAAAACCCCCCAAAATCTCACAGATAAGGAAGTCTTGAATGTAACCACCTCTGGATATACCAGGCATCCATCTGTTCATGCACACAGTTTTGTACACATACTGCTGATTTGGAAATAATAACAACATTTCTAATCTATATTTATTACCAGTGAACCAGGAGCTGACAAGGTTGGATGATTCATGTGCAACAKTGAGTGAGGAAGGGACTGATGTTTAAAACGTGTGTCATTGACTAAAGGACAGAGAAACAGACCAAAATGAGTCCAAACAGATCTAGAGAAAGATAATCACATGGAAGCAAGGGAAATAAAATGTCTGAGGTGTAGTATYCCAGTTTATGCTCTTAAAACAGAGAGAGTGGAGAGTGGAAAAAGTAGCTCATGGATAATCTGGCTCTGCTAACCTTACACATCCAGGTTTGATTTTGATGTGGAAMTGATTCCAAATATATTTTTGGAATACTAATTAAGGGGTTTTGTACAATCTCTCATAGATTAGCCATAGTTTAGCCTCCTAAATCAATGGAAGGAAAGGATGCCTTTGCCCGAGGTAAATAGATCACAGGTCAAAGAATGATCACTCTATTTTATCCTACTCTATTCTGTTCTATTATGAAAAATGTCTGAAGAAGATGGACTACAGAAAGAGATATTTGGCCAAAACCAGACCCATAATTTGTTTAAGGRTCAGATTAGAAATAGCCAGAACAAATTGCACATGGAATGTAAAAGACCATGGCCATTTGCAGATGTGTGTGGATCAACACTGCCAGGTTCCCTGCACCATGGACACAATTGCTGTCAGCTGGGATTTGGATGATGCTGTAGCTGAGATCCATCTCTTTTTGTCCTCTTTGAGGTCCTGGTGTGCCCTTTCTGCATAACTCCTGTCACATGCTCTGCCCCTCTGCCTGTGCCATTCACCTCTCCCTAAAGTCCCTTTTTTGCCTTCTCTGAAGTCCTGTTTACACAGGGTTTTTTTGTCCCCCTTTTGTTTTCTCCGTGACTATTACTGGGTGAGAAATAGCATTTATCCAGTTTTGCTCTGTGGATCTACTCCCGAAATCTCAGTGAAGCCAATGAAATTACTTACATGCCTGAAATACAACAAATACCCAGCAGCTTAATGAGCTTTTAGAGTCTGTCTCTTTGCCTTTCCTTTCATTAGATTCTCCTCTCCTTTTACACAGCTTCAGGAGACATATTTGTGCCATTACAGATGCTTGATAGTGATTACAGAAGTAGTAAGAATAAGTAATAATAATGTGGGTTTCTAGGTTGTTCACTTTATGCTCATTTAAATTGGCATTTCTGTATAATAAATCTCTGCACATGGATCTCTGAAAAGCTGTAGTGAGAATCCTTAAACAAGAAAGTTGCCTGCCACAAACCCCAGGCAATCAGAGCCATCACAGCATTTTAAGTGAATCCACTGCCAGTACTCCWAAGTCTTCAGCTTATTGTTGATGCAAGTGATGTTTGGATAAAACCCTTTATTGAGCATCTTTAATTATGCCATAGATGAATTACAATTAATATGTAAATACAGAYATAAAACTAGGCTTATCACATGTAGCTGTATCTGTACCAGCAATCAACCTTTACAAATCCCTCYCTTTTGAATGTCCCCCAAGCTACTTGCTTCACATTTTATCTTCTCTTTAACCTTAGCTACCAAACAGGCAGCACATCCCTGACCTCTCTGGAATTCACATCATTCCCAGGCCTGGCAAATTATGATCCATTTAWTCAACAAGCAAGACAACATATTGGTGGTTTGATTTTACAAATATCTCTTCCTTGCACTGTATATTACATMTATGTGTGCATACAAGTTTATTGGTTTGTGTAACCAAATTATTACAGCATCAATAACAAAGCCTTGGAGTCGAGGAAACCGTTTTTAGTCACCTGAGACAGAAGCACTTAACAAGAACCTGTTGAGCCTTCCAGGTGAAGGGATTGTTATTTTTGCTAGACCCCCTTGCACAGCTCTGTAACTGTGTCAGAACTGCTAAATAGGCAGATTTTCAAGGAACAAATCAACAATCCCAAAATAAGCCCCTCCCCAAAAGTCAGAATTTTCTCAGAGGAACTGCAGTCAATATAAATCTTAAACCTGTAWATCTGTCCTTCCCCCCTCTGTAGGCTGGAGTATTTGTGTGCCACGGGGATCATGGTGGTCATGGTTGGAACCTGAGATAAGAGCAGATGTCAGCATTAATAATGGTGACAACTTCTGCCACTGAAAGGCAGGCTGCACCCCAAACCTGCACATTCCCAGCCCAATCTGGAAGTCAAATGAGCAGCGTTCTCTGATTGCTGTTGATATTGGGGAGGCAGTAAAAGCAATGAAAATTAAGAGTCAAAGTGAGAATTTAATTAGATGTCTCTCTGAAAGCTTCCTRCACCTACAGATGCAAAACTCCTAAAAGAGCAAGCATGGGGGTAGCTGGGGTATAAGAAGCCTTAAACATTACTTATTGATTGAGCTGTCACAGTTCTACACTCAGGTGACTTGGTTTGTCTCTGCTTGGAACTGRTCTGAACCAGCCTCTCTCAGTCTCAGCACGATGTTGGGCTCTTTTCCCCCATTCACAGTCTCTGGATTTGCACTCAGGGTTTGATAACAACATTCCCTCTTCAACTACAGATCCATATCTTGTTACACATTCAGGAATAAACAGGGCTTATCTCTCATATTTACATGTCTGAATGATGTTATCAATAAGAACAAAGAAAGTTAAATAATTTGAAGTACAATACCCAGAAAAGTTTGAAGATTCAGATTTTTTTCAAATATTTTTTGACACATGCATTTCCATCTCTCTTTAAACATTAGGATACCTCTTGGACTATGCAAATTTTTTTTTGTTTAAATGACCAGTTCACTTCAGAAGAATTATCAAAGAAGAAAGGAAAACAATAGTCTTGAAAAATCCATGATTCTATCTATAAATGCATGTCTGCATTCTCTCAGACACTAATCCCAGACTGAAAGCTCAATGAGTGTCCCTGAATAATCCACATATAAAGGACTCCCAAGCAATGGCACTGTGAGGCTGCTCACCCACCACCACCAAGCCTGCTGCTGTTCTCACCTTTTGAGGAAAACCYCCTGGATGCAGTAGTACCTGGTTTCCCCAGCAGCCCCAACCTGCATTTATTGGTTGCTTCCAGCTCTCTGAGAATGACACTCAAGTCTCTATGTGGGATTCCCAGGTCCTTTCCCAGCTCTGAAGTGTGATTTCCACAAAGTCTGACTGTAATTCTGTGGGAATGGGCTCAAGATGTGAAGCAACAGCAGCCAGGGCGGCTCCTTTGCAGGCTGAGGATGCTCCTGTGCTGGTCCCACCTCTGAAAATGTCTCCTGTGAAATCCCTGCTCTCCAGTGGCCCTGGGGAGGTGCAGACTGGCTGCAGCTTCCCCTTGGAAGTGTCTTGGTGTGYCCCTGCCAGTTGATGGCACATCCAGCAGCAGGGCAGGCAGCCCTGGCAGAGCTCAGCCTGTGCCAAGCCTTGGAGCACCTTGTTCCTGCAGGATACAGAGTGCAGTGCAAAGGGCCATGATTGGACATCAAAGATAGAGTTTGGCCTTTTTSTTTTAACCTGGGAGAGTTATTTCTATAATGATTAAATTAATTAAGCTTTTATGGTTTAAGCTCTTAAGTTATGAACTTGTTTCCAACYTGCAGCCACATAGATCAGAGGGGTTGAAGCATTCTAGTAACTCTGCAGATCCTATCAGTAATTTTCAAAATTTATTACATTTGGTAAGAATCTATTAAAACCACAGATGAAATCAGTCACATCAATGCCTTTTTTATACCATCACCCTCCTGTTTTCCTGCTGCATTGGAAAAATGGATCATTTTTGTGACAAAATGCAAAGTTGAATTTCTGTGCTCACTGTAAAGATGTTGGCAGGTCTGATGTGTGCTGGATTTGAAATATTTATTGTGCTGCCAGAGCAATTCCAAACCCAAACAGTTTTACAGATAATTATGCTCACTAATTATATGCGAGGCACCCATTTCTCCTTCAGTGATACAATGCACACATGAATCTTCTGCTAAGAATAAGAGTTTACACTCAAACACTAAGGAGAGCCAGAGCAACAAGCTCCCCTCATCTCCTTTACAAACTGGACAACTTTTTCTTCAGATCAAGCTGTTATAAATTGAAGTACTTCTCAGAAACCGTTGTACTTTCTATAACATATGTGAGAATGCAGAAAGCAGTTTGGAAAGAGAGAGAAACCTAGAGGGACTGGAAGCRAGCCAAAACGATAAAGAACAATGAGTGGGCTTGCTGGTCTGTTGATCTTGGAATCTCACCAAGTATCTTTTTTTTTTATGAGCTGATGGGCTTTGGGTTTGGGTTTTTTTTTTCGTTGTTGCTGTGATGGTTTATTCTTATTTCTCTGTCTACCCTGCCCCCATCTCTTTTTCTTWTCTTATGAGATGGGAAGGACAAGGACAGGAGAAAGATAGCAGTGGAGTGCAGTAATTTTAAAGGGAGGATAAATAGCAATGAAAACAGAGGTGTTTATTAGTACAGGAAATTGGTTTACAGCTTCATAAATTTAAAACAGGCATTTCATATTGAACAGATTATGAAGTCTTAGACTGTGCTGTTCAAGAAACTGGACAATCTGCTTTGCAATGCAAAATATACTTATACAAGCACGGCGTGGATTTAATAGAAAGTTGGGGACTGCCTAAATAAGCTGGGCGTGTAAAGAGAGTCWTAGAATACTTGAGGCTGAAGGGAGCCTCTGGAGCCCCCCTCCTGGCCTGCTGCCCCTCAAAGCAGCATCAACAAAAAAGAGTGCTCAGAGCCTTGTCCAGCCTCATTTAGAGTCCATGGTGCTGGACAAGATGCATCCAAAGACACTGATGTCATTGGAAAGCTGATCTCATCTTTGAAAAGCTGTTGTAAGCARGGACTAGAAAAAGCCATGCTTGTCTTCAAAAGAGGTGAGAAGGATCTTAGGAAATGCTGCCCCTAAAGCCTCAGTGCAGTCCTGAGAAAGGCATCCTGGAAGGCATTTCCAGGCACTRGAATGAGGTTGGTATCAGTCAGCAGGGATTTCCCAGGGCCCCACTGTGCAACCTGTGCAGGCACAGCTCTGGCCTGTGGCTCAGGGCAGAGCAGGGGCTGCCTCTGAACCCAGCCTYCAACCAGAAGTCATCCTGGAGCACCCCTGGAGCCCAAGGGAGCAGGTATGCACTGGGCAGGACAGACACACTGCTGGGCTCAAAGGGACASTGCTGCAGAGTCCCCACCTCAGTTCCAAGTGATGTGTGCTGGAGATTGGCACTGGGGCTGCCACTCTTCCACTGGTTTGAAGAGCAACCAAAGCAGTGGCATGGAAACACCCCCAGCCATGGCTGACACCAAACTGGGTGGACCAGATTATGTAGGACCCTAGGGCAGAGTCACTCAGAGAGRTGGCAGCTCATGAGAGTGGACAAAAAGCCCAAACAAGCAAAAATGTAATTGTGAGCTTGGCAGAATTGGTGATACAGGCAAGGGGCTGACTCACCAGGAAGCAGCTCTGGARAGGAATTGCAGCCCTGGTGACCATGGCATGGTCGTGGCAGTGACAGCTGTGCCTGGAGCACAGGGCTGCTGTGGAGAGAGCAGCTTTCTGCTCAGCACAAATGGAGCATCACAGGCTGAACCCTGTCTGTTCTGCAGCCCATGGACATTGCAGCAAGTCCACAGAGAACTTG
>CADDXX010000799.1:146478-165893 GCA_902810485.1 Alauda arvensis
CTGGAGGGAAGTTCGTTCATTGTGGAGAAGAGATGGCTGAATCTGGATCTAACTGCTGCCTTCAGCTACTTAAAGGAGAGCTCTAGGGAAGATTGATCCGTATTCCTCTCAAAATGAAGCAACAAGTCCCAGAGGCATCAGGAGGAATTGCATACAAGGAAARTTTCCCCCCTGTTGGGGAAGATGAAAATTTAACAGAAAAATTTTACAGAAAGGTATGTTTGGCAGAAGACTCTCTGAATGTAGAAATGGTAAGAGAAATAGAGATGAAAGCAAGTCTTGATGTAGAAGAATAGAAGATTTTTAAAAGTAAGGATTGCTGAGCCAGTTGTTACTATATAACCAAAAGAAGCAAAGGTTGAATGAGCTGGAAGGAGGTTTTATGACTAGACCAAAGGATATGTTGACCACAAACAAAAAATATGGTTTTACCAAGTAGAAATAATTCTCAGCAAAAGCAAAGGCAAACAAAAAATATGGTTTTACCAAGTAGAAAACTTTTCCACTGCAAGAAAATAAAGAAACAGCTTTGAGCTTAAAATATAACACACTAACTCATAGGATTGGATAGTTACTAACATAATATGATAATATTAGTTATGATAGGCTATAGGTAAATGTAGAGGTGTTGTGTATGATGCTGATTGGATGTTATGTATTAAGATGCTCAGCAAAGAAAAACATAAAATGCATTGTAACCAGAACTAAAGTGGCTTCAGACTTCAGGCTCGCCTGGAGCCAGCAGCTCCAGGCTTGGTGTACCCATGACCCACGACTGCTGTGAGTGTGCAATAAACAGCATTTTGAGGAGCAGTCTGGCATCCCCCATCTCTCTCACTTGGGCTCTGACACCCCCAGAGCAGAGGGTCAGAGCAGAGAGCAGGTTGTGCAGAGAGGCTGGGGGATGACTCTCCCTGGTGATACCTGAGTCTGACTGCACAAAGCCCTGATCCAACATTCAAGCTGACCCTGCTCTGAGGTATCCCATGCAGTTTTACTCCCTGGCATGCTGGGTGTCTCTCCTGGCATTTTGAAGACATGACAAATTATGCTTTGAAGGACTTGCCAGCTAAATTATTCCCCTGCAGTTTTGCTGTGTTATATATCTAATTTCTATGCATCCATCTTTTGAACTTCATMATTTTCATCCTTCCAAAATATGGGAGCAATATTAAAGTATCTCTAAAACCCGATGGATTTAACAAAAGTTATACTGATTAATGGAGACAATTACATCTCTATTAAAAAGTTCCACAAATGAACTAAAATGATATTATTTCAATGCAGTTTTTTAGTTCTTTCACTTAATACAATGGCTTCTTCTATGTCAGGAACTAAAACAATGAACAAGGAAGAGAAAGACATATCACAGAGCACTTCATCAGGCAAATATATTTCAAGTTCTCTCATTGCTTAAGTTTTATATTCAGTTTATGCCCATGAGTGCTTTTGCTTTTTAAAACGTGGAGAGTTACACGTGACATCTAATGCTGCCAAGTGACTATTCCTATGTTTTTGGCTTTTGTGAACAAGATGGATGACTCCATCTCCAAAGGAGAGTACTTTGAGGTGTCTGCAGGCTAAGATTGGAGAAACTGCTTAGGTGTGATAATCAGATGGGCTTTCTCCTCCAACAGAAGGTTTGCTAAGCTCAGGTCCTTCCCTAGTGCCCTACCAGGTATTTGAGTGATTCACYAGCAGTGACATCCTGACCTTCCCTCTGGTAAAACAGAGCTGCTGTTGTCTCCATGGCACAAGCAGAAAACAAGGCAGGAGAAATACTAAAGACACATGGTAAGAACAAAACCTGCTGAACAGCAGCTTCCTTATTTGCAGGCGGCTGTCTCATGCTGTGGTGTCTTTTCATAGGTTTTTTACTCTACCACAGTCTCAGCCAGAAGGGTAATACCTATGTCTAGTGCATGAATAATGTACCTTTTAATGACATTATAAAAGTATTAGTGCTGCTTTAATCTTATTTGCRTGTCAATCACAAGTGGTATTTGGCACAGTAAAACAACTCCCTCAAAGCATGGTCACAGATGCTTRACTTTGCAGCACAGTCAAAAGCAAACTCAAACAATGAGCTACTTATTATTTAATGGGCAGCTGTCAATGCCCTGTGAGAATSAGAGCCCAGACTGGTATCACAGGAAACACAAGTCTGCACCTTSCAGGCAGGGAAGTGCCACTCCCCTGAAGAAATACCTGCTGCTTCCTGACTGCAGTCAGGTGGATAAATACAGCACCACTGGCTTCTGCAATGCAAATGTGGTTGTGTCTGCACAGCCTGCTCAGTGCAAATGTCCTCAAATGATGAAGTGAGGCACGGGGAACAAAAAATATGCACGAGTTGTTACACAGAGCATGGAAGGGGTGTTTGCTCAGACAGACTCTGAGCACCATCTGGGAGACAAGTGTTTAGTTTTGCAACAGATTGCATAATTTCCATATAGAATCTGGAGAAAAGCTCTAAATGCTTTAATAGATAGTTGATTTAACATGCGTTTAATCTTTGTTTTGTGTTGTCTTAAAGGCTATGCATATGTTCTGAATGACAGAAGTAGTCATTAACTTATTACAGTGCTCATGCCTTTGCACAATTTGCTTTCTTTTCTCTGCTCCTCAGTGCGTGTGTCTGTGTGCGTGCAATATTTCACCTTACACAGTTCCCTTCCCCAGAACATGGTAATTAATCTTAGTAAAAGCCAAGCATCTACTGCATATGCATGCCACTTGATTGATTAGATTAAAAATTTAATGTTACAGTTCATACATTAGCAATACTTCAATATAACTTATACCAAGGGCTCTACTATCAATAATAGGAATACTTGAAGAACAACACAAATTAACACCTGAAGCATAAAGAATGACCTTGAGAGAATGAAATGCTTTATGTAAAACACATTGCTTGGAGTGTATTTAAGCTGAGCACCGTGTTGAYGTGCTAAAACAGCTGTAGGAAGCACTGCCCCTCAGAGCAGGAACATTTCTGACAAAGAGTTTCTCACCTGGAGCRTTCTGGAAGTGGTACAATGTTGAAAAACTCTGCATTTATTCTTAGGCTCTTWTTTTGGTGGTATCCAYTTAAATACATCCTCTGYTACACACCAGTAAAAGTCTATACATTACAGATTTTTTCWATTGTCTTCTTGCACAAGTTAATCAAAACATTGGAAGACATAAACTTGAGAATTCACTTTACTAGGACTAGAGGCACAAAGAAATACAATAAAATGAGTACAAAAAAGGCATACTGCCTTATGTGACATTGTTATGACAAAATGAAATACCAGCCTTCATTTGGGTATCTGTTCCTCTGTATCCAAAAGCAAAATTACATCAAAATCCTTCTGCACTGATTGACTTGTAATGCAATACATGGCAGCATCTTTGAACCTTAAGCAATGATAATGCTTCCAAACCTGCTGTAAACTGGGTCAACTGTACAAAGAAATTGTAAAAATGATGCAGTAATTCAATTTAGCATTGTGTGAAAACTGCACAATAGCAGGATTAAAGGACCTGAAAATGAAGACAAGTAGTTCATTATTAACTCTTTAAATGTTGTTCCCTCTGCTTTTCCTGGAATGTCATTTATTTCTAGCTTAGAATTGTAATTTCTATGTCATGATACACTGGATACATTCTATATTGCCTCTCCWTATGAGCACATTGAAGTTTCCTCAAAGGCTTAATAAAGTTTATGAAATAAGACAGCATTCACTATTCATTTTATCCATACTGGTAACAAAATAAATTAGAAGGAGAAAGCATTATAAAATCATATAAAAACTGTGATGTGTATAAAACATAGTCAACYTTAARAAAAAAATAAAAAGGAAAAAACCTCAGCTGCTGAAGTGGCCAAAACAAAAGTAAAATTGTAATAGTAATTTTAAAAAGAGTAATGCTAAAGCTGCATTAAAAGTACTTGYATGAAGAGGAGATATCTGTTCATCTAATGCAGTCATTGAAACAACTGGCCTCTTGTGCAGCACAGTAATTTTAYAGACATCTCTTCTTTATGTGAAAAAGGCTTTTTTTTCTTTTTTTTTTTCTTTTTTTGGGCTGCTGTGTGTTGTGTGTACATGTGGCTGTGTTTCAGAACAGCCTGTGCTGTGCCATGGTCATCCTTCCAGCAGGAAGCCCAGCCTCYATCCCAGTGTACAACAATAGCACCCCATGCTGACAAGCCCCAGAACCCAGTGTTCAGTTCAGAGGCAGCATCAAAGCGAGTAACAATCGAAGAGAAAGCAGCCTGGAATCATTTAAAAAGCTGGGTAAAGTCTAAAGGTGAAAATAAATAAATAAAATAAAAAATCCTGCTTCAGGGGAGCAATTGTACTTTTGTGTATGAATCTATAAAAAACCTCCTCTGAATTCTTTACTTTGAGAGCTTAGACAGCTTGAATTAAATTCAGTCTGGACATCTAAAAATAAGTTGATAATAGACAGAAGTGTAGTCTTACTTCTGCTACAGAAACTTGTCTCTCTTCCAAACTGTTACGTGTTTGATAYCACTAATTTTTTTCATTTAATCTTATTTTTGGTTGGCAGAGGTTTAATGAAAAATTCTAGCTGGCAGTTGGGTCCAAAAGGAATGCTGTGGTTCTGGCCAGGTGCCATCCAAACCAAGGGTCTGCTGGAGCTTCATCTCCTCCCCTGCCTGCTGCTTCCTGCCAGGACCAGAGGGAAGGGCCCTGGGTCTGCTGTTGGCACAGTGGGATTCAGCCAGGCCTGGGTGACTGTTCTGGAAAGCAGCCTTGGGTCCCTCTTCTTCAGTGTATTCATGGCACATTCCACAACAGGAACTGTCAGTGCTTGGCCATTGTGATAAATAAATAAAAAAATAAAAACAACTGGCGCAGGAGAAAAACCCCAACAATCCAAAATAAACCAGCAATGGGAGTGATGATCAGCAGGGATGTTATTGCTAACCAAGGAGTGYCCAGCCCAAATCTAGTGACTCATCTGCAACTTAAAATTGGTGCTTTAATGAATTTCTGGTTTCTTCTCTGCTCCCCTATCTCAATTAGSAGTAGCAATTATCAGGATTACTGCTCCCTTTTGGACTCACAGTTCATGGTCCCAGAGCRCAGGAGCTGGAGGATACATCAGATATTTCTGTATCATTGTGTTTTGCACATCAGGTGGCCTGAACTCGTTTCAACTTATATTTCATAGAAAAATCTTTGGCCCATGAGCTCCACTGCAGTTTTAGTGCTGRGGCTGTCATGTCAGCATGAGATGAAAAACAGTAGCTGAGCATCTAGAAAAATATTCATACAAGTGGAGTTCACTCAGTGCCACAATGGGTACCATGAGCAGAAAATAYTTTAAATATTGTGACAGAACAGTTTGTATTGAGAATGAAGAGAGAGGAAAAGGGACCCATACATTTAACTGTGTCAATTATCATTAGGCAACTAATGCTTTCTCCATCTGTGGTCAAAAACAGAAGTTCTTTTCCATGAGAAGTGGTCACACATGATGACTCTAGATTTATTTTTATCTAGGAACAAGGAATAATGCAGAACTTAACAACTTCTTTTCTAAAAAACTCTAAATGCTTAATTAGATGACAGGAAATTGACTGAAAGAATAAAGTAAACTTTAAAATCAGAGTGGGAGCAATTCTTTTTACTCTAAGCATAATAATAATTATTAGAATTATAACAGTCAATTATATTTGTGAGATAAATTTATAAGTCTTTTATGCTGTTTGTTTTCTCAGTTTTTGTAGTTTTCTCAGCTTGGCTGATGGCAATAATTCAACATTTATGTTTGCTTGTTGTCAATCTCGTGTTTAAGCTATGGGAATTTGCAGCCAGAGGTTTCATGCTCTGGCAGAGTGCTCTACTTACAGAGGACAAAAATCAATGTTCCCCTTGCTCTCAGATCTTTTCAAAAGGTTTTTTTATTTTTCCCCTGGTGTCTGATTTTTTCTTGATGCACAACTGCACTTCTGGAACTTTYATAATTTCATAGTGAGTTTATGATAACTTTCAAGGCATATTGAGTCTTGGCTTCACACTCCCAGTATTTAACTGAGTCTATACAAAATCAGTATGCAGGGTAATGGCATGAAACTTGGATTAGCTAAAGCTTGAAGCACRATGCCTACCAGAGCATCAGATTTCTATCATGGCCATGCAGCAGGGAAAACTCCCAGATTTCAGGTTCAGAGCATGAAAAGGATGTTTGTGTTGAGTTGGATGCTACTGCACAGAGCAGTTCTGCACCARCAGGACCACRTGAGCACACAGGTACACAGGGAATRATTTGGAAAGGTAATCCATGGCCTGATCAGCAAAAGATTGAAATATTTGGAGTAAAAGCCAACTAGGGCACAGCAAAATGAGCGATGGAAATTACAGCAACACAATCCCACTTTTCATCGTTTATTCATTTATTCACTTACTCATCTTGACCATGGTGCTTGTGAAAGCAGAATGCAGCTTGCTTTTATGCATATCTTGCTGTATATAAATGCTTGTTTCTCAGTAGGATTAACATGCATTTCAGGGATAGGATCCAATATCTGCTGAAATCAAAAGAGAAGTTTGTATTGATCTCCAGCTTATTTGAACCAGGTCCAGATCAGGGAAATAAATGATACGTTCTGTGCTTCTGAGTGAAGGAACACACATCAATTAATGGTGCCACAGCTGGCTCCTGGCACTGTCTGTGCAGGGCAGTTGCCAGTTGCTTTGGTAGGTATGCATGAAATTAAGGCCTTTGGGGTGAAAAAGTATGTACAAGCCTTAGATGTTTTTCATGAAAATCCTTAGATGTTTTATATGAAAAATCTTATTTTTCAAAAGGACTATGACAGCAAAGAATYGTGGGGTTAGAAAGTGCCATTTGTGTGCCAGAGCTCCTGCCAAGTCCCTGTGTGTGGGTACCACCAGCACAGCCAGCAGAACAAGCCATTATTTGCATGAATCCTTGGCAAAGCCAGTGTCTGTGCTTTGGAAAAGGAGAGCAAGTTTGCTTTCTTGGGGTGAAGCTGGGCTGGACACAACCCCAGTGGAGGGCAGAGATGGCAACRCAGCCCTTAACGTGCAGGGGGTGGATAAATGTGGAGTTCTACATGTGCTTGCTAAGATAGAKAAGCAATTAGAGGAGGCAGAGATTTAGGAGCCAATAAACCTTAAATAGAAGGCAGACCTGTCTGCTGTGATGAGGTAGTCATTTAGGCCCACAACAAGTGTCACTGCAGTAATTAGAATATACTGAGAAATCTGATTGGAATTTCTGCATGATGAGAGCATTGCCAACTGCTTTTGATGCTGGCTGATAGCACCAGGAACAGGCTGGCAACACCTGTTCCCAATTCTTTACCAGCAAAAGGGGAAGCTGCTTTTGAGCAGGTTTATCCTTTAGCATCTCCCCTTTCATTTCCAGCCTCTTAGATCCTTTATAAACAAACAAACAGCAGTGATATTTTAAAGGGTTAGTTGTGCCAGGCATTGCTCAAGCTCAGTTAAGAGGAGRTGCCATATACATATATTTATATATATAACATTCTTCATCTCCRTGTTACATTTGCTGTCAAGGTTAGGAGTCACTTTGCAAGTTTTCAAAGTGGTACTATTTTATTCTGATGTTTTTCATAAGCACTGGCAAAGCTGTCCTCTCTCTGCAGTTTCAGCTTGCTTGAAACAAAAAAAAAAAAAAAAGATTTTTGTTGTAGATCAATATTCCCTTAAGATGTAAACTCAGCAGCTCTTACATGTGAAGCAAGATTTGGCCTGGCCAGGACTCTGATGTTACATTTGCTGTCAAGGTTAGGAGTCACTTTGCAAGTTTTCAAAGTGGTACTATTTTATTCTGATGTTTTTCATAAGCACTGGCAAAGCTGTCCTCTCTCTGCAGTTTCAGCTTGCTTGAAACAAAAAAAAAAAAAAAGATTATTTGTTGTAGATCAATATTCCCTTAAGATGTAAACTCAGCAGCTCTTACATGTGAAGCAAGATTTGGCCTGGCCAGGACTCTGATGTTGGATCTCGAGGGCTGTAGAGATTGTGATGAAGAATCAATAACCAGAACAATCTCTCACAGCCCTGTGCAGCCTCTCACCATCTGCTTTTGTCTTGCTGTGACTGCAGGTACTTTTCTGCAAATGACATGCAAAATGGAGGAATTCAGGAAATTCCCATGGCAGTTTCAGTGCTGGACAGGATTGTAAATTTGCTCCCAGGGGTGGGKTTTGGCTGTCAGCAGCGATATTCTTCTGTCCTAAATTGCTGTTGGAGGAAGCCCTTGCAGACTCGCCCCTCTCTGCTGGATGTGCTGTTCCCTTCTGCTGTTCCAGCAGAGGCTGTGTCACCCTAGGTATGCCTGAGTTATAGGCTGGAAACAGTGAACAGTCTTGTACAGCATTCTGGGGTGACATGAGCAGTTTCAAGCCCTGCAAATGTGTGCACAGTATTTTCCTCTCCTAAACACTGTAGCTGTTCCTGGTTGTGAACAAGCTGAGCTTTCTTGTGTCTTTTTGAWATCCTTACAAGAAAATGAGTCAGGATTATGGTGCTGGACATGCACAGCCAGCTTTCCGTCCCCCAGGGCACGAGGGACTCTAAATATATGCATAAATATGTGTTTAGGGATGAGGTTRTTTTTGTACCATCTCAAATGGAAGTGTTCTCAGCCGTTCAGCCAGGTTGGAGATCCAGGGCAAGCTGAACATCTCTGCAGCCAGATGCTGGGGGTGAGTATTTATAAGGCATGCAGGAACCCTGTTGTGTTTATTGATGATCTGAGATGCACAGAAAGCCTGCAAGTGGCTGGGTATTCATAAAACAGAGGAAAAGTTCAGATGCTGCATGCTGGGGAGTTACAGTTCTGTTCCTGTGAGAACCTTCTGCCTCAGTGTTGTGAATGACCTTCTCATTTGTGGAATCCCTCTCTGTTCTTCTCTCCAAGCTATTGTTCTTCTGTGTTAATTAAAACCCAGACAATTAAGTACACAAAAGTGCACTCAAGCTGCTGTGCACACCCAGCTGAAAACAGTGCCAAATGGCCAGAAACAAGTCAGTGGACATTTTCACTGGAATACATTGGCTGGGTATGAAACTCATGAGTGGGAAGGAAAGTGACATTTAAATTATGCTGCTSTTCCTCCTACGGGCTTTTGACAGGGTATTTTCAGAAAGGAAACTAAATGCACTTAAATGCAATGCATGAAAATAATAACTTAATGTGTTTGAGTCTCAAATGAAAAGTGATCCCTGTGAATCTCCACRATTCCTCCGTGATTGTGTCATGGAAAGCCAACACTACTGCAACTCAGATCTTCAGTGCACTAACTTGCATCCTTAAATGCTGGCCTTGTGCCATTTCTGTTAAACCCACACTATAGAATTAGTCATGAGGAGAGTGGAACAGCTGGCAAAAAAAAAAGGGAAAAAAATCCCAAAACTAAAAAAAAGCATGATCAGCTAACTTCACTGTCATGGGTAAAAGACAGCAATGAATCATGGGCAACAGCAGAATTACCAGAGAGAAAAACAACCTGAAATAAAGGTGACTCGAGTGTAATGTCAGGGTCTCTCAAGGAGATGATCCACAGATGGACAGAAAAGTGGAGAAAAAATGGCTTCAGCCAGGTAAAGGCTAATTTTTGATGTTAGAAAGAAAGCTTTAYCCCTCTTGTCTCAGGCCCCAGTTTTAAAAGGGTATTTATCCATGGGGTTAACTTCATCTGCTCCACTAACTGCACTCCAGTGAGAGATAAGGAGATAATTAAAATTACCACCATGCTTAATCAACTTGCCAGCGTAGGGATACTTTCTTGAATTGGGGCACAATTAAATTAAGCTTAGCTTCTTCCAAATATATGCAAGAAGCAGACATCTGGCAAAGTCTAGCTGCAAATGCACAGAGCTGCATTATGGCACTCTCCAAGGACAAAAGAAATGGAAAGTGAAAGGATTTGGGAGAGCAAGAGTTCTGCCAACTCTTTTAATCTTCATCTTGCAATGCAGCCTATCAATCCTACAAAAAACATTAGTGATTTCATTAACTTGTTGGTAAACCAGTAACCTGATGATGTCACTTGYTTGCCCATGTATGCATAAATACATATGAAAAAGCATGCATGCATGCTAATGCAGGTTATTTTACAATATTTCCATAAGCATCTCTAACCGTTGTGTTTCACAACRATTTATAACTGCAATTAAAAGGTCTGAAAATGGCATTAAAGGAAGCAGACTAATTGAGCTAAACAGAGACAAGATCAAGGCCCTTGTGGCCTTGAAATCTATAGCTCCATGAAAGGGAGTCTGAATATTTGCTGAATGTAAGGATATTAATAATCAGCTGTTACAGTTCTGTCCATCTACAAGGACATCAGGGACCTAATTTTCACAATATGCCCAGAAGGTAAATAGCAGAATCTCTTATTCATTTTGCTGAATCAAAAAGTTGAGAAGATCTGCTGAAGCCCCAGCTGGAACCAGTCACAGCCAGAGTTTATGCTGCAAATTCCTGAACCTCCACTAAAGACAAAAAAGATAATTCGGGTTGGGACTGGTAAACTCGTGTGACTGCCAGTGATKCTCTCACTCTCTGAAAAGCCAGAAAAAAACCCAAACAAGAACCTATTGAGCACTTTTTGGTTTAAATTGTTTTTATCTGTACCTTGAACAGGYATCAGCCCATTCCTTCCACTTAACTGTGTGAAGAAAGAGAATAATTCTCTTTTTCTTCTACCCAGACTGTAGGAGCAGTAAATCCATTCACTGTTTTCTGCTTTTCTGTGTTCTCTATGCAATTTACTGTTTCATACTTGTGGGGAAGGTTGTAGAAGTTAGAGGTTGAAGACATGACTTGTTAATTTATTCCATCCTCTCCATCCATTCCAGAGATATCACTTGAATGCTTTGAAATTGCACTAAGTCTCCTGAGTTCCCAAGTTTCCCAAGTTTCCTTGTTCTAGCCTGAGCAGTAAAGCATATTKAGAGAGCTCTGCTTTCAGGAGACCATCCTCCTTCTCCAACAGGTYCTTCCTCTTGCTGGGATCTTGTTGACCTTGTCACTGTTCATCCTGACAGGTGTATGGAGTGTCCCTGGCCGATGGAACACTGAAACCACCCATGTTTCTGTGAGGGGCAACAGGAACTCGAGCCCTGAAACTCCTGCTCAGGCAGAATTTGCCACTAKTACCAGTTTTGGCCCCAAATCTCACCGGGCTTGATCTGGAAGAGGTTTTAGGCTYGAAGCCATAAAGTTCAGTATTGGAAAGGGAGTTCTGGGGAGTGGGGGGAGGAGGGGAAGCAAAATTCAAATTGTTGTCTGAAATTCTATTCTCTGGGACATGAGCACATTTCACTGMAAAGTTTAAGAAGTGATTAGCATCTTATCAAAGCTGTCCATTTCCCCATGGGAAAAAAGTGAATGCTTTCATTAAKAGGAATCCCAGACAACCATTCTGACATGCTGATTTTTATTTTCATCCATCAAAGAACTGAGCTTGTGAAGGAAAGAACATTCTAATATCCCCACCATCTTTTCCTCTTCCCTTTCAAACTGAACAGAGCACATCTCCTCATTTTTCTGTTGTGTTGAGCCACTCTTTTACAACAGTGGGTTGTGAAACCAGAACTCCCACTGACACAGGATCAGAGACAGGCTTAAGATTTTAGAGGTGGTTCTGAAGTCCTGAGAAGCCCTTCAAAAGCTGTGTGATTTTAGCTGGGCTGAATCACTACTGTCTTCAGATCTAATCTTTCCAGCAATTGATTTTCTCTTTATCCTCTGTGACCAAACTTCTCCCATGGGAGGAATTATGGTTCCAGCTTCCCTAAAATTCTGTAATTCTTATTCCCAGGGTGGCACAAAAATGGGTCACACTTTGAATCCTCTTTACACTAGCTCTGCAAACTTATTCATTGCTTTTCTTATGCAGATGGTTGCATGTAAGAAAACATATTTGTTAGATGTAAATTTTAGCTGCTTGGGGTCTCTATCTCTGTGTAATATCCAGCCTAATGTCAGCAAAGGACAACATTTATGTTTTCATTTAAATATAAAGTAAGCAGATGGGACTTCTCTCATCCATAGAGCAGTAAATTAAAACCAAAAGTAACAATTTTTTCTAATGTTGTGCTCTGCTGGGATGAGGGTTTGGCGTTATGACATCTGCTGTGGTTTGAGGATTCCAGGAGCTGCTGTACAGCATTTTCTGAGATGAATTCTGCTAATATTGTTTTTGCATAATCCTGTGAACATGCACACAGAAAGTCTGTGCTGCTCACCYTCCCCTCAGAATGCAGCCCAACACAGACTTTGATGCTTTCACAGCAAATGCCAATAATGGTCTGAACCATGGCTGAAACACTCACACAAAATCCAATTCAGATTATCTGAGCAGGGAGACAATGGCAGAGAGAAGAAAAGAGGTCCCAGTCTGCCAAGCTGTAGCTTGGTATCCCAAGTAAACAGCTTTTCCTCAGTAAAATTTGGAATTMAAATTTTCTGTGGATCTGCCAACCATTACAGCAAGTTATGGAGATTCCACTGAATATTGACAGAGTCCCTGAGGYTGGAAAATCCCTCCCAGCCCATGGAGTCCCAGCTGTGCCCAGTGCCCACCTTGTCCCCAGCCCAGAGCACTCAGTGCCACCTCCAGCCCTTCCTGGGACACCTCCAGCCATGGGCACTCCAGAGCTCCCTGGGCAGCCCCTGCCAAGGCCTGAGCWCCCTTTCCATGGGGAAATTCCTGCTGCTGTCCACCCTGAGCCTGCCCTGGCCCAGCCTGGGGCCGTTCCCTCTCCTCCTGTCCCTGTTCCCTGGCAGCAGAGCCCGACCCCCCCTGGCTGTCCCCTCCTGGCAGGGAGTTGTGCAGAGCCAGAAATTCCCCCTGAGCCTCCTTTTCTCCAGGCTGAGCCCCTTTTCCAGCTCCCTCAGCTGTCCCTCACATGACAGACTCGCTAGAGTACCTTCCAGAGGTTTCTTCAGTAGGTAGAGATCCTATGGTGCCGAGAAACTTAATCAATATTAACTTAATTTTTTGTCCTTTAGTTCTAAACTGTTAAAACATTTCATTGTTAACCAGACACCAAGCGTGACTAGTAAATGATTGGACCATCTTGGAGAATTCAACACAACATGCCACAGATACGGCTGAAGACCGAAATGCTTCTTCCATCTCCATAATCCAGATTGCACTGAGGGTGCTTAGGAAGCAGATATTCTCTTGGATCTCTCAGGAAAACACTTTTGTCAAGTCCAGACAAAATACAAGTTCTTCTTAGAGATTTACATGAATTTTTCTTTTTTTCTTTCTTTAACACTGTCAACCTGACAGGAATGCCTTTTTCAGTAAGATTGTGGTAGGCATTCCCAAAGAGTTCCCTTTTACTTCTCTCTGAAGAGAATCAACAACAGGTGACACTAAGGGACMTGAAAAACCAGCAATTGTGTGTTTATTTCAAGGCTGTGCAATTACATTTGTTGATGTTTTTGTTCTGTGACAATAATGATACAATCTCTCACACAAATATAATAAATAGTTAATACTGTGAATGATGATATCTTAGGGAATCACATTGAGAGAAGGAAAAAATCTTATTTGGTCTCAAGTGTTCATATAAATTTGCTGTGCATAAGGAAATATGAATAAATATGTTACATAGACTTCTGTGGGTAATTTCACATACATAGACACCCTGGSACTGGGGCTCTGTGCAGGTGCAGAGCAACATTAAAATTTATGCAATTGTAGAATTTAATCCTTTMTGGAAAATGAATTTTCCTCCTGAATCAGCCAGAATGTCTGAGCTTCTCTCAGCAGTAGCTGGTACATCATGTGCAGAGGTCCCTGAGCTGCCTCCTTCCCAGACACCTGCCCATATYCCCCACTRGYAYTGGTCAACATTAGCGTTTTCTCATSAAGAATTTTGAGCAAGGAGATCTAAAGAATTGTTTCTCTTTTTTTCGTTGGAGCTTTTGTTGTGGGAATAAAGAACTGCAGTGCAAAAGCATGGAGAGAGGGCCATTTAATGACACAGTCATTTGTAAACGTGAGAGATCAGGAATACCTTAAATGCCACCTCCTTCTGTGGATTTAATCTAGGGAGAAATGCTAATCTTCATTGATGGTTTCTTTTGGAAAAATAAGGAACATTTCCTTCTTTGAGACAGATGGCTGAAATGGAGATGTTTCCTCTTCTACCCTCATTTACCTCAGCAGCTAACTGCTCTCTGAAGAGGTAGGGTACTTCAGATCACAGCTTCTGCTATCCAGGGAACTGAAATTCAAATTTAAAAGCTTATCAGTCTTTCTGGAGAGTGCTTCATCACCGCCCTGYGCATCTCCGTGAGCGTGGGGAGGAGTGTTCTCCTTCCCTGTTTGAGGGAAGCTGTTTATTTTGCATGTTACACTAATTTGGAAGCAGATGCACTCCTTTACATTCTAATCCTATGGTTAGGAAGGAGGAAAAATGTAGGTTCAGATTCCCTAAAACATGGGAAGTCATTTCAAAGAGACCTCCTGTACTCGGCTGTGTTCTGCAAACTGGATACAAGGAGTTAGCACTGATTATCACTCCTGCATTCTCCTAATCCCACATTTTAAAATTCTCATGAAATTTTAAAGTTCTCACAAAATTAAAAATGAGCATTTTGTGCTAGAACAGTTTTGTTCTTTAGCAATAATGGAGAAAACAGCATCTGGTCTTTGCAAGTAGCAATCCCATGTGGACTCTGGAAATACATTYGATTGTCTTTAGGGCAAGAACTAATTCAGAGAAAGGCTCTTTATTTGCCACCTGTGAGCCTTGACCCTGACCTAGAAGGTCTATCCTCACTCTTGTATGAGGGGCAATTAAACTTCTGTGAGGAAAAACCTCCCTAAGTATGTCAAGTGCATCAGAGCTTGAACCACCAACCTCATTTTATTCCCTTTAAATGTGCCGAGCTGCCTCACATTAATTTGAATAAAGTGAGAACAACAGCATTTACTAGGTTTGGAAAACTTGAAAGTTTGTTTAAGGGTAGCTAAGATTTATATATGTTGAGGAGAAAGCAGATTTCCAAAATAAGTAAGACACAGATTTCCAGCATGAGGACTGGGGATCAGACCCAGTACTGGGACGAGGGTTATTTATTATCTTCATTAATGACTTAAATGAAGGGATGGAGTTGCACCCTCAGCAGGTTTGCAGGTGACACAGAGCTGAGGGGGCAGGGACACTGCAGTGGCACCTGGAAAACTCAATCAGGAGCCCTGGGACTCTCCTGAGGTTTAACCAGGCCCGTGCTGGGGCTGCCCCTGGCTCAGGGCAGCCGGGATCCATCCAGGCTGGGGCTGAGCAGCTGGAGCAGCCCTGGGAGAGGCCCTGGGGGCTGTGGGGCAGAGCTGGGCCTGCCCCGGCCCTGGGACCCCAAGCCCCCTGCCCTGGGATCCCAAACCCCCTGCCCTGGGACCCCAAACCCCCTGCCCTGGGACCCCAAACCCCCTGATCTGGGACCCCAAACCCCCTGCCCTGAGACCCCAAAGCCCCTGCCCTGGGCTGAGCCCAGCGTGGGCAGCAGGGGAGGGGATTGTGCCCCTGTGCCCCTCAGGTGAGAGCCCTGCAGAGCTGCCCCAGCCCTGGGCCAGCACAGCCAGGAGCTGGAGCTGCTGCAGAGAGCCCAGAGGAGGCTCCAGGATGAGCAGAGGCTGGAGCAGCTCTGCTGGCAGCAAAGGCTGGCACAGCTGCCATTGCTCACCTGCACAGGAGAAGCTTTGGGCTGAGCTCAGGGWGGCCTTGCAGGGCCTGAAGGAGCTGCAGGGAAGATGGAGAGAGACAATTGCCAAGGGCTGGAGGGCCAGGAGGCAGGGAATGGCTGCCAGTGGCAGAGGGCAGCAATGGATGGGATCTGGGGCAGGAATTGTTCCCTGGCAGGGTGGGCAGGCCCTGGCACAGGGTGCCCAGAGCAGCTGTGGCTGCCCCTGGATCCCTGGCAGTGCCCAAGGCCAGGTTGGACATTGGGGCTTGGAGCAGCCTGGGACAGTGGGAGGTGTCCCTGCCATGGCTGGGGTGGGGCTGGATGGGCTTTGATGTTCCTTCCAACCCAAACCAGCCCATGATTTTATGATTAAACTACATTGGTCTAAGTTCAGTGCCTGTGATCCAATACAACGTAGGGAAAAGTTCAGAGCTYGTTTTACTCAAGGGAGGAGRGCAGGCTGGAGCTCACACATGATCTGTTRTTTTACAGCAGCTCAGCTGATGGGAAGTAATTGATTTATCTCCATTACCTGGTGGTAAAAGCATGGATCACTGCTGTCCTTTCCCAGACTCACAGAAGGTGGGGAGTGTGCCCATGCAGAGCACCAATTCCTTACATAAAACAAAGATGATTTAAAGTTCCTGTGGATCCATGGACTTTCAGATTCATATTTTGTATGAAGGAGCACAACATGAGATTGCTGATATTTTGGGTTTTGTCTGCAGTGTCTGATCACCACAAAGGTTTGCAAATSTCCAAGAAATGCAGGTAATCATTGTTTTGCTGAGGTCTGTGAATAAATATGCTTTGTTTTCTGTTATATCCAAAAGAAACACATTCAGGACCCTTTTTTATCCGACACTCTTAAAGATATGAACATTTAGAGGAGGAAAGAGAATCCTTGATGCTGAAATGTAGCTCAGGTTACAGTTTTTCCTGGTCAGATCAGTTCTTGTGCAGTGCTGGGTGCCGGGGTTTGCAGTTTTGCCTTGATCCCATTCCCTGTTTCCCAGGAGAGCCTTTCTGAGGCGCTGCTGCCGAGTGCCAGGCRCTGCTGTGCAGGGAGCAGAGCAGGAGCAACCTTTGCTGCCTGAGCAAAACTCACMATGACACAAAGCATCCAGCTCAGCCTCCTTCAGGGTGTTTGAGACGCAGAACTCATTTTTCTGGATGAAAAGCAGGCAGTGACACTGCCAGCAGCAAACTGTGTCAGCTCAGGYTCTCCTGCAGGAGGGAGCACCAGGGCGGATGGGCAGAGGAGGCACAAATTCAGTGCTCCTTTAGAGCCCACTTTTAACCACACCAAATGAGATGGGGGGCACRTGGAAGTCACCAATGACTGTCCAAATCACAGCAAACAACACTGATCAATAGTGAAAAGCATAGAACCATTAGGATCTGTTTAAAGTGGGGAGCTCAGCTTGCATCCAGAGCATCAATACCTCCRAGTGGATGAATAATGAATGGCTTGGTCTGGGATCTTACTCACAAAAACATTCCAGAGGAAAAAAAAAATTAAAACACAGTTTAGGTAAGTAGAAGAGTGTTTTGAGCAGAAAAWACCTTTACCCTGCTCCCAGAAAAACCTTAACTGAGTCATATCTAACACAGTAAAATCGAGCTATTTTATATCCAATTTTATAGTCATCCCCATGAAAACAGTTTTTCTGTTGTGTTTACTTTTATAGGAAAAATTATACTTAGCAGTTTTTAGAAACTCAAATATCAGAGTAATGTAGAAATATTTTGAAGAATGAAAAAGGAAGGAATTTTGAAGAGACAATAAAAATACATTGTTTCACAGAAGACTGTATTAACATTTCATACTGATTAGCACTAAGATGATAATTACAGGATAGGACTTGCATCATACCATATCAATTGATAAATTAGAAATAATGAAAGACAAAATATTTTAAAAAACAGTCTTTATTATATTTATTTATTATATTTGGAACATGACTGCCTTGCAGTCATTAAGATCATAAAATTCATCACATTTTTCAACATARTTTAGATATATTTGGATGCTCCTCAAACCATTAAAATAACAGTGATGTCTATAAATAAATTCAGCATTTTCCCAGCACTTCTTATTATTGGAATGTCTCTATGAACAATGCTGCTTTTGTTAAYGTGGGACTAATTAATAAAGCACTGCCATGAGCTGTAGATCATCAAAACACTGATTAGGAAGGCTGTAGCAACTTTGGTTTTYTCCACAAAGAAGTGATCATTTTCACTGCCTGCTAAAGAAACAAAAATTTACCTACAAAAACTGCCTAACATTTAAAGGAAAGGAAAAGGTGTGACCTGCTAACAACTGCTAGGGGGAAGTTATTTTTTTCTTTATTTTCAACATTATTACTTTTTGTCCACCTRCTTATAAAAGCAGCAGATACTTCATGGTCCATGGTTCTCGCTTTTTAATCCATCACTACATATTCTCCTATAATAACTTTYAGTTGAAGTGCAGTGTGATCTGTACATTGTGACTTGGTTGGAAATGCTGCATCTCTACTCAGATTTGCTAAAAAAAGTGCTGAAATGTCTATCCAAGCAAAAGGAGAGGGGAAGGTGCCAGCTCGGCACTACCAATGGCACACTTTGCTCTCAGTTTGCACCGTTTCATAGAACCCAAACAGGGAACCTGCAACTCTGTCCACAAGCAGATGAAGAGCTGCATTCAGGGTGGTGTTTCCTCAGTACTGCTATTTCCCCACTCCTCTTTTGCTTTGAACTCTTGCATGAATCCAATCTCTTCCAAGTTGCTCGGATGGTTTTCCCTTAAAGCACTTCCCTGACCGCCCTCCCATCACCCCAGTGAGGGCCCCAGATGTGCCTGGAACAGCTCTGCACAGGSTGAGTCTCACTGGGTGTAGCACCAGGAGAGAGATGCCAATAGCTGCAGATGGCCCGTGATGAAGATCTCAAGTAGCACTTAAATGGCTCTGTTTTCATGGCCTGGTTCATTGCCTGAGTGTGCTGGGGTTAAAATCCCTGTTCTGTGTTGGAGCCAGGAACATCCCTTTGGGTGCCCTGGGCAACTCCAGGCCCCCACAGGAAGTCCAAGGGTCTTGGAACAAAGCCAAAAATCCCAGTGCCTTTGATCTAAGTCCCTGGGAAAAGCTGCCTACATTGAAAGAAGAAATACAAGCCACCAGAGTGCAATTAGAATAATAATTAATGTATCACAGGGTGAAAAGTAGAATTTTTGGATTTTTAATATAGAGGCAAAGAGGACAAAGATGGAGGAATTTGGGTGTGTCTGTGCTCTTCTCCTGTTTCTTTTTGTCCTCCATCTTCTGCTGTGGTTCTGGTAGTTTTGGATTGGGCTGTGTCTGATATAGGTCAGAATTACTGGCGATTAAAAGAAAACATTGTTCACATAGTTATCAGCATAAAATGTGACCTGCCCTTGTAGGAGGGACAGATTTGGCTTTTCTGACCTCCTGCACACACCTCACTGGGCAGAAAGAACAAGTGGAGATAAGAAAAAAATAAACAATCTCCAAAGACAGAGGCTTGGACTACGGCTCTCCTTGAAGCAGGGGCTGGGAGGGAACACTTTCTTCCTTATTCTCAGGACTCTAAAACACAGTTAAACCTGAGAGTTCTGCTGCTGCACAGCGTGTTTGCCATGGGGGCAGGCTGTCAGACACAGGCAGAGGCACAGACTGGCCATG
>CADDXX010000799.1:171209-183940 GCA_902810485.1 Alauda arvensis
CTGTGCTCTGCACAGAGCTCACCTGCTCACTGCTGTCCTGCACAGAGCTCACCTGCTCACTGCTCTCCTGCACAGAGCTCACCTGCTCGCTGTGTCCTGCACAGAGCTCACCTGCTCGCTGCTCCCTGCACAGAGCTCACCTGCTCACTGTGCCAACACAGAGCTCACCTGCTCATTGCTGCCCTGCACAGAGCTCACCTGCTCGCTGCTATCCTGCACAGAGCTCACCTGTTCGCTGCTATCCTGCACAGAGCTCACCTGCTCGCTGCTCCCTGCACAGAGCTCACCTGCTCGCTGCTCCCTGCACAGAGCTCACCTGCTCGCTGTGCCAGCCCAGCCCCGGCCCCAGCTGCCTCCAGGACCCACGCACAGCTGTCCCGGGTCCTGCACGGGAAACGCTGCTAATTGGGTAAACCCCGCTAGTGCACAGGCACCAACTGGCAGACMCGGCTTGCACAATGAGAGAGATTCCAAATGTAACTAACAATTTGTGACAATAAAGCAGCGACGGGAGCCAAGATGCTGGCGCTTCTCCTTGTCACCTCTTTCAAGCACAGCAACTAGAATTTGCATTTGTTTCCTTTCCAAAGGCAGTTACTTATTTATAAAGTAGGCATTTAATGCTTGCAGTTTCTTTGGCACGATTTTATTTTTAGGCAAAGTCACTAAAGAGTTTAGTGTTGTCTCTCTTAAGGAAAGTACCCAAAGAGTACTTAATTAATGCTGCATCAAACCAGAGCAATGGCATCATCCAYTCACACAGCAGAGACCAGAACTGTCTCAGAAAGAGTAAATAACGCTTGTGAGACAGGAAAGTGAAGGTGATGGGAGTGTACAAAATTATGGCTGACACRGACACAGCAGAACAAAAATTCTTGTTTAAACTTCCTAATGATGACAAGGGTAATGCGTTTCACAGAAGCCAAGAGTTTATCAGTGCCCAGTGCAACTGTCCATTGTCATTCATGATGTGGYGTTTGGTCAAACAGCCGCATCTCTGTCTCCCTTGTCCAGTGCATATTCCTGCCTTGTAGGGCTCCTTCGAGGGCRATTTTCAATTTTTTTTCATTTTTAGACCAGCCCATGGGCTACGACATGCAGGATATCRATCACTCTTTCCCTGGAGGTTGAACCCCCCCCCAAAAATTCTCTGCATGAAGGAAGGTCAGCGCCAGAATAACATTTTTAGAAGRAAAGTATTCTTTGCTTGGCATTTGACCGTGGGCATAAATCTTTAAAGAGGAAAAGGAAAACAAAAAAGGACAGAAACGTGGAGGGGAGGTTTTGCAATGCTGGCTTTAGCAGGGAGGGAGGATCTGGAGTATCAARGCAGCTTTTCCAGGTACCCTGCGTTCATTTCCCTGGCTCCCGGCGGCAGGACAGCCCGGGGGCAGGTGGAGACACACGGCCCCGAGCCGGTGCTGTCACTGAGCCCCGAGGGGCTCTGCGGGCTCCAGACACTCCTTGTGGCTGCCCATCTGCTCGCCCGTGTGAAGGCGGGCTGCGAGCCCTGGGAACGCTCCTGCGCTGCTCTCAGCGCTCCAAAGCCTCGCCCTCCCTCGTGTTAAAATCCTCCTGCTCCTACTGCGGCTTTGCTGGTGTTGTTTGTGGATTATTTTATATTTTTTCTGTGATTTTTTCTTTTTTATGGATGAGTCTTTAATTATTTCCTGTCAGAACTAGTTTGGTAGGCTGTCTGCAAAAGGAGGCTGGAGTCATTAAATCCAACAGTTCTGACGTGGCTTCTTCCCAGCCCCCAAGTGCCACTTGATGGATGGCTGTCTGGAACCATGTCCTCATTCCCGCAGATACTCCCCACCAAATCCAAGCCATACAAAGTGTCTCAGAACCCCAGCAATCTCCTACTGGCAATAAATTATCCTGTGGCACTCCAGATCCCTTTCAGTCATTTCCAATGCACCAGCTCCATATGGCATTTGGAAAGGATTAGGCATCATATGGATAATGTGCACATTTGCAGTTTTGTTAGGARTGAGAGGAAGGGAAAGACACCCTGAAGCCAAGATTCACTGTTAGGGGTAGAATGCAATTTTCCCCTCTCTGTGGATTATTGGGGACCTCTTTGAGGCCCTTTCAGGTTTAGGGTTTTGTCCATGTCCTCCGTGTCCCATCCATTCCCATCATCTCCACCCTGATTTAAGTGAAAGATGGGATTTTGAAATGTCTGTGGAGCATCTGGCAGTGCCCACTGCCAAAGGAAGCTGAACTACATGTCCAACCAGCCTAGACAACTCCTATGGCTTTTTTGGCCACTTTAATAAAACAAAAGAAATGTAGAACTCATTTGGATATTTCCTGTAAACCAAGAAAAAGTTTAATTTTCAAAACCCAACTTGAATTTTATGAAGATAACTCGTATCAAATATTATATAGGCAGAGGCTGCTCTATTTCATTCAGTTTCTGGAGAAAAATAATTATGCTCTTTACAATTTGAAGTGCATTTGTATTCCTTCCAAATAGTCCTATTACAACAAATGAAGTACTTACTATACATCTTTTTCCTGCTGCTTTTCAACTTAAATTTAATTTTCACATAGATTTATTTAAAACAATTCTCAACATGACTCAGCCAAATGATGAATTTATTGAAGGTTCAGTAAATGTGCAATCCAGTTGAAGTTAAAAATGGCCACTTTGTAATTCTGTGCCTAAATGAAATTACCCATTGTACCAGCTAYGGTGCATCCATTTAAAGTCTTTTTCTTGAGGCATATATTCAATCTTTAACAGAAAGAAAGCATTGTGAAAATATGTTGTTAACAGAAAAATGTATATATACATATGTAGCATTAATATTGGGCAAATGTTTTAATTTATTTTTTTTTCTGTTCTCTGAGCCAGCTTGAGCAGTTTTTGGTGTACACACTTTGTGTGTGCAGAGAATACACTGCACATGTAGAGGATGGCTCATTTTTTATGGCTCATAATACATGACTGTCTCTGCCCAAATGTAAATAGTTTAAACTTAAGAAGGAAAGTTTAATCAAATGAATTGTAGAGCATAAAAACATTTGTAATGAGATCTCAGTGCAGAAGTGGTTTGTGATTTGTATTGATGATAGAACAGACTATGTGAGGTCCTGTGCCTCAGGCAAGGTGTGATTCTGTTTTCTGTTCCAGTGTTAGCACAAACTTGGCACTTACATCAGAGGTAAGTCTAAAATCAGCCTGTCTCTCATGAGGAATGCTTGGGTACAGCATGAGATATTTCCAAATTCACCATTTTCAAGAGTRGGACCAAACATTTTCTGAGAGGATGCATTGCTGAAGTTTCAGGTGGCTGCCCAGCGTGGAGGTGCATTCAACTCTCTTCTTATCTGTGGGGGTTTTGCTCAAGTTACCCACACAAAGTTAGGTCAGGATAAAGGTAATTTCTCCAAATATATCAACATTTAGGGTATTTGACTCTCTGTCCATATCACCACAGCTGTGTAGCATCTACAGACCTGGTGTGTGATCCAAAATCCACTCAATTTTGTGGATGAACTTCCATCTTCTCCATTCTGGATGAGACCTGTATTTCCTACATTAGATATACTTTCTGCTGTTTATTCAGTAATGTCCTGACTCATATGGAGGCATTTCCATAACTGCCTTTGCAAGAACTCATAGAAATGCAGGAAGACACAATTCCACATCCCCAGCTGTTCCCAGCTCCCAAAGTCCAGCTGCATTCTGTAGTTTCCATTGCAGCCCATCCAGCATGCAAATGAGACTCCAGCCACATAAATTACTGAGAGCAGAACTACTTTATTCTTTCTTTAAACAAGACCAAGAAAAGCACAAACTGTCTCATCTTCCTTCCCCTGCATTTCCATTGCTGATGTTCAAAGGTTGATGGATGCACACCAAGGAGATGGGCTTGCCATGGAATKCTGACAAGGTAAGGAGGGAACATCCACCTCCTGAGAGGGAGCTGGCTCTGGGTGTGTCTTTAACCCCAGCACCCTGAGGGAAAGGCAGCAGAACTTATCCAGCTGCCTCCAAGGGCTTCCCAGTCTTTTGGGCAGAGGTTGAACCCTGTCTGTTATCACAGCCTGCTTGACTCAGTGTAWGATCACACCCTGCTCTACCCTAGAACTTCTTCATTACTACAGTGTTACTTCTTGATTCCAGCTTAATGGAGTGCAGCAAATACTCAGATATTGATTTTGAGGACTCATTTTTCATTGTAGATATCTCCTGCTTACTAAGCTATACAGCCAAGTCTGGAATTTAAAACAGTGCTCTGTTCAAAACACCAGAATCCAGAACTCTCTTGCTTCCTCTTGCTTTACTTGCTTTAAATCACAGAGGATGTACCAAGGAAAAGCTAAAAGGTTTATTTTGTTATTAAGCCATGGATTTTAACCAGATCCTGGTTTAAAATCCTGTAACCTGACTATCAGAACTTTCTAACCAATATATTTTATTGTCATGATGGCCCATGGAAAAGTAGCTTTGTGTCACACAACCAGGATTTCCTGACAATCCTACAAGAACATATGGAGCTCCTCATAGTTTGATTACTGATGTTCTCAGGTTTGGGTAGATTCCCCACATGGCAGCACAAGGGGTTGCTTTCTTTGGAGAATTTTATGCTCATGAAGTACAGTTCCAAAATAGTACTGGAGCTTGGACTGATACGAAGACCTCCAGATTTCCTGGATTCTTCACAAGGCTCATTAAATCTTTGAAGCTGATAGCACAGTCTGTTTTGTCTTCTGTATTCAGGGACATGGAAGGTAAAGAAGGCAGTTGGGTTTTGTTATTYTGAAATCAGCCAGTGAAAAGGGCCTGCCATAAACAAAGCTTATGAATAAATTAATGCATCTGACAAAGAAGCTAATGATCATATGGACTGAGCCCAAATTCATGATCAATGAATCATGTAGGCTGCTTTGTTTAGGCTTTGGCAAACAATACTCCATTTTGTTAAACAAGTAARATAGATTTTTTTGTGGGGGTGCTCTGGGACAATTTTTAAACATAAAGTGTCRGACAAAGAAATCTTCAGRGGTACTTGAGACTATTGCTTGGAGRTTTCCGAATTTCTTTGCTTTTTGGGATTTATTGTCTTGTTATTCTTTTTACCAGGTGCCAACACATAGCAGAGAAGCAGTTACAAGATAGAAAGAAGCAGTAAAATTTARAAGGCTGTTTTGTAGGTACAGAGCTGTGAAAAAGCCCACGACATTGATGACTTATTAGTATGGTCTAATTATAGAATCATAGAGTTATTTAGGTTGGAGAAGACCTTTAAGATCATCCAGTCCAACCATTCCCATGTCACTGCCTTAGACTGCAGTTACAAGAAGTGGGATTGGTCAATGGGAGGAGCCTCTCTATTTCATTCTCTCCCTGGGTTTGTAACACCCAGCACATTAATGCTTTTTTCTTTCTCCTTTCTCATCTTATGTTGGAGTTTTATTCAGGCTGGTGGTWAAATTGTCCCTCAGGGCCCTGCCACACCTGTAGCAGGCAAAGAAACCCCAGCATGTGGCCTGTTGTTTTTGTGTTACAGAAAGTATAAAAATCAAGATTCATAAAGGCATTTAGGTACATAGTGATGCAGATAGATCCTGCTCAAGGGCTAAGAAATAAATCTGGAATTTTCTATTGAGCAGAAAGATTATGCCAGTTCCACAGGAAGAAATTTTAGTAACTAATGTGGGTTCCTGAGGGTGGATAAACTGGTAACTGGCTTCCAAGAAAACTTAATTCATTTTTGAAAATTGCTCCTGCAATATCACATTCAGAGGAATAAATATCAGGTTGTGATTCTTGCTCCCCTGGCATTTTCAGAATGGGTAGAGCAGCTGAGGTGATTCATTCTCGAGGAATGTAATCTTGCTCCCCAGCTGACATTCTGCTCCTGTAATCCTGCAGATCCCACCAGACATCTACATGGGCTTGGAATGCCACCACAGTTCCCTCATACTGGGCCCAAACATGTTGGGTCACAGCTGGTGCTGTGAAGGGCATTAGRATTGCTCATTTTGCAGCTATCCTCTAGATCCTGAAATTCCTGTCCCTGGGGCTCAGTGAATGAAGAAGAAATAACTTGAGAACAGAAAGTTTTTCCTGTTTCTTTCTGGAGATGACAGAGTCTTGCACTTGATACTGCCTGAGCAAGGGTCCTGGAAGGCTGCTTGTGGAGAGATGTGAGCTCAGACAGAATGCCAAATCTGATTACATAGATCAAAGTGGCCTGCTGCTACAAAGCTCTGAGAACTCGCAGCTCATGTTGGCAGAATTAGATTTGTGGCTAAGTGGAATTTTTCATCATCACAGCAATTTGTTTTGGTACTTAACAATGAATGTAGGGGCCTAACTTTAAGTAGCCAACATTGAATGTTTCRGTTTTCTAAGAAAAGCTACTGCTGTCCAGCTCCCCAGTTATTTATTACCTTCAGCAGCAGATCTTATTAGAGAGGGTGTTCAGAACCACTGTCCAGTAGGAAAACAACCAGTTCTGAGATGRGAATAAGAAATGACCCCTTCCCCTTGCCCTGTTGGCCTCTGGTCTTTCATCCAGTTTATCTATGCAAATGCTGCCCTGCTAGAAAATTACTCTGGGATTTTAATAAGGAAGCTGAGCCAGAAGCTGCTGCTGAACCCTGWATTAGGCATTCTGGATGGTCACTGCATTGAGTCAGCAAAGACAAGAAACCAACTGTTGGGCAAAGGATAAATTATTATGTCCTAAAATGGTTTATGTTCCCTTGGCTATTTGTAGTGAGTGATTGAAAGTYGGGTAGAGGACACAAACTATTGAACAGATCACTGGAGACTCTCCTAGGTTTTGTCTGCTAAAAATCTTCACAAGTGTATCAGAAAATTCTCTGCAGAATAGGAAAAAATGGATACTGTTCTCAGGCTGAGACCACCCAGAGACAAACATTCTCCCCATTAAAACAGAAACAAARGCCTTCCAGCACACCCTAAAATCAGGCATTTTTGCCTATTCTATCATTCTCCCTGCCTGCAGAACCAGATGTTGCTGGTGTTTTTGAAATCCAAGCAGARCTCAATATTAATAGTGACAGAGTTAGTTACTGTCCTTTATCAACTTGGGATCAAATGTTCCAACAAAAATCAATGGATGTTTCCCCACAGTGTTTCTGAAAGCAGGAACAAATACCTGCAGCAGAAAAAATGATTGTGTTTTCCCAAGCCATTAGCATGATTCAAGTGATACACTCCTAAAATAACTTTMTGCAGAATCAGTACTTTTTATAGGAGCATTTCAATTTCATTTGTCTATAAATATTTCCATTTTGGCATATATTTCATGCAGCTGTATGAAAAGCTCTGTGTCAGGCTGGTCCAGGCCATGGTATCACCTCCTGAGTTACAGAGTGCACTCTTACCCAGGATTGCTGGGGGGACTCAGGCACGGTGTGTTGGGGTTGGACTGGGTGATCTTGAAGGTCTCTTCCAACCCTGGTGATTCCATGACACCCAGGGCTGAGGGCCCCTCTCAGCTGGGGCTCCTCTCCAGGCTGAGCAGCCCCAGCTCCCTCAGCCTTTCCCTGGCACAGAGATGCTCCAGGCCCTTGCTCAGCTCCAGGAGCTCCTGTCCCTGCTGTGCTGAGGATCCAGAGCGGGACACTCCAGTAATTCCATAAATAAAAAGTCATACACAAAACATGAGAGAATCAACATTAAATCTATAGAAAAACTATGGATTTTAGGCAATAGAAAGACTGAATTTACCAACAGTTTGGGTGTCAGAGCTGGAATGTCTCACMTATTTTAATTTGTTTGATGTGAGCTCAAGTGTGGCTTGTTTTACTTACAGATGCTTGCAAAAAGTTATATCCAGGACCCTACTTTTACCTGAGTCAGTGAAAACCCTCTCCATTGCACAGCTCCCAACAGAAGCTTGTGCATATCCATGAGCAGGACTTGATATCCTTGGACATATTCATGACCAGGACCTCTAAAATCTGCAGTTTTCCATAGGTAATTACAGTAGGTGTTGTATGGGGTAGGGGTAGAGAAAGGGGACAAAGAACTGTGAGAGAGACAATGATGTACACAGTATTTCTCAGGTCAGTTGTACTGATGCTGAGCCTCATTGAAGCAGTCCTTTTGGCAGTGTGGAGGAAGAGCTGTGGTGGCCACAGCAAGAGAGAAAGTGGTAACCTCCAGTTCAGAGAGAGCTCCATGTGCAATAGAAAGCAAGTTGGCTGCATATATCCCCAAGACAGAGATTTCACTCATCATTGTTACAGAATGAAAAATTTAAGAGAGCCCCAAGAGAAGAATTTTCTTATTTTATTCAAACGCAGCTTCCATCTGAAGGCACATATGCCACCATATGGGATACATTTCAGGCATTCATTAGGAGAAGAATAATTAGTCTAGCATCATACCAGGAAGAAAGGAAGAGGCCCAGAGGATAATTACTTTAGAAACAGAAATAAAAGACCTTGAAACTGAATTTGCTAGGGACAGGTCTATGAAAAATGAAAAAAAAAGGAACCTTATTTATGGGAATTTGAATTCAGTTATCAAGGCAAAGAGGAAAAGGGGCATGCACATGACAGGATTATTTTTAGCTTGGGGAGAAGCTGGTACATTATTGTTTCAATATTATGGAAAACATGTAGCCTCRTATTTCAGCCATTCACCACAAGCAAGAAGCCTCTTCTGTAGTACAAAAGAGATTAAACACTTCCACATTATCCTGGGAAGAACCGCTCTGTATGTCCTCTCTTTGCAAATACACCATTAATAGTCCTACTGGTCATGGGCTTTAAATGTGACTGTGACCCTTTAAAGGTTGTCAAAAAGGATTATTCCTTTGTAGAGCTTCCTATGAAACGGCCTGCAAGAAAGAGAAATATCTGTATTATGTAAATAAAGCACAGGTTGAATAACAGGAGAATAAAGAAGGCTCAAAAGTATGTCAGATGGGGATTCTTCTGTGAGCAATTAAACACACTGAGATAGTGCTCTCTATACATCAACTTAATCCTAACCATGCATTGAGCCAACTTATCTGTACTTCCCCTTCTGGAGGGGAACAGATAGACACATTATACTGAACAAAAGCCATGCATTGTRTAGTGCACCACAGTCTGTCTCTCAAGCCTCAGGCCCTAAGTAACTAACCCTAATTAACTGTTGAGTTTGGAGTTTCTGTGCTGCTCAAAAGGCCCATGGGAAGTGAACAGCGACAAGATTTGGCCCTTGAAATGAAGCACCGGTGACTGGATTCCTCCTCTTCATGCCAGGAAACACCTGATATTCTGCAGCACTGAAATTGTAATRGGAATTAAAGACTTGCCTAAGTGAAGTCCTTTGATTGGGACAGCGGTCAAAGGGACAGGTCTTTGATGTCTGCAGCTCTTTGCAGCAAAGCATAAAATGAGATCTCGCATTGCTGTCTGTGAGACAGATGGTTTGGGATATGACAGTGGCTCATTCATTTTGGGAACACTTGTTACAATGCATTATCTTTCAAAGATACAGAGAAAGCCATCTAACATTTTGTGACTCACTTACAGTATAAACAAGATAATTACCTGGTTCACCTGCTAGAGCTGGGAGATCGATTATGGAAGCTAATTAGAGACCTGTTTTAAGCAGATATGAACTCATGAGTTTTTGTTATGGGTTCTTCTCCTCTTAACACACCACAGAGAAAACCATAGAACAACAGTGATTAGCCTTATTTCATTTTTATTGCTTCTCCCATTCAGAGTGAAACCACAGAAAGTCAAAAGTGTAGCTAATTTACTTTAGCAAGCTAGAAAATGTAAGTTAATTTCCTTGCTTTACTACTTAGAAAGCTCTGCCAGAGCATTAATGTCAAAGGAAAACAAAGAAAAAATACGTCTCCATATGGAATATGAATATAGCTCATGGTAGCTTGACAAACACTGGCAGAAAACACTATCATGCTTGCAAGGAGGGACTAGATATTGGCAGTGATCTTTTGATCTCTAGGTTACTAGTACAAATCAGCAGCTCAGCAGAGAGATGTATCAGGTTGGGATGTTTGCTTTTGTTTAGTTTTTTTCTGTGGTTTCTTTGTGGGGTTGTTTTTGTGTTGTTTGTTTGTTTTTTGGYTTGTTTGGKTTTTTGTTGTTGWTGTTGTTTGCTTTGTTTTTGGGTTTTTTATTTMATTTTRTTTTATTTTTCTGAAACTGTCTCCTTTAAGTAGCAGTATTCCTTGTTCCAAAAGCAGAATATCCCCAGCACWGCCACAAATTCCTGGCTGTTAGTATCTGAACACATCATATGTCTGTGATCTGCAGTCAATTCCCAGATCCATGTGTGCTGTCATACTCCAGCAGGATTTACTGCAGAATCTGTTGAGTCTGCAAATTTCACACAGCATTTCTACCCACATGTGGGATGAAAAACACAAATTACTTTGGGAAGGCAGAAAGACTGCAATAATTAGTGCATAATTCCTGAGTGCCCTGCTGTCTWGTGCAAGCTGCAGCTCTGAGCAGGGCACCCAGGCTTCCAGCCCACTGGAATGACAAAGATCTGACAGATCCACCAGGCTTGGGTGTGAACTGGCACTGCCACTTGGAARTTCCAATGAGTGAAATGTGGCCTGAACTGCAGACACCTACAGCAGGGCTATAAAAACACCCTGGCATTTTACCCACAGTTGTAAACTAAACTCTGCATTCATCAGGAAGCTCTAAATCATTTAGATTTTCATTTAGACGTTCTCAATAGATTSTTTTTGAGAATGTTTGCCCAAATATTACAGACAGCAAGCAGTGAGGCACAAAACTGTGAGCTGGGAGGTACAAGTTGGGTATTTCATTGTCCAAGGGAGACATCATTCAAAGACCTTGTCTGCTATAAACAGGTTGTACACAGAACATGAAGCTTCCCTGCTTCCCCTGCTCTTCTCCTGAGTGCTGAATGAGCACCAAACTGCACCTCTGTGGTTCCTGTCACAGCTGGTTCATTCAGTACTTGCCTGGTCACTGCACCAGTGGAAGGAACACAAGTGAGGGACTGGTTCTGGTGAGCAGAGCACCAACTTGAGTWAGGAAAATGTTAGCTCACATTTGGTCCCCCCATTATTTTTTGTATAATAACCTTTATAGCTTATGTAAATTCAATAATGGAAATATGTTATTATATCTTAACAAGTGTGGGGTGACATCCTGCCCCAAAACATGCCAGACATGCTGTTTCAGGTAATCTGGTAGGTGTAACTCTCCCTTCTAATCTTAATCTTAATTCTGGAAACTGTCTCCAAAACAATAAATACTCTAGGCTGGATGGCAAGAGATCAGGCAGCCTGGCTTTTCTGGATCAGATCAATCCATTGATGCGAGGTTCCTCCTGAGACTCACTGCCCAGTGAAGCCCCTGCACGTGAGGTACATCAGGAAACATAAACTGTTAACAGGGTTAAACCAGAGCTGAATCCCCAGATAGTCAGCACTGAAGGATAGGAGTTGTCTTTGCAACTTTGCAGGAGTTGTGTCCTGAAGCAGAAATGGATGTGAAGCGGGTGTAATGGATGGAGACAGACTCTGTAGCTGTACAGTTACATTCCTGCTCCACCCTCACTCAAAGAATTTCAGTGCCTAAAGYATTCATCAGGAAGCAAGAGAAACCTTTACAGCCTCAAAGGTATTTAATTATGGGATTTACCTGCCTGGCATGCTGTTTTCTTGTACCTATGGCTCTTGCACATGCAGATGCACAGCTGCTCATCATTGATATTCACACTTCTGCAAAAGCTGGACACAAACAGACCTCAATGTGCTGCTTAATTGTCTCGGTGATGGAGTCACATTTACAGCATTTGCTTTCTAAACCCATTTRTTCCATGACAACTAAAACAACAGGGACACAAAACCATCTAATCCTGACTGAGCGCCCAGCTCCATGGCAGGGTTTGGCATGGATAATCTGAGGGCACAAGGGGAGATCCCTCTCTGAGCACAGAGCTGCACTTCTGCCTGCCCAACTCCTCAGTACACCCCAGGCTAGCACAGAAACTCCAGCCAACCCTCCTGAACTGGCCACTGTGGGTTCACACATGACACCTGTCTTGGGAGATGAAAATGGTGCTCACAGGCAAGCAACCAGATTTAGGGATGGGTAGTGCTTAGAATATTTTAGYATGAACCTACATTCTTCAATGAAAAATCAAATATTTGACTAAATGATTTTATTTATGCTGCCAGAATGGTGCAGTGTAAGAAACTACCCTGTTGTCACACAATGATATACACGATTTGAACAAGGTCACAGTTCATCTACTCTACACAGTCCTCGACGTCCTTGGTGCAGTTCAGCACTTTAGAGGGGCTGGGAGAGATGGGCAGGGAAAAAACATCTGGAGTTCAACCAAGGCAAAGAAATGCAGGTCCTGCTCCTGGGCAGGAATGAGCCCAGCACCAGCACAGGCTGAGGGAACCTGCTGAAGCAGCTCTGTGGGGAATGACCTGGGGATTCCTGGGGACACAGAGCTGTCCCTGAGGCAGCAGAGTGTCCTGGGGGATGGGGAAGAGCCTTGGCAGCAGGTCAGGGGTGATGCTGCCCCTGGGCCCAGCCCTGGAGGCACCTCTGGGTGCTGTGTCCAGCCCTGGGTGCTGTGTCCAGCTCTGCATCCTCAGCACAGCAGGGACAGGAGCTCCTGGAGCTGAGCAAGGCCTGGAGCATCTCTGTGCCAGGGAAAGGCTGAGGGAGCTGGGGCTGCTCAGCCTGGAGAGGAGCCCCAGCTGAGAGGGGCC
>CADDXX010000799.1:198715-245055 GCA_902810485.1 Alauda arvensis
AAGAATTGTATAAAGGCCATTTTAAAAATAAAGCTGTGCTCAATCTCTTTTGGTAATTCAGGTTTGACTATAGCACGTAAGTGGTTCTCTAGACCAGAAACACAGTGAGGGGAACTGCTCAGGAACTCTCCCTCATTGCTGCTCAGTGAGCTGAGAATTCTCCTTCTCCTCCTGTGGCCCGAGTGCCCCTTTTCCCTTCAGACAGMCTTCTGCTTTCCCAGCTTCTCACCATGTTCCAGTTTTAATGAAATCTCTGTTTGGCTTAGATTTGCCTGCTTGCAAATTAAATTCTGGCAATTGCACCAAAATGGGATCACTTGTGAGGGCTGATCCAAAGGCTCACATATTCCAGGTGAATGCCCTGGTGTTATGATGATACCTGATRTAAGTCTGGACTCCAGTTTAAGGTCTGACCCTCCAACCAACTGGCAACAGTCACTGGAAAAGTWCTGTTACATCTGAATTAAAAATTCTCTTTAATTAAGAGCTACATGTTCAGAGAAAGTTAGTGAAAGATGTCTCCAAGCAGAGTTAAGAAAAATACATATTCATATTCTGATAAGGCAATCAAGATGTTGATGTTAATATTAGAGCAATAACTTTAATTGTATTTCAGCAAACGAATAGCAATTAGAAAACAAATTATCTCAGAGAAGCATGTCTGCTGCACAGCTTAGCCCCCAAGGCAAGCCAAAAGCTAAACCTTTTTCTTGAATTTTAATGCAGAAGATAAATAGACACACCTCTGGAATTATTCTAAACAGAAATACCATAAACGATTTAAAGTTACTCTGAGACACAAAAGTAAAAAAATTCCTTTCCTCTTGAAGCAGGGTCTTTGTTGCCACAAGAAACATTAGCATGCAAGAGTAAAATATTGCTCTGCTTTGAGGATGAGGGAATGTAACAGATGTTGGCCATGTTAATTAAAGAGCATTTGTGGTTTAAGTGTCCTGGTTTAACCTCCCCAGCACCCGAATCCCMGCAGCCACACTCACTTCCCCCACGCTGGGATCCGGGAAAGAGGCAGGAGTGTCAGAGTGAGAAAACTCGTGGGTTGAGATAAAGACAGTTTAATAGTAAAGCAAAAGCCATGCACACAAGGACAGCAAAACRAGGAATTCATTCCCAGCTTCCCACAGGCAGGCAGGTGTTCAGCCAACCCCAGGAGAGCAGGGCCACATCTCATGGAAAAGTTCCTCAGGAACATATTCACTCCAAACATCACCCCCTTCCTTTATTTTCTACCACATTTTATATACTGAGAATGATGTCAGGTGGTCTGGAATGTCCTCTGGATCAGTTGGGGTCACCTGTCCTGGCTGCATCTCCTCCTGACTCCGTGTGCCCCCCAGCCCCCTCGCTGGGGGGATGAGGAGCTGAAAACTCCTTGGCTCTCTGTAAGCCCTGCCCAGCAACAGCCAACACATCCCTGTGCTACCAACATTCTGATCCCWAATGCAAATCACAGCACTGTAACAACTACCACGAGCAAAATCAMCTTCATCCCAGCCCAACCCAGCAGAGGAGAGTAAATGATTTCCATTRGGGTAAGATTTGGAGCACAAATGCAACATGAAACGATCCAAGGTGAGTTTCTGTACTACCTCTCAGTGCTGTGCTGTGACAATCCACAGCTACAGCCACGCCGTTTTCTGACAGAAAAAACCACTCCCCCTGCTTTGTATCTAATCTAAAAAAAAAAAAAAAAAAACCAATTGTAAAGTTCCTTGAATCCTGTCTCACCTGGCCATGGCCAGCCAGAGTGCAACTTGGTGTGCCAAGAACTAGACCGGATTTTTACCAGTTGAGAACTAAAACCTCGTGTAACATTTCCATATGCAAAATTATCTGCTCTGAGAAAAATGCCTCCTTCTAACTAAAATATACTCATATTTCAAGCCATCAGTGTTTTTCCTTCTCCCCAGTCCATTCCCYCGGGACAATCTGCCCCATCTGTCAGGATGAAAGTCTGTTCTTGTGATCCATTCACCTCACTGCTGCCGACTTTCTGGTCTGTGTGACTTGGCATTGCCTGTATTTTGCTAAAACGGTGGTAGCACTGCTCAGGCATTACCCAGCTCTCTGTGGTTTCAGTCATGCTATTCAGAAAATTTATCAAATCTTTGTATCAAGCCTGAATGGTTTTAATGATGCTGCAACTGAACCCACCCAGATTGCAACAGARCATTACCATTTTCAACCATCAAATTACGCATCAATGCTGAAAAGAAGATGGACTGCAAGTGAGATCTTGATCCTTAAAAATCTCCTTGTCCAGAAAGGAAATGGGGGACAATTTCTCATTGTACCTGMAATACCAAGTCCATCTTGGTTCTACAAAGCAATTAAGTACCTCATTAACTTTCAGCACTTGCTTAATTCCCATGGCTTTGAAACCACTGGGAGTTAACTGCTTGCTCCTGAATTCGTGCAGGAAAAACATGCTTGTTAAAAAACTTTGGTGGGGGGGGGGGGGGCGGAGAGGGGAAAGAGGATTATGTCTGCTAAACTTCTTTCAGTCTGGTTTAATAAACTTTATGGTACTTGAAATGCATCTTTGTCACACAAAGAATCAGACTGGGCCCCAAATGTGTGAYGATATTTAGGCTGTGTTGTCACACAATGCATCAGACATTATGTGGTCACAACAGTCTATTCAGAATTTGGAATTTTACTGATCCAGTCTCATCTGATGGCTACAGGGAAAGCAAGAAAGAAAGGTCAAGAGAAAAAAAAGCAGTAGGCATCTTCCTCATGTAGTCATTAAGGAGACTGACCATAATATTTTTAATGACTATAATATTCTTTCTTTTTAGCATGAGTTTTACTCTGAGGACTCCAAGATTTGAATGGAAAACATGAGGTTTTTTGTCAAGAATGTCAAGCTGGTGATGGCCAGGTGTTTTACAGCATTTTAAACATACTCACATAAGATATGTCAGCCTCAAMGTATCTGTGTTCTCCTTGAAGGAACAGCTGATGAAGTACAGRCTGAGGCTACAAAGGTGTAGCAGAGACTCTTCCAGAGTGTACCAGGTAAATTTKGTGCTGTATTTTGAAGAAAATTAAACCCCCAGTGCCAGCTCCCAAGGAAATACTTCCAGAGGAATAGCTAAGGAACAGCTCACGAAACTACTGGGCTTCTTTCTACATTGTGAGCTTCATTGTGATGCACCAATATATATACATACCTCTCAATAAATAAAAGATGTCCTCTGGACTGCTGAACAATTCAGAGAACATATCTGAAAGTTTTTTCCCCTCTATTTTGAAATAAATCTATTTTTTACTGTCTTGGCTATCTAAACACATCTCTTTTTTTTGCAGAACATATKGATCATAGTGCTTTTCTCATAGAAGCTACTTATGTTCCCAGGTGATTAGAGGGTTTCTTAGGAACCTTTCTTCTGAACAGTGAGGTAAAACCCCAAATCTCAGACACTGCCCCARTCAGCTGGTGATATCAGTGATGCAGCACATGGCAGACAATTTTTTTGCTTCACAGTACTCATTTAAGCCACAGTGTCTCACCCACAGCTCTAGGTCCTTTTYTGCCAGCCAGGAATTCAACTTTGGGAATAAATTATTGGAATTTAGATTATTGTTATTTTTTGGTAAGATTATCATTTATGTTAATCAATGGTGGATCACTAAGTCTTCAACCAAAACTGAGATATTTTCASATAACATATCATTTGCAAAAGTTGGAGGGTTTAAACTGCTTTTTGTTTAGCTTTCCATATGTAAATTAACTTTTCCAGTAACCTTTTCAAGCAGTACAGTCTCTTAAAATGAATTGTGAACACCACTTCTCAAGTATGTCTGCATTGCCTTAACAACAAAAGACAGTGAAAAGCTGCTGAGGAGAATCCAAAGGGCCACTGGATTAAAATTCATGAAGGGCAGTTTCTCCCTTCAGTGTCAGAAGTAATTGCATACACACTGAACATTAGAGCAGTTCCAGAAGTTGCAAACACAGTATATGCAGAAATTCAAATGTGTTGTAATCCTTCTCATCTGCTAATGCCTTTCTGCAYCTTATCTACTGTTTTCTAGCCTTAAAACTGTTATTGAAGTGGTCACATGATTTAGGTAACAGKCTAAATCAGAAAAATTTAATTCTTTCCAGTGTTGGAGATGCTTTAAGAAATATGTCTGATAAAAACAGTGCTCCTACTGATGTCATGTGGGTATGGATCAACGGGGAAAAATTCCCAGCCACAAACTGAACATGAAAATGCATTAAACACACACATAATTCACATTTTTCTATCTATCATCATACTTTATTTGTCTATTTAAGGCAAACAACCTTTACTGAGCACACCAGCTTCTATTTAGACTCTTGACACAAAAGATTCCTTATATTTACACCACAGTGTGTTAAAATTCACAGGGAAGCTTCAGTGTAGAGCACACTCCACCTTTCCCTTATTTTAAAAGATTGTTTTGAAAACAAATCCATCACATTTAGCATTTGTACATGGTACTCAGCTGACAGGCTTAAATGTTACTGAGTGACAGAACTGGTACAAACCTGACTGCAGCCCTGCCTAGTGCAGCACTCTGAAAGCCAAGGGGACCCTTTCTTGTCTGGGAGGAAAGGAGAGACTTTTCCCCTAAAAGAGAGAAGCCAATTTCTTTTGCTGGGGTTTTAAAACAAGGATARCAGCACAGGTGAAACASCCTATATTTAATATAAGGGTTTTATATAATATAAYTGATCCATACAATCTGTGTGTCTTTACACATGCACTCAATTAAAGTAGAACACAGAAACCCTACTCACACAGAAATACAAATGCAGATTTTGCAATTGCTAGGTAGAAGCCATCCTACTTTTTCTGAAAAGGAAAGGTGGCAAAGGATGCTGGTTTCAYGCTGGAATTTCACAGTGGAAAAGAAGGAACCTCTAGCCTACCTACTTGAATGAGGYACTTTTCTTAACTTTAATTAAATTAAATAATCTTTAAGGAATTTATTACAAAGAGAACAAAAGAGAAGGAGAAAGATAAATGAGAAAGTGGAATTAAACACAATTTTATTGCACGTACTATTGTGTCCTTTGCCCTCATAATATCCAACCGTAAAATGCTTTCTAAAAGCAAAAAGGAATTATTTTATTCAAAGTTTATTAATTACTCATATCTTTTTTACAGACTGATTATTTAATTTTAGTCATCAATGGGAATGTTGAGCTCCTTAATATCAGACTGAAGCCATGCAAGAAAAGAGCATTAATTAGTTTCATTCCAAAATGCAGGTGGAAAAGGCAATTAAATGATCTAACATAGGCAGGTGAAGGCCTTGATCTCATGTGAAAGATCATTATTGTCTTTCTTTTGCATGACTTAGTTAAAATCCAGCTGTTCTCRAAGTTACTTTGTGGCCTATAAGAAATAAGGTTAATAAATAAATAGAGGAAATGGAGGTTTCACTCCAGTTGCCAGTGTTCAGGTGCCAGCAGCAGCAGGATGCTGCCAGAGCTGCCATGCTTTGACATCCATGATGACAGGTTTATCCCATAATAAAGATTTGATGGGAATGGAAATAGAATGCAACCCTTAACCCTCTGGGGACTGCTCCCCAACATTACAGCACAATTCTAAYTCACAGTAACACCTTTGTTCTGTTGTTCTGTGGAGAAGCCAGAGGATCTTAGCTGGCCTTTCTTGTTATTTTCTGCCCATTTATTACACRTGAGTTCTGCAAAGTTTTCAGTGGCAAAGCTCCCCTGGAAAGGCTGGGATGAAAATTGGAGGTGTTTGTGGGGGTGGATGTCTGAGAGGAGAGAGAGCACAGAATCACAGAAGATTCTGAGTATGAAGGGACTCATTAGGATCATCAAGTCCAGTCCCTGTCCCTGCCCAGACCCCCAACAATCCCCCCTGTGCATCCCTGGCAGCTCCTGGAGCTCTGGCAGCCTCGGGGCTGTGCCCATTCCCTGGGGAGCCTGGGCAGTGCCCAGCACCCTCTGGGGGGACCAGAACCTTTCCCTGACATGACCTCAGGCCATTCCCTCAGGTTCTGCCCCGGATCCCAGAGGAGAGATGAGTGTCTGCCCCTCCTCTTACCCTCATGAGGAAGCTGTAACTGGGATCAGTCTCAGTCAGCTGAACACACCAAGGGCCCTCAGCTACTCCCATGTGGCTTCCCCTTGAGGCCCTTGGCCATCCCCACAGCCTCCTTTGGATACTCAAATCTTTTTTATGATGTGGTGACCACAATACTCAAGGTGAAGCTGCCCCAGAGCAAAGCAGGACAATCCCCTCCCAGCCTGGCTGGGCCTGCTGTCCCCAGGACAGGGATGTCCCTGCTGGCTCCTGTGCTGGGCTGCACAYGTGTGTGTGCATAACATGTGAAATAAAAGAGGGCTTTGACAGGATGCAGCACAGATTAATGTCCGAGTGTGCAGAAAACTGCCAAAAAAGTTAAATGTACAACAGAAAAAATGATATGCCCCAGGGCACAGGGAAGRGAGAAGGACTTCCTCTGATGCCTGTCCCTTTAATACATGTTAGCAAAAACAAAGCAAGACAGACAGTGACACAGACCCATTACTAATGGATACAATATTTTAAAATAATCATGCTAAAACATCAGTAAATGTGTCTGAAGCAGCTGAAGAGAGTCCTTGAGTCATACACAAACCCGGCGTTATTTTACTCAGTGCATCTACATTGACAAAACTGGCCAATTAGTTATCATGAGAAAGTGCTTAGCACCTTCTCAGGTCACTTAAAAGTGAATGTAGTAACTCTGATGTACTATAATTAAGGAAGATAAAACCACCAAAGGTTGAGATGTTGAGGGCAAAACACTGAGTCTTTTTAAAAGTAAGTTTTAMGACTCAGAAAATTCAGTTGTTTTAATAGGACAAATTTTAATTACTGTTACCTCACAGAATGTTCTTGCCTTATACTCTCTGCAGAAAGGAGCCAGAAGAAGAAGTATTTTGCACATTTCAAACTTCAGTAAAGAATATGAAGATCAAAGAACAGGAAAAGCTGTTCCCTGGACAGCAAAGGAGCAAGCCAAGTCCTGCAGAGCTGTTCCCATACTCCATCCATGGATGGCAGCCACGCAGACAGATGTTGATGGTGACTGACTACATTTATTCTAAAGAGTGACATCCTTCTGCTGCCAAGCACGAGATGTGTGACTGCATCTGTTCTCTCCACCTAGGGAGCATGCAGGCATAGGACAGAAGAAAGGGCTGCCATAAAATGAAATGTTAATTAGTGCCCAGAGTCCCATCTGAGCCATCAACAAGTCTGTATTGCACAAGGATCAGCCTAGCACAGGTCCCCCTGAAGAGGATGAAGGTGTGCACTTGGTGTTAATGAGGRAAAAAACACAATAAAGGTTAGGACTTAAGTCCGACCGATAGCTCTGGATCTTTAAATAGCTGATGACAACAAACATCCACTGTCCATGTCCACACATATTTATTCTCACATCTCCACACACACACACAGAGGCACACATGCTCATTATTGTGTCTGTCAGTGTACAAACACTTCCTGCCTCCAAATCCTTCTTTTTTTATAAAACACCTGGAAAASAGAATTCATATATGAAACTTTCTGCATTAACTAAGAGCAAAGATCAAAGGAATATGAACTTAAATTGTGATCCCGGAATTAATATTTTCCCATGTTACAGTTCATGGAAAGTATCAAGCTSATTTCCAGGAGAATCATTAAATAATACACTTGGTGAATTCACTCAGAGGTCTGAGATATACAAAACTAATTTATGAATTTATTCCTCATTTTGCAGCTTAGGAGTTGACTTCACACTGTACCTTTGCCTTAATTTAGTTTTTAGGGTCTTCAGGGCACTCAGAAAAACTGCCAGTTGGAGTATTTTAGTAAAGGAAAATAACAATTTGTGTACTTGCACATTTATATGGTCAAATGTGTTTTCCATGAATGCATCTTCAAATACTACAATACTATTATAGATGTATATATTTAATGTATAAATCTAAGTTTCCTGGCTTCCCTGACTAGATTGGTTAGCAATTGTGGTTTTTTTTTTGATGTAACCAATCCTGTCTTATGTTCTCTTCTCATTACTGGCCCCTGTGGGCCCTGCTGAAGGTGAAAAGGAAATTGTCAAAATCTCAGACATCTTTTAAAAATAATTAAAAATATTTGGAATTTAAAATATTTAATTCCTCCCCTCTAAAAAAAGCCAAACAAACAAACAAAAAGAACCAAACCCCCAAACAAACAAACAAAACCCACAAAAAACTCTTTTCTAAAATAAGGCAGTGAAACAAGTTTACATTGATTAATATTGATTAACTTCTTTTCATACTTTGGCTACAGATGTTCTGCTCTTTTCCCAGTTTTCAGAATCTATTCATGTAACCCTTTTACTCTTCAAATAATGCAGCTCCACCAGATACAAGAYTGAATTATTCTTGACCACATATTTTGAAGATTTAAAAAGATATCCTGCAAAATGGTGCATTTGCCTTGCTGTACGTACAGTAGAAGCAAAACACCTCATTTTAAGTTCTCAKGATGTATAGCCAGAAGTTATAAAGTGAAATTGGTCATTTGTGTGTTTCATGGGTCGACAAAAAGCACAAATCTGTGTTTTGAAGGCAATTTCCTGGCTAAGGTAATGCACAGCTACTGGCAAAAGGTAACGAGTTTGACCACCCACTGAAATCACAACAGGGATGCTGATGAACACGGCTCCAAGACACAATAAATTAGTAATAACCTCCATTATTATACCTCCAAAGTAAAAGTTTGCCAGAAGGGGATATGCAGTAAATGTAGCACTCTAAGTTTGTTCTGATAAATCAATGTTTTAATGGCAGCTTCTGTACATTTTGTCTTCATTGCATGAACTGCCAGTTACCTACAAACTCTTTGCTTCAGTATTTCATGGCTTTTATGCAAATATTTGATGTTAATAGCATCATATTTTTATTGGTTTGCTCTGTCTAGTTTTGCTGAGTTGCATTGTGGAGTCATTAAAAATGAATAGCCAAAATAAAAATATTTCATATTGGAAACCATATTTAAAAATTAATGGTGTATTAGCAAAAGACTCTTTCCCACAATTTCACAAACACAGCAAAAACCTCATGGTTTTTGAGAATGGTTGATCAGCTGAAAACAGCATTTATCTGTGCCCTTCCTACATTTGGTAACAATCCCTACATTTTAAGCTGTGGAGGGCTGCCCACAGCCCAGAGAGTGCAAAGGTGGCTCAAAACTCCCCTGTCCTCTGCTGTGTGCTGCCAGCTGGAGGAAGCCCAGCCTGTCCTTCCTTTCCACTCACAGTGCTCCAGAGAATAGAAAATTCACCAAATCCTTGTGCTTTGGACAAATTACAGGTTTGRTTTGTCTGTGGATAACATTTACTCCACTAAAAAAGGTATTTGGGATATCCAACAGAGAAGAGTAATGACTCTTGTTTCAAGGGAACTAAAGAAAAACCCCACGGATTGCACAAACTGGATTCACACGAGGCACAGAGCCAKGGGATTCCTCACTGTTTGTCCTTTATGGATGGGCTCCAAATCCATCAGGCTCCTACAACCAGGGAACCCAGTGTGGACTTCCTCACTGGGACAAGTTATCCAGGGGATTCACTATGCACTTTAACTGTGTATGGGGGGAAAAAAAGCAAAACCATAATGTATTTCTAAGGGTGCAAACAGTTACTCAACAAACTGGAAAATAAAGAGTGACATAATAAAGGACAGTGATTATCCCATTGCTGATTTTACATTCTTAATTGCTCGCAGGTATTTGTTAAGTCAGGCCATGAAAATCTTCATAGGGACAGAGAGAGGAAGGGAGAGGAAAAAAATAGGACAAATAACCATGAGAGGAAATGGGTATATGGCAAAAACAATCGAAGAGGACAGTATCAGAGTCAGGTTCTGTGCTTAGAGTAGGAAAGTTTTGTTCTCCTGAACCACCTGGCACCACCATGCCTGTGGTTTTTATCCCCTTAAATTGTATTGACATCAGCAAAGGARTTGGCAGCTGAGACTCTTTTCTCATGGGTGGGTTTGGATTAGGCAGATTATTCACCCCCTTATTTTCACAAGGGATCAGCTTCAGTTCAACYCACTGTATGATTCTCAGAGAGTTTAACATATGATTAGGAAAGCTCAGCTATCCCATTTGGAAACAGTCCAATTTCCATTCCCCAAACTTGCACAGAGTCTCAAACTTTTGCAGTCTCAGACCTTTCACTGAGGTGGACTCTGCAAGTCAGAAAGCCARTGATTGATTACTGAAATTCTCTCCAGTACACAGTGAACATCAAACAAAAGTGTGTGCCCTGTTGGTATTGATTTAGAGCTGATGATCTCATTAGAAAGCCCTAATTCTCAACATTGCTTTGGTTTACACAATCCTTAATTAATTTTTTAAAAGCTGATTGGCCAACTATTCCAGCCTCATGGCTGTCTTCTCATCCTACGAGACAACTCCTTTAGTCTTTGAGCATTTAAAAGGTCATTAATCCAAATGTTAATGTAATCAATACTATAATAAATAAATTATAAAAACTAAATTAATATTAGGTAACCTGMTGCACTGTGCCGTAAGGTTTTTAAATGTGCTTGTTGTCAGCACATTTCTCCYTTCAAAAATTTATCCCCAGGAAGCTTTTAAAATTATTTTTAAATTATTTTAAATTTATTTTCTCCACAATTTAAACCATTAAACCAGTAAGGAAAATATATATTATTTAATTTTGAGTTAGCTTTTATACTTATGTTATTAAAAAAAAGAAAACCCAAAAGAATATGTAGTTGAAATTGAATTTTAAGCACAAGTGGAAAACTGTAAATTGAATGAATCTGGCCTTAGAAACAGATCACTTCTGTCTCATGTGCAGTGGGTGGAGGGTGATGCCCTGTTAGCTGGAGCTGGAGGAGGTCAGACTTGGCACATGCTCTATTTCATACTCCAAAACTCCCTAGATTTGAAACAAATACATATTATTTTCTATTCTGAGAATATAAACCTCCTCTCAGTTGTCTTATCTAAGCCTGCCCAGGTAGCCTGCATATTCATGTGGAATCCTAGTGTTTCCATGCTCATAAACAGCCAGTGGTTCCGTTGTTTGTGCAGTTGTAAACAATCCTGGTCTCAAATCTGAGCAGCCAGTGTGCACCACTGTAATAATTTACATCTCACAGAGATGGTGGCATGAAACCAGCATTTGCTGAAAGTTTTAGAAAAAGCGTTCACATTTTGAAATGCATTTATTTAACAGGCTTTCAAAGAAAAAAGCTAGTTGAGAAATCAATGTATATCCACCCTCCAGCATCTACCCACCTTGCATCCTGTGGATTTTAAACCTGAGGCATGAGGAAAAGTTTATTCAATTTTTTTTAAATCATGGGTAATAAAAACTGAGCTCTTGAAGCTGCACTCTTAAAAGCTTTCTCCCTTTTATCATCATTGGAAAATCCTGTATATCCTTAGTGCTTGTCTTTGCAGGCTCTGTGCTATTTACCTTCCCTCTCAGATTTTCTGGCTGTATCCATGTCATTGTCTGGGTCGCTCCTTTCTGCACCTTTGTCTTGAATGTTAAAACAATCGATGTGGACTGTCAGTTCACTGAGATTCCTTTTGAATGCCTCCAGTAGCTGATACTGATCATTTAAAGTCTTTCTATTGAACAGTTGTTTAAAAAAAAAGCCTTTTTGGCAATGATATCTATCTTATTATCACTGACATTCATTTCCCAGGCATTGGCTGGACCAGCTTTTTAGGGTTTATGTGTTCACCTTCCAGGCCCTTCATTAGCTTGGCTTTCTCCTTGTCTGCTGTCTGCTGACAAATCTATGCACAGAAACTGCCAGCTGAAGGGTTCTACTAAAGCATTTCAGAGAAAAAAAATTCCAAAATCCAAAAAACCCCATGGCTCACAAATCTTAACCAGAAAAACTAAATACAAAAAAAAACCCAAAAAACACATAAAACAAAACAAAATCAAAAAAACAACAACAAAAAAGAATTAATATCCACAGAATGAAGACTTGTGCTTTTGCTCCTGTAAAAATGAACAGAGTGTGCAGATTTCAGCTTTTGGCTCTTCAWCTATTGACTTCACATCAGACATCTATGCACCAAAATACAGCTGTGAGCATATTATTTGGGAGAAACTGTCAAGGAAAGAGGACTGTGTCTGATAAAGGGGAAGATTTTTCATAGAAAGTGATGTTACACAGATTATTGCTATGTAATGATGGCAATCTCAAAAAATCACAGTCAGCAATACAATTGAAGTTAGTGACCACTGTTCAGGAAAGAAAAAAACCAAAATACAGATTGATGAGAAAATCTCTTGTTGGGGAAAAGTAGTATCTGCTTGCAGAATCTGCACCTTATGTGCTATATCAGTTTCTATACAGTTGCTCTTTCCCTTGTAATCATTAGTAAAATACCATTTTAGCAGGCTAAAATAATGGAAAACAGATCTGTGGAAGGAGCGGGAAAGCATGTGCCAAGGTTGGTTTCGGTTCATAAATTAATAGAAAACARCCTGGTGTAAGCTGTTCTAGATTTAAGACAGTTTGGCTGGAGAAAGGATATTTTAATGGAGCAAGGCTGGATTGCAGCGGATCAGCTTCTGACTGGCTGGCAGCTGATAGGAAGAGCATGGCTGGGATGGGAGAAGGTGAGKATTTATGGCTCAGTGATGGTTTCTTGTTTGACCTCATCCCAGAATCACCAAAGCTGGAAAATCCTCCAAGATCATCCACTCCACCCTTTGGCTGAATCCCACCACTTCCACTAAACTATATCACAAAGTGACACATCCACTTGTTTTTTGAACAGCTCCAGGGTTGGGCGCTCCAAACCTCCCTGGGCAGCCTGTTCTAATGCTTGACCACCCTTCCATGACGAAATTTTCCCAAATATCCAATCTAAACCTCCCTTGGGCCCAGCCTGGGGCCRTTCCCTCTCCTCCTGTCCCTGTTCCCTGGCAGCAGAGCCCGACCCCCCCTGGCTGTCCCCTCCTGGCAGGGAGTTGTGCAGAGCCAGAAATTCCCCCTGAGCCTCCTTTTCTCCAGGCTGAGCTCCTTTCCCAGCTCCCTCAGCCCCTCCTGGGGCTCCATTCCCTTCCCCAGCTCCGTTCCCTGCCCTGGGCCCGCTCCAGCCCCTCCATGTCCCTGTGTGTGAGGGCCCAGAGCCGGGCACAGCCCTCGGGGTCCCTCCCAGGGCCAGCCCAGGGACGGGCCCTGGCCCTGGGCCTGCTGCCACCCCAGGGCTGGCACAGCCCCGCTGCCATCGGCCTCTGGCAGCCCTGGGCTCGTGTCCAGCCCTGGCACCAGCACCCCCAGGGCCTTTGGCACCTTTGGCAGCTTTGCAGCCCCTCTGCCCCAGCCCCGTTCCATGGGCTTGGGGTGACCCTGGGGTGACTTGGCCCTGGTGTCCCTCAGCCCATGGACCCAGCCTGTCCATGAGCAATAAGTGAAGAGTGCTGAGCTCTCTCTGTGCCCAGTTTGGAGAGGTGGCTGCTGTCAGGGCCCTGTGCAGAACAAGGCTCCAAGAAAAGCGAGGCTCCTGCTCATGGCGAGCGCTGCTGCCAAGGCTCAGCACACACAGCTGCCAGCATGAAGTGATGGAATGGCTCCTGCTCAGAGGCAATATTCCCACAGCACCAACCCTTCCTGTTGGGAGTTTTCTCACCAAACTGATAAATTATGATAAACATGGGGCTTTAGAAATAATTTTCCTTAATAGAAAACTCCAATAAAAAGCTAATCATACTTGGATATAAAAACCATTTTATTTCACTCCGTTTTGCTTTCTTTTTTCCCACTGAATTTTTATGTTCCCAAGTGTCTTGTTTCAAATATCTAGGGTATTTTGCAACGCTACCCACAAGGGGTGATATAATGAGTACAGGGAGAACGTAACTAAGTGATGTGTAACAAAGTAGTGCTCATTTGTAGGTTGAATCATAAAAAGAAATTTTAGAGGAATATTGCACTGAGCAGAGAGGATTGGAAATAACTATGTGGAGCTGAGTGGTAATGGTGAGAATATTAAGAAATTACAAGGTGCAGGATCTCAATTTAGAAGAGACTAATTTCAGAACACTCAAGCCCAGCATTGGGGTAAACAGCAAATGCAAATCACCATGGAAACATCCTCAGGTCACCCTGGAGCAAATGCTGGGTGTTTGCTCCCATCCCACCTGATGCAGTGTGTGCTGTGTGTGATGCCAGCACTCAGCTGGGCCAGGCTGCAGAGCAGGGAAAGGTTCTGCTCCCCCCAGAGGGTGCTGGGCACTGCCCGGGCTCCCCAGGGATTGGGCACRGCCCCGAGGCTGCCAGAGCTCCAGGAGCCTTTGGGCAGCACTGCAGGGATGTACAAGAGGGATTGTTGGGGATCTGGGCAGGGACAGGAGTAAGATTTGATCCTTGTGCATCCCATCCAGCTCAGGATGTTCTGTGATTCAAAGGCTGCCCAAGGTTACAAGGGTGCTATTTGGTTTGCTTCAGGAACAAAATATTCCATTTGCTTTACTAAGAAAGCACCATCTCACATCATATGTTTGTGCACAGAAATGTCAAATTACAAAGAAAATTATTTCTGAAGATTTTGATTATTATTTAAAAGCTTGGTCATTACCCAGTTTTGAGTTTCCCCTCATTTCTGGAAGCTTGGAGTCAGGAGGGCTCCAAACAGGTAATGTATTTGCAGCATCTCCTCAGCAGAGTCACTCAAAGTGGGGGAAGCAAGCTCCTAATCCCAAATTCCAGTGCAGGACAGTCTTTCACCTGCATCTCTTGCTGCACAGAATGCAAGGTTCTTTGGAACAGCAGAGCATTTATTTGCAGGTATTCAGAAGTGAATTTGCCAACAGTAGTCAGGACTGTTATGAGCGAGAGCATCCTCATGTTGCAAGATTAATGTGCTTCTTACTTCAGGCATAAATCACTTACATGTCAAAAATTAGGATTGCCTTGATGTGAATGAAATTATTCTTCTTTTTCCATCTACATTAAAGCTACCACAAGCTAACAGTGGATGTATTTTGATTTTTTCTGTAATGGTGTTGTTGTTGGCAAAGGATGAAACCCCTTCCCCAGAGTGGTTCCAACACAGGGCTTTTCCTGGCTAATCAGCACCAGAGCAACAGAACAGTTGAAAGAATATTTTCAATTTGCTTTTTCATAAGAATCTACTGACATCTGAAAAGGTAAAAAGACCTTAACAATATCTAAGGGACCATAAGCATCAAAGAAAAGTATACACAGCTTTGTTCTATGTCCTTAAAAGGTGCCTATTGTTCACCTGGTACTTGGATCAGCTGTCCTCTCTCACAAATAGGAGGATCAGATCAAGGGGAACGTGTAAGAATGAGATCTGTCCTCATCCACATGAGCAACTCCTGCTTATCGAGGACAAAATTTGAATTTATGAGATAAAAATTGTCCCATCTAACTTATTTTGATTTCTTATTTCAACCACATAAACAATTTTGAAATATCACAAACTACATTAATTTTAATTTTTAATATTAGTTTTTAAATCCTGGTTTAGCAATTTTGCTAAAGCATAACTTATACCAAGTACAACTTATTCATGCAATGTCTTGTTTATAAAAGAGAGCAATGAACCAGAATAACTGGAACTGGAGAGATAATAACAGATGTCAGAATAGAGTGATATGGGCATTGCCTGGGTAGTAGATTTTAAGAATGTCTTGTAGTACTAATTTTCAATTTGGTTCGATTAAGACTTTTTTTGTTTTTTCCTAGTGTTATTGCATTGTTTTTATCAGGCAAACACTATTTAATGAAACAAAAAGAACCTCGGATTCCTCCTTGGACTCCTTTGGGTGTTCTCCAGGGAATGCATCTCCCACTTGGCCCATGTCAGGGACACGTTGTTCTCTCTGGTTATAGCAGCCCCACAAATGTTTGAGGGTGCATTTGCATCCTTTGCATCTCCACACAAACACAACAACTACAGAGAGTGTGGCTCTAAGTGATTTTTAACCCTGTTCATCAAATGCCAGTTTAACATCAAAGTTTCACGCTCCGTTAATATCCTAACTGACAAATTTAGGAGACAGCCTTTGCTATGAGTTTGTCTTAAAAGCAATGCAAGGCAGGATTAACTTTGTCATTCTGCAGAAGAAAGGGAATGTGATTTTGAACATGCTCTTGGTGAGCTGGGGAGGAAAGCAGGCACACAGCACATTACAATGACTTGAATGACTTGACAGCTGTTAGCTAAACAATACAACATTAATTTTCAACATTTTTGCACATGGCTGAGTGAGAGATCCCTTAATCCCAGTTCCTATTCTACTTCTGCCTCTTTGTTGCTGTCTCCTTTTGTATCACCTATTATAATCAGTTTCTGCTGTATACTCCCTTTCACCTTATTATTGTCGCAAAAGTAAGGTACGAGGTTAATTCAGACTCACTTCCCCGGGGTACATTAAGATGGATTTAAGTACTTTATTGAGACAGTCTGACTTCAAAAGCTGCTTTATCAGTTCCTACCAGAGAGGGAGACCCATCCATGACAGCAGTAAACTAACCATAAATTCTCATATTCTATATGCTGAGTGACTTTCAAAAGGAGAACTATTGATTTTGTCATTTATGAATGGATTTAGTCAAATTAGTCTTTTCATTGTGCACAATAAGACAGCATTGTTATTAGGAATTAGAGGATAAAACGCTGTGGAACAAATGAAACTGCCATTTTTGGGATCCTCAGCACAAATTCAATAAGCTTTAGTTATGCCACCCTGATCATTTTGTTCACGACCAGCTACTCTCCATACTTTGATTGTCTTCAAAGGAAARGAAAAGTGGCCTCTGCCTTCAAGAGGCACTTTCAAAAGACTTAACCTTTCAAAGAGCTCTCCTGTCTTTTCCTTTCAAAGAGCTAATAACTTGTTTGCTGAAACGGCAGGAGTATTTACAGGCACACTTGAAATCAGACAAAGATTACACAGGGAAATAAACAGAGAGACTGTCACTGTCAACAATAAATTAAGTTTGAGCTAAAAAACATGAAATGTTTAGAGTGGAGCAGACATCACTCAGCATTATACTACTCGAGCCTCTGAACTTTTCCAAACACAATGAGCACTGATGGGCCCTGGTTACCTTTCCCTGAAGAGCCACTCCAGATGGTTATTTCAGGATCTGGGCTGCATTGCTGGAAACAACAAGGCTGACACTTGTGTCCTGATTTTCCTCCCCTTTGTGTGGTGTCTGGCAGGAATACACCAGCTCACAAGTGCATGGAGAGCAGAGTRTCAGGTGGAAAGCCACTGGGGAGGAGGAGCTGTGTGCCAGCCTTGGGTAGCCTGAGTGTTTTGGTGTTGGTGCAGCCAAATACATGCACGAGTGGGTCWGCATAGAAATGTCAGGATGAAAAAAATTAAACATCTCAACCAGCCCAGCATTTGATACTTCTTAATTATTTAATTGAAAGGTTTATGCATCTAAGCTTGACTTTTCCATTTGGTAATGCAGAAAGGCCAGGACTTTTAACTCCCTTCACTGCTGCCAACATCATTTTCTAACCAGTCCTGTGTCCAGGTTTTTTAATGTATTTTACACGCTACAAAAGAAATTACAAGGCCCATGCTACATCTGCACTCTGCACAGGGCACCTGTGTATTCAGATATTTGCTTGGAAATATGGGCTGGTAACGTTTTGAAAWCCTTTATACTATTTCTGAATTTATTGTAGTCCTAAAGATTTATGTCTTTGTCCAGGGATGCCAGAAACAAAGTGAAAGGAAGTGAATCCTAAACATCAAGTATTTCAGTMTCTAATTCCCTTCACTTTCAGAAAGAAATGGTGCATATCTTACAAAACTGATGGATACCTGKGAAGCAAGTCCAGTGCTCCTGGCAGGCTTTTATAGGAGCAGTTCTGCCAGCAATCCAGGAAGCAGAGCCAGCCCTAGGAGCTGCAGGTGATGCAGTGTACCTTCCCTGGGCCCCARAAGCAGCAGTCAGTGCAGGTGGGAAGCAGCTTTACAGAGCATACACAGAGTCACACCTCTGGCAAAAGCTTTGGTAATGCACAACACATCTTCCAGAGCAGGAAAACATCATCAGTGCTTTAGAAATATCTTGCAGTTTGGAGAAGTATGTTGAAAAGGATCTTTTTAAAAATCTCCAGCACAAACCAAAAGCCTGGTAGTGATCATTTGACAACTTTGCTTTTTACATTTTACAGCCAGCTCTTGGGTGCAGATCTTGTCCCCACTCCAGAGATGCAGGAGGGGAAATTGATGTTTATGCCAACACATTCAGGGTTAAGCCCTGGATGCTAAATGGAATTATTTGCCTCTGGGATAGAGAGAAAAGCCTGGGAGCTGGGCTAGCTCTGGGTGCWTGGGTGTTCCACAGCAGCATTTGCTCAGGTTCTGACTGCAGCTGTGCTGAGTGCTGGTTCCATGGCTTGTGCAAGCTTCTACAGCCCAGGCAGGGCAGGGCCAGTGTGGAACCAGATGGGTCCCTCAGTTCAGACCTTGTAAAACCAGTAACTCCTTTGGCCTAATGTGGCAAACTTCCCTCACAACTCAGTGAGGAGAACAAGCCTGTGTAGAAGAATACACACTGGATACTTCATGCCTAAGTAATAATACGTTGACTATAAAATTTATGATCTGTTAAACACAGCAGATTATTTCTTATTAATATCTTTATATTTCTCATATGAACCATGTTAAAATGAATGGAGTTTAGCCATTCCCACCAAAGGATAATGGGATTAACTTACTCAGATGTCTTAAATAAATGAATAGGGATGTGCCATGGAAATAAAAGGGCATGGAGGTAGGATCCTGAGTGAATTCACTGGGAAGTTTATTGTTAATTATCACAGGAATGGAGTAAGGCCCACTATCAAAGCTTAAGTCTGAAGATAAGCAATCTTTTGGGATAAGTYAACAGATTTCTTTCCTGGAGACAGTATCAAACTCAATATCAAATTAAAGAAAAAGAAAAGCCACTGATGCACAGCCATGTTTATGCAAAGCAGGAATAGGGTACAGGCTTAATTATAATCATATCCTTGGGCACTGAGTCTGAGGCAGATGCAAAAAATTAAATACATTGATGTGCTTCACTAARTAGGAATAAAAGGGAAGAGAGTAGCTGAGGTACCAAGCCAAGGTGAGAAACCCTCAGTGGTTTCAACTTTAAGTATAGCACAATATGAATGTTTATTGGGCTCTGTGCTATTTGCAGTGTATGAATTGTTTAACAGGAGCAGAGTGAAACCTGTCCTGTCTTTGTCTCCCAAAGCCACACACCATTAGTCAGAACAGGTGCTTTAAAGTGGGGCATTAATGACTTTAGAGACACAAAGTAATTATACATAATAATAATAGTAATAATAATAATAATAATAATAATAATAATAACAGCCACCACTAGGCTGAATTTTGTGTAACTTAAGCAGAAATACGTACAGACATGACTTCAGCTGTTCATCAGAACAATTCTTAATAGTAACACTTATGGAAAGAGAGCAACTGCTTCACTTGCTGCTGCACCTTTCACCTCTATTACGTTATTTATATCAGGTTATCTATGTAAGAAGGATGAGTGTAATGCTCTCCAGCCCTGGTGGAGGTTAGGACATACTAGAACACACACTTGAGACCATTTTCAGGAAGATATTTTGGCAGCCTCCTAACAGAACTGTTACTGGAAGACACCATTTCTTTTGCTGCTGAAAAAAATGCAGCTTTTTAGCTACACAACACAAATCTCTTACAGTCTATTACTCATTGTGCAAATGCTTCAGACAAGAGGATTTTAATCATCAACTTTAATGTGCTTAAGAACAGAGTCCTAAATAATTCTGCCATTTTTCAGCTGACAAACTGTGTAAGCTCAACCAATGTGCTATTCAAAAGTGACCCTGCCAAAGAAAGAACTAAATAGATCATGCAACCTCTAACATCATTATTTGGAATATAGAAGGCATTTGTATAACAGGTTTGTTTATGCAGCAGCAGTAATTTTGCTCTCCATTYTCCCTTGCTATTAACTAATAATGCAAAGCAAAATGTTCTCACAGAGAAAARGATCCAGCTGCAAACAAATGTTACACCCTTGGAGGCTTCTGTTTTCCCCCAAGGAAAGCAATGCACTGGATAATGTGATGTAGCTATAATAAAAGTTCCCCATAATTGTACTGCCATGAGTTTATTTGGAAAGAAGACTCAGACACTCTGACAAATGTGCATGTGTGTTTAAAAAGACACCCTGAAAAGTGATGATTTGCTGAACCTAAAATCCGTGAAGAATTATGCTACCAAATGACAGATTTGAGGTATAGAATATTACCCACAGTATTATTTTAAGAGTGGAGTCTAAATTCTGGTTTCTTAGTATTGCTAACTTAAGTCTTTGTAAGACTCTATTTACAGCCTGACATCTGAAAACTGATACAGTGAAAATGAAATCCTTTCTTCAACTTTTATGGTAATTTCAACATTTTTCTTATGTGCTGTCCTTCCCCAAAAATAATTCACTCACTGACAAAAAGCTATTTGAATAATCTTTCAATATACAAGTTTCTGCAGAATGGAAGCTAAAGAATAAAGRAGGGAGCTGAATACCCAAGTGCAGWGTGAGGCATTAGGATGCAGGGAGATGATGTGATTCCCTGCACAGATTTTCACTGTTAGAAAGGAATCCTCATCAGGAGAAATCGACCCTGAGCCTGGAATGCTGTACGTTGAGATTCAGGCATTTATCATCAAAGGTCTCTGAAGAGATTTGGCCTTATTCTTGTTAGGACAAAAAGAAACAAAAGCAGTTATTGCATCTTAATTAAGGGTAAACACTGGTAGGCATCTGTTATCTACAAGGAGAGATGTGTGTCTGAGTATGACTAGATCTAATCTGAAATGAGTGCTGAGATTAGCCAAAATTCTCCAGACATTATCTCTGTGTAGGACTGCTTCTATAATCTTGTTCTAAGGCTAAGATCAATGAAACCTTAAAGAAGGATTTACTGATGCTGATAGGATTTTCTCTTTCAGATAGATTGTTAGGTGAAAAAAAGCCATATTAATAGGAATACATTTAAAGGTTWCTTTGTGGTGCACTCACACTGTATGCAATATTTGTACTGTAAAGCAATTCTGTATTAAAGTAMAAAACACTCTTTATATTGGCAGTGCTACTTCTGGTCCTCCCAAAATGTGAATTTTTCTGAGCATAAGATCCCACATTTAAATTGCAAAGGAAGGAGATTTGGGCAAAGGTTAAAGCTAATGAATATACTGAAACCTGTCTCAGCTAGATGGGTTTTATGTTAAGATACGATCTCTTCAGATGCTCCCAAACACCCCAACATGTTGGTGACACTTTTATCTCTGGAAGGGTCRCTTTCCTCAGCAGCAAAAGGGTTTTAGACAATCACTGTCCAAACACTACAACCCTCTGCTGAAACACTMTCAGCTCAGATATGTGAGAGAATAAACACTTTTTTCTCAATATTTTTAATCCCAATTAATCCAGGAATAAAYCAGAATCTGCAGATAACCTATCAATCATTGTTGGCCTAAAATAAAATCCCAAGCTCCCCCCGTTTCCTAGAATATCTGAAACCTGTCTAACAGCAGTTCCTTCACATGACAACATCTGAACTACTGTGYACTACTGTTATTCCCAATTTTAGTAATACCAAATAATTATTATACATTAATACCACACATAATTGCTGCTGTCAAAACAAACTGTCCACCAGATTTTCAAATTAGATGCATTTCTTTGCCTAGGTAGCACCTAGAAGGAGAGAGTCCTCTTTCTAGGAATTGCTGGACCATGTCCAAGTGCAGGGGAGAGGGAGGGTGGGTTCCAGGACAGACACACAGACAGACAGACAGACAGACAGACAGGCAGCAATAGCTGAAATAGAAAAAAAGAGACAGAGGTGTGGGTGGGAAAGACAGAGCAGGAGAGAAAGGAACAAAGACCTGGCAGGAGAGGATAAGGGGGAAGATTGGAGAAAACTGGAAATAGGTTAAGAGGCCTATTAAGAGTACAGTAGATTGTGGTTCATTAAAAATAAAAGAAAAAAATCTAGAAAAAACCATCATGGGCACCCCCTGCAATAACGAAAAAGCTTTTTTTTAGCATCTGGGGTGCAGTGGTACCACCGGGTAGAGGAGAAGGAAAATCCAGGAGTTCACAAGATGCTGTAATGCTCAGATTGAACACTTCTACATTGCACTGAGGGTGCAGAGCTGTAGGGAACCAAAAACTCCATGGCTGCAAACTCGAGTAAGAGATGCYGTAGACAGGAAGGTAATTCAGAGCTAATCAGTACAAATTGCCTGAAAGAAATTTGGTAGGATGTACTAGGGATAAATCCACAAGTCAAAAGCATTCCTGTTTTTTTTTTATCCACATCTCAGGCACTTACCTCTCACCAGCCATGGTGGGCATTTTAAAAATCCCAGAGAAGATGAGAGCCATATGCTCATTTTAGCTGAGCTATTTCACATCTGAGACATCTCAGAGGGTGATTCAACTCAGGAAATATTACTAGAAAGAGATYTGAAAGGAAAAATATATTTTAGTTTCCCACAGAGCATTGAGATTTCAAAATCCTCCCCCGAAACAGCAATTTTAGGAAACAGAGATCAGGAAGCCATTAAAAAGGGAAGACAAAAAAAAAAGGGGGAAGTTCATGAAAAGTGAATACTGAAAAGTGTCCATTTGTAGTCTGCTTATCAAGCATGTCTGGAACATGAAAGAGCTGCTCTGATTTTCACACAGCAATTCAAATCTGGAAAATGTTTTTCCAATCCAGAACAATTTCTTTCAAAGCTTTGTTTTGGAGAAGGCGATATTCCTGTTAGGAAAAACAAAAACAGTTTAAAATTTCTGATATAGAACATCTCTGCATATATAATATAATCAGAAAAACAGTCACTCATGGAAAATGTACAGAATTAAATGGTTAACACTCTTTTTCTCCTACAAAGTAGTCTTCAACGGTTTTAAAAGAGAGAGTCTTCTTAACTGTATGAAGCAGATGATCACATTCTCTGCTTGGGAAGGGCTGGGCTCAGCAATTCATAGAGTGACAGCGTGRGTGTGCCAGCAGTCACATCAACATGTGCAAAACCTTTTAAACATTGCTTATAAAATATTGGGCRTATTAATATTTTGGAAGAATTGCTTTCATATTTGTTTAGAAATTTAGATTGAAGAAAAACCATATTATGGGTAACATAGCTGGGTAAGCATGCAGGGTTTTTTTTATTTATTCTGTCTTTCATATATACTCATTTGCCTTCAAAGAAAATAAACTAATAATGTTGATGTCACACCTTGAAACACATGAGAACTTGACTGAGATTTAATTGCAGGAATGAAATGGCTCAGGCAGAAATAAGTAATATTTTAATGGTCCTTTCCAAGTAAATGATATGTGTGTACATGGCAGAAACAATTTCCTGCTTCTCCCTGGTAAGCAATGTATTTAAGGAGGTGTCCTAAATGTGTATTAGGTGTGGACTCTGAGGGAACACTTTCTAGCTAAAAACCTATTTATAAATGCTTTAAAATCCATAGAGTCAATGGCCAAAGTGTAATGGCTCTTTCTGGAATGGTTGCAGCTCTTGTGCAAATGCATATTTAAGGTGTATAAGGTGCATACAATTTAGCTTAAACAGGCATGCACACCAAAAAACCCTGACTTTGGGAAAGACAAGAAAACATGCCCTGAACTCTGTCTGAAATGTATCAGTCTTTGCCCAAAATTATTACTTTCCTTCCACTTTGATTTGAAAGCACTCCACATCTTGGAGGAAATACTCAGAACCCATCAGATCCACAGGACACAAAAAGACTTTAAGGAGCCCAATGGAGAGGTTGTATTAAATCCCTATTTGGGGCCAGGAGCCTGCACAGCTCTATTTGTTATAAAAATGCTGGGCAAGGAGGGGGTTGACATTGGTAAAAGGGGGAGTCAGAGTGGGAGCTATTAAATACACACAGTCCCTCAGAGTTCACCTCCAGCCCATTTCCAGTTCACTGTGCTGTGACACACACAAACATGAGGGAAAAGAGACCCTCCAACACTTACCTGTGCTTTTAGCAAGCAGTGGAAGGTCTGGCCCCTCACATTTACACAATTGTACATCAATGACACTAATTCTTCCTTTTAAAGTGGGAAATRTACACCCCACTCTGGACTAGGATCTGGCACTTCTTTTCTACCCAGAACAAATCACTCAAGTTGTCTCACTCACAAATCCCACAGAAAATGGAGTTTCTACTGTGAAATCCTTTTTTAACCTCAGSTACAGCAGCACACATGACACCCCTGAAATATTATTTTATGCTAATTGCATGGTYCAAAGCTGCTCTTTGAGGTGTTTGTTTGCTTTTCATTGGCTGTGCTGCAGAGGAGGAGGATTCTGAATTCACCAGTCATACTCAGTGCTTGTCCCATGCAGTTCCAGATTGTGACCACACCTGAACATAACAACAATTATTGTACACTCCCCTGCCTCCTGACCTGCTGCTCCTGCTGTTTAGGCTGACACTCAGACACAATAGATCACAATAATCTGAACAGGTGCAAACCAACCATCTGTGTTCAAAAGATCCAAAAAAAGTTTTCTTTGCTGTTTTCTAAGGAACAAGTGAGGCTTTAATACTGTACCGAGACAAATCTTTGAAATAAGCTTATTTTAAAAAAAAGAAAAAAATGCCTTGCTTTTATTTAGGTTCCTCTAATAATATGAAAACCAAATTAAAAAASCCCAACCCAAAAAGCTGCCACATTTGCCTAAGCCTTTGGAGCTGAGCCATGAATGTCAGGAGGAGGAAGTAAAATGTCTACCTGCACTCTTAATCTTGTGTAAAGAGAAATTTCCCTCTTAGCTCCATTCCCAATTTAATCCAGGACTTCTCTGCCTTCTCCAAGGCAGCAGGAACCCTTCTCCACAAGGTGCCTCTAAGCAGGAATTCTGAATTAAAGGAACACAAGTCCTATTTATGTATCCAGGACTAAACAATAGCATCTAAGTGTGGCTTTAGTCTCTACTTAATCTCTAAATAGACCCATTTGATATTCTTCCAATTCTTATTCAATCACAGGCTGAGAGATGTTTGGGAATTGCTGCTCTCAATGGCTGTCAAGAGGATTTTCAAGTAATCTTGATTCTATTAAATGACAATGCCCTGTTTACTTTAATGGGCCAAATGCTGGTCAGATGCACATAAAATACCTGGGTAAAGATTGGAAAATCAGCTCATCAGCTTTCAAGCCTTTTTGGGGGTAGAGAAAGAGGGGTACTCTTTAGTGCCACTAAATCTACATATAAACAATTGCACTTGAGGCAGCTGTGTTCTAGGGGGGAGTTTTCATGCTGCAAATAGGCTCAAATGCTTGCCTTTGTGTTTGAGTGAAGTGGTTGGTCCTGAAAGCAATTTGACACATTTTATTCAGTTATCAGCTGCTGCTAGCATAAACAGTTTTGAAAATCTGCACTCACATCCATCTGTGATCATCTGGGCTGGATGAAACAGAATGGTATGTGGCTATTTGGGAGAACAATGAGCAATGAGCACTCGCTGGAGTTCAGAATCTCACATTGTTCAGATGAATCAGGGAAAACATCGGGTGTACTGCGATTTCTGACAGATCAGCTGGAGTGAAAGCACATTCCTCTTCTCAGCCCTATCAGCAGTGTTGTTCTTTTTCCACACGGCACGGGACCTCCTGTTTTCTCTTTTCTTTTTCTCTGTCTATTGTGCATTTTTGAGTTTTACAGTTCACATAAGGGGTCAGATCCTGAGAGATGATGAGCAATTGCTATGCACACTGCCTTAAATAGGTGTTCCAGAAAACCTGCCTCTGTTTAAAATTCAGTTGTCTTTACATATTGTTTACATCAGCCTCATTGCTGGGTTTTTGAAACAAGGGGAAGGTAATTGCCTTGAATAACATATTATTTCCTACTGTGTACATAAACTGGAAAGCATTCTGTGTCCTTTWTACTGCAAAACAATATTTCTGCGTTCAGTTAATATATTTTTACCTGYTAAATTTCAGATGACTAGCACAGGAAACAGAATTGAGTAGGCTGATTTTTTTTTTTTTCAGATGGATGAAAACCTGTGAATTTAATTCTAAAAAATAACTAACTGAAGTAAGAGCCAGAGCTGAAAGCCAGGACCCACAGTTACTGCTGGGTTTGGAAGAACTGTGAGATTCTAGAATTGCCTGCAAGGTGTTCCTGAAACTTGGGGTTCCAAATGCATTAAATGCTAAACTGCAAGCTCCTTGACATTTCACATCCTTCAGTCAGCTTTGAGGTTTGGATCTACATAAGCTGACTCTGGAGYTGGTGCTTTTATTGGGATTGGGTAATTAGTGATATAAACAGTGAAACAGAGCAGCAAGAAAACTGCATGGGATGAGTGGACTCTACGCAGGGTGTGCACTTTCAGCTGGTGTTGGGCTGTCTGCTTTCCTGATGAAGCAGCCTTATTCCTCAAGAATTTCCCATTCTTGTTTTCTCTGTGGGAAGAACTGTAAGGGAGGACATTCCTTCTCATCGATGCCTTGCCCAGAAATTCTCTGTTATTTGCAGGCAGGCTGTGTTTGGGTGCTGAGCACAGATCATCCCTCAGTGTGCATGCACACCTGGACTCTCAGCATCATTTGTGTGGGATCTCTGTGCTCTACATCTCTCATTAAAGTATTTTGCATGATACCTGCTCTTAGAGATATATTATCACAYGCTCTTATCTTGAATCATATTAAATATATTCTCAGAAGTTGTGGGTTTGCCAAGAGGCTTCCTGAGGCCTTAATCCCAGCCTGGGAAAGGAACTGACTCTTTTAGAGAAAACTCTTCAGCAGTGCATATGGAAAAGGRTGATAAATAGTGCCACCAGCTATTTGTGAGATTTGCAATAGTGTTTCTTCAAGTGGTAGAACAATATTCTCTAAGAACATTACAAGTGATAACAACTGTCATAAATTAAAATGAGTATTAAATTCAGTGACAGCAACATTTTGAAAGTAAGTGTTTTCAGCTTAATAGCATGGAAAATTCAGCATTAGTTTCTTKAACTGGATGAGAAATAGTCATTACTCCACTACCCACACTGTGAGATGGTGAAGAGAGCTTTCAGGTGAAATTTTCATTTTTCATAAATTTCATACAATTCAAAGAATAACATCATTTTTCGTTAGCTCAGTTGCACAAGTTCATGTTATAAGCATTAAAAATAGGTTTTAATGTCAAGCTTTAATTGCTGTCACAAAAATTATGTTGAAATCATCTATAGAACATGATTCTGTAGAGTTCTATAAGAGCTCCTTACTTGATGGATAAAATAGGTCGAAAAGGAGAGAATTAATAATTTTCTACTGCTACAGATGAACTGTGTTACATAACCAGTTATATAACTTAGCTCTGTACAGACCTTGTGCATAAACCATCCACCTCCTGTACAGAAGATTKGCTGAGTGTCCTCAGGCTGGAACTTTTCTTCTGCACATGGTCATGGAATGGCCTGGATTGGAAGGGACCTCAAAGCCCATCCAGCCCCACCCCAGCCATGGCAGGGACACCTCCCACTGTCCCAGGCTGCTCCAAGCCCCAGGGTCCAACCTGGCCYTGGGCACTGCCAGGGATCCAGGGGCAGCCMCAGCTGMTCTGGGCMCCCTGTGCCAGGGCCTGCCCACCCTGCCAGGGAACAATTCCTGCCCCAGATCCCATCCATTGCTGCCCTCTGCCACTGGCAGCCATTCCCTGGCTCCTGGCCCTCCAGTTTCTGAGGAATTGTCCCTCTCTGGTTTCCCTGTAGCCCCTCAGACCCTGGAAGGAGCTGTGGGATCTCCACACAACCTTCTGCTCTCCAGGCTGAGCAGCCCCAGCTCTCCCAGCCTGGCTCCTCAGGGAAGGGGCTCCAGTCCCCCCAGCACCTCCTTGGGTTCCCCATGGCACCCTGACAATGACCACTATGGAAAAATACCAAACAACTCACCCTGCCAAAAACTAACCACCTCAGGCAAATACAAAGCCAATAAAGGAATAGTGCCTGCCCTCACAACCATCTTCTCTGCTCTCACCTCYTTTCTCTGTGCTTCTCTATAATTTGAGAAATCTTTTAAAACTGGCACATCTTATTTAGTCCTTCACTCCATAATCCATTGTGGGGCTTAAAATAAACTGAATYTGTGCTCTTTCAGAGGTGCACATTTATTATTTCCATAGTTATCAGCATTCCACTCAATGGGAAGGTGCCACTCCTGCAGCAATGCTGTGCAGGCATGATGGGATTGGCTCTGAGAATGGTTTGACCTTTAAAGTTGCATTGATTCATCCCTGTTTGGGGGCATCTCTGTGAGCTCTCCAAGTGTAGAACAGAAATATCTCCTTTGGTCTTGGGAGGTTGAGCAGTACCCAGCTGAAGACATCCATCAGCTGGAACACACTGCAGGCTTAGCTGCACAGAGCTGCAGAGAGGCAGCTGTGCCTGAATTTGGCTCTCCCCTGGGACTGGGAATCCTGCAAACTTCACAGAGATTTCCCATCAGCTCGGCTGCCCAATGTGTCAGCTGGTGCTGTGTGCAAACTGGCACAGCACAGCCTTGTTTGGATGAATGGGCAGCATTTAAAACACATTCCAGACAAGGTCCTTGGCAAACTGCAGGCAAAGATGTGTGCTTTGATTTTTCCCATTTGTAACCACAAATCCCATTCTTGTTCTCCTCCTGCAGCTCCAGTTTCACAGGCAGGCAGCATTGTAGTCATTCAGTTCCAATTTTTCCCAGCTGCCCCAAACTCTCAGCCTGACTTAAGTCAAGAAACTCAGTGTTTATTAGTGGAGTGTGAGCAGTAAAACTTCTGTGTTGAAACGTGGGCACTACAGCCAACACTACAGCCAACACTACAGCCAACACTACAGCCAACACACTTCCTCACAAAATTGCATCACCTTACACCAGCTGCACCACAAAAATGTCCACATCTCTGTGTGATAAAACAGGTAATCAGATGTGCAAAACTCTGCTGTCTGTACTCCTTGGTGGATGTATCTGTTTTAATCAAAATGCAGATACAAAGCAATGCAAACAAATAAAAACACAAGGAGACTATAGGAAGGTAGAGCTGTATTTTGCATTGAGTGTCAGGGGTTAGGTTAGGAGTTCAATGCCAACAGAACATCACTGCTGGTGATGGACATGGGGTCTGCTTTGTACAGCTTTTTAAATCTCTCTTCAGAGAGTTCACTGGAGAGGTTTTGATCTGGGGCTCCTGGCTGCACAAAGAGTGCAGCCACCCAAGGTCATRCAGCAAGTCAGTAGTTTAATTAGGATTTGATCTCAGAATTTTTCTAGTTCTTGGCTACAYGCTCTAACAAGCATCTGCTACAACCTTCTAAAGATATTTATTTAGATGTTCTGTGGCCAAGAATGAAACCTATTCCAGGCAGCTGTAGTCACCACTCATCCTCTTATTCCAAAATCTAGATAAATCACCGCACAATGAAGTGCTTGGATAGCAGTTTCATAAGAAGGGATTTGGGAGTTACAGTGGGCTGCAAGCTGGACATGAATCATCACTTAGGTSTTGCACAAAAGGAAACTCCATACTGGGATTATAAGCAAAACTCTGACCTGCAGGACACACAGAAATCTCTGAGCTCAGCTCAGCACTCACAAGTCCTCAGTTAATTTAAGTCCATTTTTGGGAAACACACTTGGAGAGCCACAAATGAATTTGAGAGAACTCAGAAGTGAGGGGAAGAAAAGATCAGAGACTGAGAACACAGCTGACAAGAGAGAAAAAAACCCCCATCGAATGGAGAATTCAATCTGCTCACCAAGCTGTGGTGAGTAGGGCAACAAACTGAGGGATTACACTGCAACAAATAAGGTATTGCTTAGACAACAGAGAGAACCTGCAGAAAGGGGAACAATAGAGGGGTKAAAAGGGTTCATTTTTGACCTACCCTGCTGCAAGGAGCACAGCAGACACTGAAAGAACACAGCTGAACTGGATTTTGTGGTTCTTTCYAGCACTGCAATGTGCTGGAAGGTASTGGTATGATGAAACTTAACCACCATGCATGCATTTCAAACATSAAACTATRYTTAGTGTGACATCTCAGTGGCCACTGGTGTGCACAGAGTACTGGAAAATCAGTGTCCATCTCTCCCACCCTTACTTGGACTATGTTATCAAAGCATCCATGCAGAGCTGTTCTCTTATGGACAACTCAGCTCCTGTGCCACCTTTTGTCACATCCCAGGCACAGAAAGGTGTTTTGTCTTTGGTAAACCCCAGGGAAGTTTTTCTCAGYCCATTTCTTCACCCTGGTCAAACAGATCAACTATTGCACATGGTGTGTTGGTGCAATCCACCAGCTTGCTGAGGATTTCATCTCAACAAACAGGTCATCACTGGATGCTCAGGTGGCAGCAGCCCTTTGTTAGGATGGATTCCTGAGGAAGAGAACTCCTGACTGACCACCAGCTGGGCTCTGAACCAGCTCCTGGTAGTTAGATGCCATAAGATCCATATTTCCTTGGGGTGCCAGCATGTGAGAGAGCTCAGGAGAACCTCATGGAATTAACAATTTGTGCTCCCATGGATTTCCCCAATCCCCATTCCCATGTACAAACAACCCTCTGTGGGTGAAGAGACCAAGCTGTAGCTTTAGTGACATGAGCAGTTTGGGAGTGGGAGGGAAATCTATCCAATATTTCATTCAGARCTACCAAATCAGATGTCCACAAACAAGAGGAATTAGGCTTCAAGTGATATCTTGCAAAGGTGTTGACACACTAAGCCTTGACAGCCCAGCTGGCAAATGTGGATGTCATTCAATGCTCCAAATTTCCCAGTGAATGGCATGCCAAAATCTCACTAGAATAAGAAATTGTGCACCAAATGCCAATCATTCATTATTTTCTAAATCTCTAAGGAGTATTTTTCATTCAGTTTGGCATTTATAAAGAAAAAAACCYGCCATGCCTCTATGAATGAAAATTCTGCACTTTCATATCAAGCCAAGGCTGACACGGTGTGTGCAGCCAGGCTTCTCTGAGGGATGGCCATGAGCAGGGTATGGAAATGGGAATGCTGTGAAGGGAAACAAAAGCCTCATTATTGTGCTATTGAATTTAACAAAGAAATGGAAATGAAACCTAGACTATGTTCTTATTTTTCCCTGTTCATTTTCATTTTCTAGATTATCAGTCTGTGAGAGAGAAGGGAAAAAAAACAAGTGCAGAAATACCTCCAAATGCCATAATCAATAACTCAAAGTGACTGGAATGAATAATGCAGCATCTTGCCTAGATTTTACATCTGTTATAAGCTGCTTAAGTAATGTATTCTGAAATATAGAAGGACAATCACAAAGTCTATGTGCATGTTAGTGAGGGGATGTTAGAAAATAAAAAAGAACACATAAGAGTTGGAGGGAAAATTTAGCTCCTAAAAATAGTAGGGTCTCCAATTTTCTTAGTTTGAGGGACATTGTTTAATGTAATTGAAGTGACTTTTGATATCAATTTAATTGACTCCTTCAGTTCTTGTTTACCTGCTGCAACACAWACACAGAATCTTCATTCAAACAAGTCTTTTACTCAAGCAATTACTCAAATTGACCAAAACTTGAGCTTATGTGAAATTTTACCAAGAAAATTAATYTTTCTAGGAAAATATTTTACATATTTTCAACAACTGTAGTTATTTCAATGTTATGTTTTAAATCGGGTTTTGTTTAAAACTGTAGCTCAGTTATCAATATTAATGTTACYAAGAACTTGGAATGGAACAGAGGTTGTGCTTGACCTATTTTTTGTCCTTTTTTAAACTGTGAACAACAGTCAGGCACTTGTACTCTGCAGGTGAACATCAGTCACCCAAAGCCTTTTGTGAAGTGAATTCCAGCTTACATGTTTGTGTCATGTTTTGTGCTTTCCATTCCTGGAAGCAGCAAATTTAAAATCATTCCAAGTGYGCAACACAGATGGGAACCACGAAAGCAAATGTGCAGCCCAGGTCTGGGGAAGGCAGAGCCCAGGGGAGGTGGCTCTGCTGCCTTTTGCTCCTTGCAGCCTCTCCCAAGGGCAGAGCCCAGCTCCTGTGTGAGGCAGGGCAGAGCAGGGAGCAGGGCATTGCCTGAGGTGTGCTAAGGACATCTGCTGCCCCAGGCAGGAGCACTGAGCACAACGTGTGCCTTGGGAAATGTCAGCAGATAAGGGATGAATGAAGGTGTGTGTGACCTTCCTCATGCAAGGGCTGGGAGCAGTCACAAACTCCGAGAAAAGGCATTTATTTTTCCCCCTGCTGTGTGTTAAACTGTTGCTTTTCCTGGGGGCACGATGAGGAGCCATCAGTTCTGCCATAGATCTTCTTTAAGAAGAATAACCTAAAGTATTATGGATATGATTCACTGCACTAATATACTATTTTCACCCAAATCAGTGAGGTTATCTCAGCATAACACAATACCAAAATCAACTCCAGCCTGTTCTGCTCATACTGAACAYACAAATAATTCAAGTAAAGTCAGTGTCTGTATAGACACAGGGACTCATCACATCTTGAATTTTATCAGCAGCCATTTGACTATTTCCATTTTCACCATGCTCAAGAACCCACAGAAGTATATAAATATTTTCAATGCAGCATATGAGGCAAAAACCAAAAAAAGCCCAAACAAACAAAAAAATCCACAACCAACCAATGAAACAAATAAAAAATGAAAATAAGCAGTGGATTATTTTGGCTCACATGGACTTTAGATAATATGCCTTTTTCTCGTAGAGAAAGGAAAATAATCCAACAAATTATGTTTGTCCTACGTGCAATATTCAGCTCCTAAAATGATGTATTGGAGTGATAGCTTGAGTAAAGCATTAAAAAAATAGAAAAGACAAAGGAAAATAAAAAGAAATAAAAAGAAGACTCAGATTCACTGTATATCCAGGAAAGTTACTTRTCCAATTATACACATAATCCTGCATGGCTAAAGCACACAGGTGCACAGCTATCTCTACTGCCAGGAGAAAACAGCATTCTTAGGGAAAGTCTTTCAGTTCTTCCTCAATCTCCATGAACACCCAAGCCAACAGTGAGAACCAAATAATCAGAAAGCTCACCTGGAGCTGGAGCTGCCTCTGCACAGCCAGGATGTGCTGACACCTKCAGGATGGGTCATGCCCTGGAAACTGGGAACCTGGAGCTGGAATTCTTCCAGGAGCAAGGATTTGCCAGASTTGCCATATTCCTGATGAATTCTGCAGCAGCTCAGCTCCTGGACACAGGGGAGAGATTATCCTGCCACGTCTCCATCCAGGACCCTGGGTGCTGACAACCATTTTTCCTTTTCTTTGAAATTATCAGCAAACGTGACCAAATCTGTGAGCAGCCAACCTACATCATCCATTCTTTCCAAACACAGGATCTGGGATGATTAAAATAAAAAAAAAAAAGGAAATAAATAAACATCAAGCTTAGTTCTCAGTTTTGGGACCTATTTTTGTACCACTCATTTAAGACATAGCCCCTGTACCAACAAATCCAATTTTCCCTCATCAGCTAACCCAGAGAACAAAGCAGATGGATTCACAGTCATGCACAAGAACTTGTCATTACAGAACATAAGATGCCCTTCACAGAATTAAGTTGTGAAAAATGCAGCAGGGAGCTGTTCCTGGAGAGCTYTCTGGGAGCTCCCTCTCACCCTCCCCATTGCCCAGACCTGGAGGAAGCTCCCATAACTCASAGGTGTCCATGCCCCTGTGGTTATGGGAGCAGCCTCACTCACAAACATTAATTCTGAGATTTATGGGTTGCAGGGCCAGGAAGAGCTATTGGGACAGTCCACAGTGACCTTCCTCACCACACAGGCCAATAATTTTTGCATCAAGTCTGTCRGCTCTGCTGAGCTATAAAATCTCTCTCAGAACATTGTTTAGCCTTCATTAAAAGATTACAGCTGATAGAAATTCTAATCTGTCAGAAATTACTTCCTTGCTGGCCTTTTAAAACAGTTCCTCTATTTCCATTCTTAATGTGTCTGGGTTTGGCTTCCACTCACTGTAACTCCTTATACTTTCTCACAATTAAAGAGTGATCAGAAAATTCTTAGACATCAAGACAAGATAAAATCTGCTTTTGAAAAAAGTTAAACACTTTGGCTTTTTCTTACCTTCCTTGYTATGATCTATTTTATCAGTTTTCTTCTCCTTCAAATGTTTGCTGAGCTCTTGCAATTCTTTTATTTCTTCTTTCCAATTTTATTTCTTTTTTAATATTTGCCAATATTCAAAAATCCTTGTCTCCCCAGATCCACATACAGTGGAAATAAAATTGCTTTACTCCATAAATATTCACTGTAAAATTAGTGTAAGGCACAATATTTGCTCTTGAGAGGAAAGGATCTGTTATGTCCAATTTTTAAATTAAAAAAAATAAAAATAAAAATAGACATAAAAGAGCTCTGAGTAACATTATAGAGGAAGCATGTGGCAAAATAGGGACTTGAACACCTACCCAGCTCCAGCACAGCCATAAAGACAAGATTATCCAAGCCCTTCATTATTCACAGAACAACTTCTAGCACTTAGAAAAGCAGATTAATGCAAGTTCTTAAGTCTGTCTGTGTCTTCTAATACTAATTATGATCAGCAGTTATGTTATTTATGACTTTTAGCATGCTGTGTGTCATGTATACCAATTCTCCCTATAAAAAAAAGATGCTGGCAGTTTCTGAGATTTGCTGTACAAAAACAATGTTTAAGAAGGAATTGTGATTAATTTCTTTACTGCTCCTCAGAGAAACACAAACCCACACTTTTCCTTCACCCACATCTCTACTGGCACCAGAGCACTGCTTCTTTCTTGCACTCCAGRTTCAGAGTCTGTCACCTCCAGACTGAGGTGACACAGGATTTTTCCAAGTGCTCTGGCATCCTCCTGGCTCCAGCTCCTGGATGCTGTGAGTTCCTTTGCTGTAAGTGGCTGCTACAGCTCTTTAAAAAACGACAGAGCACTTACAGTCTGATGTGATGGATAACAGAAACCAGCTAAAATTATGATCTTGCCTATATCATATTATTTTTTTATTTTATTATTCCATTTTGCATTAAATATAATCTTTTTTTTTTCCTTTTTAAATTTTTTATCAATTTGCTCTTTGCCAGAAATAGAAATGTTCAGTGCCCTGTGCTGAAGCACAGGATTCATGTTTCCTGTGACARTGGGCACTTGCAAAACACAACTGCTCGTGATCAGAAAGCCTTCCATGGTGATGCAAAGACACTGGAAATAGTAGAGCAGAGCAATTTTGTTCTCATTGTTCTAGGGTCACAYTATTCTCTCAAAAACAGGGAGCTGCATGGTGGCAGAAATGATAGATGGATCATCTTCCCCTCTCTCCCCTGACCTTCTGCAGACTTCTCCACCTTTTCAATTTCTCGTCCCTCTGTGCAAATTATCTCCAGCAATGCAAGGCTGGCTTCTGTTATACCCTGATAATGAGCATTTTAAAAGTAGCTTTTCTTAGGAAAAGTTACTCACACTCATGCTTTCCAATTATTCTCCTACTTAAGACTGAATTTTTACTTATTTTCAAAGGTTTATCTACAAYGTGTTGAAGTGACTTTAATTATTCTATTTTATTATCATCCAGTGTGCCCATACAGTGCATTAATCCTTCTCATACTGCCACCAAGGCAAAGAAAAACTATCATCATGATTTTGGGTTTATTCCAAATTTAGTGGCTGAGACTTCAGCTTGAACAGGAATGCACTTTTATTACTTTTTTTTTAAACTGAGATAGAAAAGGAATTGTTTCTGTGGCAGCTCAGGCAGTTTCCTTCTGTACAAGTTAAAAATTGCTGTATCATGTGTGCCACTGCAGGCAGGGCTGGGTAAATCCCAGGTGAAAGACAATACAATTAAACCTCATGGCTTTCACTCAGCCTTGATTTCAGGGACAGAAATTATCTGGACACTAAGAAAGATAAACCAGCATAAAGAAGAATGTTGTCCAGAGACAGAATAAACACCTCCCATTAAGATTTATTTTTTAAAATATTGCTGCTGTATCAAGATATCTTGCAGGGATTTTAAAGCTAAAAGCAATGAAGGCAGAATGGATGAAGAGAGAGCCATGTGTGGGGCCAGAAGGCACCTGGATGGACCAAAAGGCACAGCAAGGCAGATTCCATGGGGTGCAGAGGGAGCAGCTCAGCCAAGACTTCCTTCACTAACCCAGCTCCTTTCTAGTTAAGCTCCCATTATTAGCTCCTTCCAAAAATCCAAATCCTTTTCTTGGAGTTAAACTTTTCTTTAAAGATTTTTTTTGGTTCTTTTTGTTTTGATTTTTTAATGCTTTCACTAAGTATTTTTACTTCTAGTCAACACAGGATGTTTTCCTCCCATTTTCTGTTCAGTATTTAGGCATAACCTCCTAACAAATTTTAAATGACTGTGCTGGAGAAAAGATGAAACTATATTATTCCCATTTTCAATCTCATGAGGAGGAAATGAATAACAAAAAATCAGAGAWTATAGGAAAAGTTTCTGAATTCCTCATTATGTGCCTCTTTCTGTACACTGATGGTGTTTTAAATTAACTTCACAAGATATACTTCGAAATTACAGAAACAGACTTCCATCCTTAAAAGGAAATGTTAAAATAAAGATTTTCTTACTGGGATAATTAAATTCAAATAAAGACTGAAAGGATTTTTTGTTTTGTTTTTTGTTTTTAATTGCAAGAATATTTTAATAATATTTAGAAAGAATAACTAAGTCTGTAAAGAYTTAATTAAAAAAAAGTTTCTTATCCACCTGCAGTCCTTTAAAATTGGACTGCAAACAGAGGTACCATGGGGCAAATCTCCTTTTCTGACCTATATTTAAGTAAAAATTATAAAAATGCAATCAAAAAAAAGGAAAAAATAAAACAAAAAAAACCAGAAACAAACCAAAAATCCCCCAACTCCAGCATTTCAATGAATAATTTGTACCTGCTAGGACAGAAAACTTCATTGTCTACTACTGATTGTTCCATTCATTCTGGTCAAGAGAAAAACAAAACAAAATAAACATAAGATTCAGTCCTGTTTGTATTTCTATTCTCCCTCACAGGAGCAGATCTGGTTTGCAAGAAAACACCCTTGTCCCAAGCAGTGTCCTCCAAAGCCTGGGTTAAACTTGCCCAGGTTTGTGCAGGTCTGAAAGGACCCTGCAGACAACAAAGGAAGCTCAAGAAACATTTTTAATCAATATAACATTGAACATGATAAATACATACGAAATATGGCTGATTTAAGCCATGATATTTGATTTCACCTGCAAAACTTATCACAAGGAGTAGGAATTTTATGGGTGTTTCAAGGTATTAAAATTAACTTCAGACAAAATGTTGCAATATGTCAAAACAGAAGGGACAGCCATGCATTAATTGATTGTACCCACACAACGATGAAAGGGACACTGGTACTGAATTTTCACATTATATTTTGCATCTCAACATTTATTTACACTATTCCATTGTTCAGCCATCAGTAAATCAGACTTTCAATTAATACCTACCCTCAATTAGCTTTGATATTGCCAGATTAGTGCTGAATAAGATGTACATTTATATGCAAATGAATTTCTCTCTTAAAATTTTCCTTAAAATAGCTTTGCTTTGCTGTGATTGTGGGGGATGAGACAGAGRGATCCCAGGGGGTTTTTTCCCATTCTTTGCAGTATATGGCAAACATCCTAAAAATAAAGTTGTTTTATTGTTACTGCTATGATTTGAGAGGTTATTTCATATCAAGCAAAACATTTTCACTGGGTGTCTGTTCATCAAAGATTTTACCCTCTGAAGGTCACAGAAAAGTTTTCTTATATAATTTTTAATAGAAAGGTAAATTATTCCATGGCACACAAGACTTTTCCCCTTTCCTCAGCCATGTTCTCATCTCTCAGTTGGAACTGTGGTGAATTCTGTGCTGCCAGGGAAGGACACTCAGGAGTGCAGCTGAACTCTGCTGAGTTCCCCAGAGAGGAAAGGCTGTGCTCCTGTGAGGGGAGAAGGTGAAGGAGAGCTGAGAGGAAGAGTTCTGCCCTGTGAGAGCAGCAAGGAAATCCCTCACGGAGCCCTCAGGCCTTTGCTGTGGGAGGAATCACCACAGCTCCCCCTCATTGCCCAGGCTTGTACAGAAATTTTGGTGTGGATCCCAGGAACACTCACCTGAGGGTTTCCACTGGGTCTCTCCTGCCTGGCTGGGTGAGTGTCCTAGGGTGACATGATGATGTTTGTATCCCCAATCGTCTGTTGAACTTGTGTGGGATGTTTTATTCTGTACACCGTGGTGTTGGGTCTGGGGGGAGGGGGAGGCACAGTTTTTTTTTCAAAGGCTCTGCTCCTCTGAGTAACCTTGAACGTCTGGAGTTTTTGATAACAGCAGTATGAGACGGAGAGGTTTTTGCTTTTTGCTCTCTCTTAGCTTTTGCTTTCGCTTCTGCTTCTTTAGTTAGCTAGGTAGTTTTTTTCTTCTACTTTCTTTTTTTCCCTTTTTGGCTTTCCCGGGAAGTTTTTTCCTAATCTCTCTGGACTCTGAACACGGGGGAGCACCGGAGGGCTCACACCTGGGACCCACCAAGATCCACCTTGCGCCGCAACTTCTCCTGGCACCAGAGAGCCTGAGAGCCCAGCCACCATCTTCAGGGGGAATCTGCTGCCTGAATTTAATCATCTTTCCAGAACAGCACAAAGCCCTTGTCATCGGGTATTGTTACTGCTGGGGAGGGCTTGACTTGTTGAATAAACAGGTATTTTTTTCCACTTCTCTCTAAGGAAATTATTCCCGAACTGGCTGGGGGTGGGGGGAAAGGAGGGAGAGCCCCTTATTCGGGAGGTATTCTCCCGAAATTGCCCTAAACCAAGACAGTGAGCTACAACAATTTGCAGCACTTTGAAACCAGTGCTGAAGCCAAAGCAGAGACTGACACAGACATTTGCCTTTCAGATAATTCATTTCCATCCCTTCCCTTCCTGCATCTCTCTTCTCCATGTACATAGGAAATGAAAGTTGTTTCCTTGTGAAAACTTGAGTTTTGGCTCTGTAGTGAGACAAATCTGAGACGTTTCCATGAGTGTTTGGGTGTGGATGTGTGTCCCTGTACACACACGTGTGTGTATTTCAAATCAGCAGGGCCTTCTTCCAGATTAAGTGAAGCACTCACACAGAAATATGAAAGCCTGATTTCAGTCATACCTAATTCAGAGAAAACACTTGAACTTTGATCTGCTACAGCCCACTTAATTGACATCATCATTAATCCCTGCTGGTCTCCCTTCCCTTAACTGAAAATTCTCTCCTTTACTTTTCAGCAAAACTTTTGTAAAGCCTATCAAATCCAAATTGCTTAAAGGAGAGCTTATCAATCACCATGGTTTTGATGAGAAAACATTCTTGATCAGACCTAGTCACATTTTTTTTTCTGCCATCTGCCTGTATCCATCTGTCATCTGTTTTAAGATTAAAAGTGATTTAGGATGRGGAATGATTTATTAATTTTTGTTTGTAAAACACCTGGCACAGGAAGGTCACAGTCCAAGCCAGAAAGAGGCTGCAGTTTCTTCTCAATTCAAATAAATAAATGCAATAATCAACACCAACAAATTCCCTGGCAGGGAAGTTCAGAAAGAAGGTGATGTGCCAGAGTTTCCTGTAGTCTTTTTCCTATAAACTGAATATTCTAGTCCTGGTCATGAAGTGAAATCCTAACAAAGAGCAGTTTGAATGAAAAGTAAGTACTTCAGAGTACTTATTTGCTGTAATTTTTTTTTTTGGCATTTGTTGTAGTTGTTGTTGTTTTGGGATGGTTTTGTTTTGGTTTTGTTTGTTTTTGTTGTTGCTTGGTTTTGTTTGTTTGATTGTTTGTTTTTTCTACATTTTAACAACATTTTTATTTGGGGAAAAAGATTTCACAGGGATGTCCATGCCTCTGGTTGCATCCCACTGGGGGACTGCCAGTAATTTTATGTTTGCTTTATCACTTTCCTCAAGGAGCTTCATCTTTCCTATTCCTCAGAGCAGCTGAACACAGGATAATTCTTTTCCTGGAGGTGCACTGTTGGCTTTTAAGCAGCCTGCAGGGAGCGTGGGGTGTTCACTCTGCACTGCTSTGACCCTGCACATTCCCCACTCCAAGGGAGGATATTGCTTTGGTGACACTGGTGGCCCATTCAGCAATCCTGACTAATTCCAGCTCCACAGTCCTTTATTAAGTGTTTTGTTTTGCTCGACCTCACATCATGGGATCATCTTGTCTACCTCTGACTTTTTCATTACCTTCCATTACCTCTCATTTCAGCTTTCCCTGCATTACTCTGTCATCTTCAGAGACTTGCACTCATAACACTCAGAATAATTAAGTGATCTGCATAGCAGTAATTCTGGTGCCCTCTGCAAAAATGCCCTGCCACCAGCTTTTAACAAAGAATGACAGGAATCCAGCCCTGAAGGCAGCTAAGTGAGCAGCTCCAGTTCTGAAAAGTCTCTCCTGGAACCTCAAAAGGTTAAAGCTGGGATGGATATCAGTATTTTCAGGGAATGTACACGAGCAGGTGCCTGCCAGGAGATGGCTATTTAGTGCTGCAATCCTGCAAAAGGATGGAAGGGAATTATTGCCTCATGTTTTCTTCATCTTTCCTATCTTTGTCTTGGCATATAAATCACGATTTCATGTTATACTCGCATTTGTTTTTCCTGTTGTAGTTCTCAGTCTCTTCCCAGAAGAATCACACATCACTGATATTTATTGTTTCAGAAGGAAAGGAAACTGAGGCAGAGAAGTTTCCATCCTGGCTGCAGACAGGAGCCATTATTCCTTAGCTTTTCCACTGACAGGTTCTTTAGGTGCACCTCAAACAGAGCTTACTCAGTCAGTGCCCAGATGCAGGGGCAGCCAGCACCTCTCTGTCCAGCCCAGGGCAGGGCAAGGACAGGGCCAGCTGAGCCTCCTGATTTCCAGCTGCAGTCCCCTGGGCTTGGGCCTGGCAGCAGAGCAGGACACACCTCCCACTCCTCTTGGGGCAGCTGAGGGCTCTGACACCTGCACTGAGGGAAAAATGCTTCATYACCCACTTTTTGGGAAAGGTAATTAAACTCAAATACAAAACAAAAAAAGATACTGTGAAGAAAAATGATTTTTTACAGCTGCAGCAGAGTAGACCTGAAATCCTTCACACTTTATAAAAGTTATGTTCTTCAAGACTCTTTTCTTGGGTGGTTTTTTTTTTTAACCTTTCACAAGATTCACTATCAATTTCACTGCAGTGTTCAATAATATTTCTGGGGCTTGCACACACTGTACTGCAACTCAGCCTTTCCCCACAGCCCCCAACCAATCCTGAGCACGCCAGGCACTGTTGTGCTCTCCATCTGTTTAACACAAACAGCTCAGACCATGGCAGCTCGTGTCACACTCTCCTGATGCCATTCCCAGTTAAGGAGCCCATAATTCAGACCTTTACTTGCAGCTTCTCCATTTGTCACTGAGGTGTTTTCCACAGTCCTGCGCTTTAGTTCTGCTGCTCAGAGGGAAAATGTTAGTTGGAGTAGGAAGCCTTGAATCTCAGGCAGGCACAATTAATGTGATTTCCTACAAGGAGTCAGAGAATCACAGAACTGTCAGGGTTGGAAGGGACCTCTGGAGATCCTCCAGTCCAACCCCCAGCCAGGCAGGGTCACCCAGGTGACACAGGGACATGTTCAGGTGGGCTGGGATGTGTGCAGAGAGGGAGACTCCATCAGCTCCCTGGGCACCTGCTCCAGGGCTCTGCCCCCTCCATGGAAAGAAGATCTTCTTCCTTGGGTCGAGATGGAATGTTTTGTGTTTTTGTCTGTGCCCATGACTGCCTGTCCTGTCCCTGGGCACCACCAGAGGGTCTGGCACCATCCTCTGGCAGCCCTTGGAGATCTCAGTGAGGATCAATGACATCCCCTCCCAGGCTTTTCTCCAGACTGACCAGGCCCAGCTCCCACAGCCTCTCCTCACCTGGGAGATGCTCCAGACCCCAAATCATCCTTGTGGCCTCTGCTGGACCCTCTCCAGCAGCTCCTTGTTTTTCTGGAGCACAGCACTGCAGCTGTGCCTCAGTGGGCTGAGCAGAGGGRCAGGATCCCTCCCTGGCCTGCTGGCCACACTTCCTGAGGCTCTCCAGCTCTTTCCTTGATCTCTGTCACTCTGATCCTCGAAAAAAGCCTGATTCCCAGCACCAGGGCTGTTTTCCCTTCCCTTTGTTTGCCTGTGTATTTCAAACATCCAATCTCAACTTTTTTGTGTCTCTGAAGTCACTCCTATTTRTTTTCTGAACTTTACTTCTACTACTAAAGCACTTCAGGCTTATGAATTCTACAGATTGTCCTCTCTGGGAGTTTTGCTGCTCTGCTTGTTGTTTTTAGACTTTCAAGCCCCTGGGTTTTAAGCTTGGCTTGAAATGTGGTCCATTTTACAATTGTTTGGACTCTAATAAGACTATGCTGATACAAACAAACAAACRGAAAAAACAAACTAAAAAGCAAGAAGGCTAAATTCCTTAATCCAAATAATAGGAGTATTTTATCTACCCTTTCCCAGGGCAATGAACATTATGGTCATGAGAGCTTGTACAGATGAATTTCCAGGGACTATAATGTTGTGTGTGCTAACTAAAGCCATAAAGCAGGGCAGAAAGGTCACTGTGCTCCTCAGGGAYGACCTCTTGCTGCACCAAGAGCTGTTTCTCCAGGCTTGCTTTAGAGTATGTGACCTGTCTTCTCCTTGCCCCATGTTCTCCTTGTCCTTAATGCTTGAAAAAAACTTGGATTTTTGGGTTTTTTTTGGAGTTTCTGAAGAGATTTCAGGGATGCACTTGGTCCTTACTTACAGACTTTTTTTATCATGCTACCAAGAATTTCACTTTTAAAGACAAAATGAAAAAAACTTTCACAAAATACTATGATTCCAGCAGTTGTTATTTTGAGAAGGATAAACAAACAGAAATCAAAGTTGCAAGAACCCTAAAAACACTCCAGGAGACAGCAACAATGCCAATCCATGGAAATCACTCAAAGACAACAGTRTAGGATTTATCTCAAAGTCAGCAGAAACTCATCAGAGTCCGTAAAAACAAGYAAACAGCTATATTAACACTGAACAGTCACATTTCCAACAGGAAATTGAATACTTGTAATCAATGAGCACTYAAGAATTGCCATAATAGTTTAATGTGAATTTTCCTAAGAGTTTGATTACAGAAATTTAGGCAAGGAAGGGCATCTGATACAAATGCTTCTTGAAAGGAATAATGACCAAATGGTTCCATTGTACAGCTTAAGGAAGAAAACATCCTCACACATCTGTAAATAACTCTAAACCAAGCTGTGTTTTATTATTTTTTTTCACAGCTGGAATACTAGTTTTTATTACAGCTCAACTGGCATTGCAAATTAAAATCCATCTCTGTTTGTTAAACTGCTACTTAAAATGGCTTCCACCAACTGTTACAGTTGGATATTATGTTGTCATTTATGCATTAAGTGGGAATGGTTCAATAGCATGAATATTTAAAAACAAGTACATGGAAAGTATTTTAATTGGGTTGCCATTGCTAACTGCTGACTTTTGTTCCCAAGGTTTGGTCAAAGCTCTCTTCACTTATCATCCCACAAGAAGCAGCATCCAGTGAATTAATGGAATGAGGATCCTTTGTAGGTGCATCTCAGAGTGATCATAGCAGAACAGCTTTGCACTCTTAATGGACAGCAATTAAAGTGCTCAGAAGACTCCTGCCATCCTGGCTGATCTGCTCTGAACAATTTGTCTGGTGAACTCTTCCTTAGAGATGTTAAAGAGGCAAAAACCACCACATGATCACGAGCAGAGATGCAGTGAGATGACTGTGAGCACGTTGGAACTTCTGGCAGAGGGTTTCAAAGGGTCACAGGGAAGCTGTGCATGGAAAACTGCATTTTCACTGCCTACTACAGCCACAAAGCACCAACACCCATGGAGGCTGAGGTGGACATTGCAAAATAGACAATTGTATGAGACTCTAGGTCTAATTTAATTTAAAATAAATACCTGAGGATGCAACAGGCAATTGTCACAGGTCAACAGATTATTCTTAAAGAAATCAGACAGTTGTGAAAAACCACAGTAAATCAGGTTAACAGCTCCTAATGGCTGCCAACAACTTCTTCAGATGTTGCTTCAAGTTTTTTGTCTTTACCCTATGAATCACATCCTGCAAGTGACAAAAGACTCAGTCTCACCTGGTACTCAGGGACATCCAGGCCCAAGATATTCTGGTCATGGTTGTTCATGAATGTGCCCCCAGATCATCTCACTTCACAGAAACCCCATGATCCATGCCTGAAGTGAACACTTTTAGGATAGCTGAGCAATGGGACACCTTGTTGGGGACTTACCTGAAGAGCTATCAATTACTCAACACCTAAGAAAAAAATCACATTTATTTACAAATCAAACCAGTTTTCATTAATGTCAAATGATTCCTAAATATCATTAAAGTTCAAAAGGGCCTAAAATACAGCCCATAATACCTTTGAAAATATGTCCACCCACCTGTGTGTCTGTGACATCAGAGTTGGATTTTGATGATCCTTGTGGGYCCCAGCCAATTCAGGACATTCTGTGATTCTATGCCATCCTTAGCAGAAGTTTTTATTTTCAATTATTTATTTTCCTTTTATTAGAAACCTTCAYTGGGGGAGAGCTGCTCCTCATGGTGAGCTGTGGATGACTCCAGGCCAGGAGATTTCTCAGCCTTTTTAGCCTCCCCAGGTTTTTCTGTTGAAATCAGGTGTTCCTGGCAACTGCTGCAGAGATTGGGAATTCTCTCACCTGCCTCAGACATGGCCAAGGGACAAAATAGAGCAGGGGGATTTCTAAAGGGGGAAATGATGCCTTAAGTTTCAGCTTTCATGGTTTTCAGATTCTGGGCTGCCCAGGGGTGCAGTTCTGAGCTTCACATTCAGTGTCAGTCAGCTCTTCAGAGAGCAGGGAGATAAAACAAATCCTTTTCCTGCTGGAGACCCAGGACTATGTTACAAGTTCTCAGGCCCCAAAGCACAAACAAGGGGGGGCTGAAGAGAGAAAACAAGGAGGGTGGGACTTCATAACCTGAAGCTGTAAGTGGACAATTAAAATCCAATATTCAAATAGACCAAATCTTATAAAAGTGTGAGACCTCACAACCATTTGTGCATTTTGTGACCATTCTGGGTCCACCTTGGGTGTAGCCCTGGYCAGGCTCTTGTACTGCCCAAAAAGTACCCTAAAGGCCTTTCAATAAATATCTACTTTATTCCCTTAGCTGTCTAGTCTCTGTTCCAGGTCAGCCTTCTCAAGGCATCAAAAGGAGGAAATCTGGGAAGGGAAAGGTGCTGAGATGTAATATCAAATCAGCACGAGGAGATGAATCAAACATATTTGGAATGCTGTTCATCAAGCCCATTATTTCAGAAGAGGTGTAGGACAAGCCAGAGARCTGACACTTCTGCTTCACCAAAGCTGGCAAAGGGGGAGTGTGAATCCATCTCTCTGGTTCATATCCACTCTCCCATGCAGGATCACTCTAAGCAGCAGTGTCATATGTTATTATATTTTATTGCTTAAATGGGCAATTTCCCAACTTAGTGAGGCCTTGGGAAGCTCTTCAAACACAAACCTCACCAGGGAACTTGCCTCTCTCTGGCTTGCACTTGCTGAATCCTCCACTCTCCAGCTGACCTTCAGGAAACAGCCCCGTTGGAAGTGTGCCCCACTCCAGCTCTGTGACTCACAATTTAATTACATTAGAGAAGRGTATGATCTGAAAAGCTGATGCTGTTTTTATTCCAACTGCTGAGCTTCTTGCCAGCTCAGTTACCAGCCCTCACTGGGCTGAATGGTCCCTTGGGCTCTGTGGTGGCTGTGCTAACTCAGAGCTGGTGCTGCTGYTCCTGCTGTGGCTCTGCTCTGCAGGGAGCTCTGGCAGGGCAGGGTGAAGGGAGATGCCCACTCATGCAAACCAGCCAGGCAGGACTTCACCTGTAAACTGTTTTACAAATTATGAAATGCTGCTGAGACAAAACTGCTTGGTTTATAGCTAAAAACCCAAACTGAGCCTAAACTTTTCACACACTGTTCAGCTGGGGAGGGGCTCTGGACAATGGCCTGGAGGGCCAGGAGCCAGGGAATGGCTGCCAGTGGCAGAGGGCAGCAATGGATGGGATCTGGGGCAGGAATTGTTCCCTGGCAGGGTGGGCAG